>NDXB01006608.1:37453-58170 GCA_002631895.1 Agapornis roseicollis | reverse complement strand
TTTTAATATATTTTTGTTTATTTGGATTTTATTTTTTTTTTTTTTTTTTTTGTTCTGGAGCATTTAAATCTAGTCTTAATTAACAAGTAAATTTGTGAGGTATTAAAGCAGTATCTAATATGAATGTATGTCATATCTTAAAACTCCGAAAAACTATTCAATAGCCATTCAGTAATCTTTGTGTTCTTTTTGAACATTTATGAGAGTACTGTCAAGGTATTGCTTCTCAGCATGTTTTGAAATATTTATTTATCTATTCTAAGGATGCTTTTAACTTTTCTGTCTGCCTAGCTGCTTACATAAATCAGCTGTAGAAATTGTTGATAATTGTCTTTTGGATTTCTTTTTAATCTCCTTCTGCAACAGGCATGTCTCTTTTGTGGATTGTCCTGGCCATGATATTTTGATGGCTACTATGTTGAACGGTGCAGCAGTAATGGATGCAGCTTTACTGCTGATAGGTAATGATTTCTACACAAAAGCAAAGTTCTTTTTTTCTTAATATCATGATCAACATTATATGGGTTTTAATAGTGGGGTGGGTGAGCAGTTAAAACAAGTGAATGCTTTTGAGATGTGTTTAAGAAAAAGTGATGCTATGATGAAAATGAACCCTAACAAACTAGGGTTTAAAAAAACATTGCTATACATACTCATTAGTGTGGTAGCTGGCCAAGCTGATAGAAGATTAGTTAGATAAGAGGAAATCTTGTAGTTCTATAATGCTGCAAGATTTATATTATTTTACTGAAATAGATTAGCTATAGGTATATTTTGAGTTTCTCTGAAGGTTCAGTTTGCTTTAAATATATATGTAGTCTTTGTCATTCAGGAGAGTCCACAACCATCCATACAGACAGTAAACCCAGATGAAATTGACGTATAGGAGATTTATCTTGGATAAGACATTTTCTGTTCTGATTTGCAACCAACAGGAATTGTGTAAAACTTATTTTTATACATTCTGTAGATGTATAAGTGTTCTATAATAGAACATATATATTGGCACTCTGCAATGATAAATGGTAATTATCTTACCTAGATAGGACATGTCAACAAAGAAGAAAAACAGCTTCAGATACTATAGTTTAAATAGTCTGAGACAGGTGATGAGCTGTCATTCCTTCTGCCTGTTTTGATCCAGAAAGTGTGCTAGACCAATCTTCAAGTAAGATTAACCACCATAATCATAGAATCATAGAATAGTTAGGGTTAAAAAGGACCTTAAGATCATCTAGTTCCAACACATCAGGCTAAAGTTGGTTTCTTGGATAGGGGAAATCCAAACTGTGGTGACAGCTAGCCTGTTCACATACTCTATCATGTGTTACAGAGTTTGGGGATCTTGGCATTTTTATGGACTTAGTGATAAGAAATACCATAGAATTTTAAGAAAAGATAAACTGTCCATTATCCTAAAGTCAGTACTGAGATGTCTGAAGACCTAAAGGATGAAATAAGTCAAATGGTCATAAGTCTGTCAGTATCTTTGGAAATTTTAGATATGTGTTTCCACTGGGAGCAAGTAGAATGAGGGAACCTCTCAGGCAATCTCTCTTCTGTCATATATTGTGTGCATACTACAGCCAGCAGTTCTGGGGAAGAGTAGGTGCTTATTAACTTAGGTGCTTATTAACTTAGGTGCTTCACGTGTAGCTTACTGAGAGGTGACTAAGAGAGTCATCTTTTATAAAAATACAATGGCAAGTAGATGTCTTAACTGTGGGAGTTTTGTCTGTCTTTATAGTTTCTATATTGCAGTCATTTTTCTTCTTTCAGCTGGTAATGAGTCATGCCCTCAACCCCAGACCTCAGAACATCTAGCTGCTATAGAAATCATGAAACTGAAACACATTTTGATTCTACAGAATAAGATTGATTTGGTGAAGGAGAGCCAGGCTAAAGAACAGTATGAACAGATTCTTGCATTTGTACAAGGTAAGTTTTCAACAGTAGAGATACAGTTAGTGGTGGAAATTCTTCAGTGTTGGGACATGGACATAGTACTTTTCTATATGTTTGTAGAAGAGGTTATCTTCCTTAGATAATGATGGTGTACATAGTCTGTTAATCTAAAAAAAGATCACCGGAGTTGTGCTTCTTACCTCTTTCGGACTGCTTACATACAGTAGTGTTAAGGCTGTTGGTCAGAGCTCTTTATGTAAAACTAACAGCAATAGCTCTTTATCTAGTAGCTTATACTGAATCTGCGATGGTTTCTTGGTATTGCTTCTTCTTGGCTTGTTTCTTTGGTAGAGGTTGTACTGTGATTTTACTGCAGTACAAGAGAGAATGAAGCAGCACTCATTAGGGCACGTTGTAGGTATAAATATGTTCTTTTACCTAGTCACAAAAGATTAGTCTTTCACCTCTTTCTGTAACTCCAGCACATGCAGTGTTACCCTACTCTATAAAGTTCCATGTTCTGTTCAGCTTTAGTGCTCGGAGTGTCATCTGTCCCAGAACCTTCCACTGTTTTCCCTGCTTATCTGCTTTAGCTGAGTTACGTGAGAAGCTGCAGAGCTAGATTGTCAGCGTCAGAAGTCACCAGTGGGTCTTGTGGAGTTTTTTTTTTGTTTTGTTTATTTGTTATTCGTAGTTCAAAATTGTTGCCATGCATAAGCTGTTCATAACCACTATGTCAGGGTGATTTAATTGGTACATTTGGAGTTTGACAATTTGAGTTACCGCAAAAAAATAAAAGATAGAATTAAAACTAGTAATATTTAACAAGCCTCAATAACTAAATGCATCCTTCCACAAAATGACAATTTTTCTAAAATATATATTTGTATTGCAAAACTTAGAAAACTTGTATCATTCAATTGATAGGTATTTTAGTTTGTCAGAATGAAATTTGACTTAAAATTAATACTGCTGAATGAAATAGCAAGATACCCGATTTCTCTGAGGAAGTTGTCTTAAGAATATTTCTGATCACAATGAAGGAAGTGAATTCTCCCTAAGAGCAGATTATTTTGCATAATAAACGGTTAGAAAGCAGCTGTGAAATTCTTCAGTATAGTTACCCAAAGGCAACATAAGGGTTGTTTCAGAATGTCCCCAAAAGTAGGTCTGGCTGTTTTGAGCTAAAATGTTGGAGGGAAAGGTAAATGCTCCGATACTTACTGCTTTGGGAAACACACATAAAGTGTGCATTGAAATTCATCAGTATTTTTATCAATGACAGCACACTTGGTCATGTTACTGTAAACACTATGTTAAGGCTTGATGTTGAGCTTTATTTTGATTCAGGTACAGTTGCAGAAGGAGCTCCAATAATTCCAATCTCAGCACAGCTGAAATACAACATTGAGGTAGTTTGTGAGTATATAGTGAAAAAAATCCCAGTTCCACTGCGAGACTTCACATCTGAACCAAGGCTTATTGGTACGTAGATGCTTAGCTCTGGGCTTTTGTGGATAACCATTTCCTACAGGTACCTACACTTAAAATAGCGTGAGCTGAATGCACTAAGAAGAGATAGATTTAAAAGGAGTGTTTAGTGTGCTCTTATTTTAAAACTTGCATATTTTCCTAGATCTGTATTGTTTGTTTATAGTCAACTGCTATAGCTCAATCTACGTGAGATAATTGCTAGGTTTTCTGTATTTTCTGTGTATGACAGCACTAAAATGCAGTAAGGATGAGAAATTTCTGTGTCTAAAAACATTCCCGTACATTGCTATGAACTTAAATTTAACACAGTAGTGAAAAACCGTTGAATTTGAAAATTAAATTATTTCCATGAAAAACTTACAGGTAGCCTGGTTAGATTTTCTGTGTTAATCTCCTGTCTCAGAATTGTCAGTCTTTGTTCTTGTCCAGCATATATGAAATTCGGTTCCACTATGATAAAGCAATTTGTGTGCCTTTTTTTTTTCCACATGAAACACAGGTGACCTAAAAAAACATGCTAAAAATGCAGAAAAATCAACCACATTAAAACAAAGCTACAATATTCACATTTAACATTGTGAATATTGAAGAGGTTTTGTAATATTGTTTATCATTGCTATCTTTTTCAGATCTTTAACTTCTGCTGTGCAGAAACAATTATTTAAAATACTTACGTACACGAGCAGCTTTTTTTGAGAAGAAAGTCAACTATCTACTTAAAAATTGGGAACAAAATATTCATCATATTTTAGTGTTCTTCCTGAATTACATTTTTGTAATATTTATAAATATGTGGATACCTTCATTAGAATATGGAAGCAAAGTTGCTAAAGACGCTCATTCTTTAAGAACCTGATCTCAAGTATAGGCCTGGTCTGTGTTTTTCAGTAATTAGGTCTTTTGATGTCAATAAGCCTGGCTGTGAAGTTGATGACCTTAAGGGAGGTGTAGCTGGTGGCAGTATTCTAAAGGGTGTTCTAAAGGTAACTTTTTCCCTTTTGTGTCTGGTCGCTTATATTGATAATGAGTAGATGCTTTCTATGCTTAGTACAAAACGAATCTATATAATTGATTTTATTAAAAACAAACAAACAACCAAAAAAAAAGGAATACAGTCAGATGGCACTTACCCTTTCTGTCTGTGCCTCATTTTTACTTTCCTGTTTTACACTGCTTTTTATTTTTAAAATATATTTTGTTCCTGCAGCCTTTTGCTAATCATGATACTGATTTCATTGCCTACAAAAATTGAGAGTGCCTTTTTTATTTTTTTTTTTTCTGTCCTACCGCTTTTACTTGCTGAATATTTCTGTATATTTAGAAATTTTTACTTTGCTTGTGGGATATTGTCAATAGATGGAAGCTTTAAAAGTTGATTTGCTAGACTGGAAAGCAAACCACATCTTGGAACATTTATGCAACTTTTATTTTCTTTGTCCTGTGGTTTATCAATGCTGATCAATTACACCAGTCAAATTCACTTATTTTTTCTTGATGTTACAATGTTTCTAAATGACATATTATTAAAAAGAAAAAAAAATCAAAAATTACAATGTCAGCATTATTGCTGATAAAGATCTTTTGTTCAAGGAGTTTTACAAATTGCATTGAAAAGAAGATTGTTATATTGGCTTTGAGATAGAGAGCTTTCAGTATTGTTCAGTTTGTAGTAAGCAGTGCAACAGAAGTATTAGGAGTTCTGCAGTAGCCCAGAACCAAGGACTTGTATAAATAGCAGATCTTGGGATAAGTGGGTCTTGTCTGTGACTAGTAGTTAGCTTTATGCTCCTGTGAAATCACCAGTTAATCATTTTTTCACTCTCCAAATTAGGTGGGCCAGGAAATTGAGGTCCGGCCTGGTATTGTGTCTAAGGACAGTGAAGGAAAACTCATGTGCAAGCCAATCTTTTCCAAAATTGTGTCACTCTTTGCTGAACACAATGATCTACAATATGCTGCTCCAGGAGGTCTTATAGGTGAGACTGTTCTCTCGTGAGAAGTTTTATTTCTTCATGCTTATGAAGTGAAAACATTTGATTTCATTTAACAATAAATCCCAGTGTAGTAAACAAAAAGGCTATGAAGAATTTCAAATAATTCATATGTATAGTGAGAAACACAATATGAGTGTGAAAATCAGATATTTAATAAATAGATAATTTCCCTGAATGTCACTGGCCAGCACAGATTAACTCAATGCTAATTATGCCAGCTTTAGCAGTAGAATATTCATCTGTTTAGAGAGAGTTTGTAGTCTTGCTGACATTCTGAAAGTGCTGTTTCAAGTAGTAGGAAATTCCCAATACATTCTCAGTTTGTCATTTTTACATGTTCTCTAAGTCAATGTGGAAGCTGCCTTTCAGTTACTCCTTGTGACCTTCTTTGTTGTGTTGTAGGTGTCGGAACTAAGATTGATCCAACACTGTGTCGGGCTGACCGAATGGTAGGTCAGGTCCTTGGCGCCGTTGGAGCGCTGCCAGAAATATTTACAGAGCTAGAGATTTCCTATTTCTTGCTGAGACGACTATTAGGTGTGCGCACTGAAGGAGACAAGAAAGCTGCAAAGGTCTGTACCCCTTTTTCTGGGTGTGGGGTTTTTTTCCGGCTTTCCCTTCTAAGTTTCATTAGTATATACATTGTTTTGGTCTTATGCGGTAGCTTTGTCTCCTTTTTATGTTTGTCACTAAACTTACCTGCTTAGTTAGTATTACAGAAGAATGCTTTTCACAGGAGTAGGAATTTATATCAGAGTATTTTAAAGTAGCAAAAAAATATTTATGTCCTTTAGTTAGGTATACTTTGAAACATACCAATAGTTGTTTTTCTTTGTTGTTGGCCTGTTTGTGCAGTAGTTTTATGTAAGTACGGATCTACTTCCTAGTTACATGCTTTCTGTAGATTCTCTCTGTTAAGAACTTTTTAAAGCTAAGTATTTTTTAAATGCTGTTGTTGAAAAGAAAGTGAATTTGATGTATGGCAGAGTCTTGTTTTCCATGGTCCGTTTTACACAAATTGAACTAAAATATCATAGTTTTCCTTGTTAGCATTAAAATCTAGAAATAGATTCTAATGTTTCATTGAAACAGTTTAATGCAACATTTCATGCAACAGTAAGTGCTTCAGCACTCTCTTTATCCTGTGAAATTAATTATTTTTTGAGAAATCATTTTGATGGAAGTAGGCATAAGGGAAATGAGACCATCCACATAGTTTAAAGGAATTGATGTGCTCCAATTTGTAGCAATATCCAAGACTGTTTTCACTTCAGTGTAGGATGTGCAATCACCAGGATGTTTTCTGGAAAATGTACAGAAATCCCAAGAAAGCGTATCATACCATGGACTTGCAGTACTACATACACAGTGTATTTATGTATTTATCCTTTCACATGTAAACTTTATCCACTGACTCTGCATGGCGTGTGTGTGTATTTACAATTGTTACATTTCTCAGCTGTATTTTTTTTTTTTTTTTTTTTTTTGTGGCAGGTAGATAAGAGAAGATACCTANTTTATGTATTTATCCTTTCACATGTAAACTTTATCCACTGACTCTGCATGGCGTGTGTGTGTATTTACAATTGTTACATTTCTCAGCTGTATTTTTTTTTTTTTTTTTTTTTTGTGGCAGGTAGATAAGAGAAGATACCTAATATTGTCTGTTTTGTTGGGGTTTTTTTAATACTAAAGCTTATGTTTCAGAGTTTTGTATATCTGCCTTCAGGTGCAAAAATTATCGAGGAATGAAGTTTTAATGGTAAACATAGGATCCTTGTCTACTGGAGGGAGAGTTAGTGCAGTAAAGGCCGATTTGGGGAAGATTATGCTAACTAACCCAGTATGCACAGAAGTGGGAGAAAAAATCGCCCTGAGTCGAAGAGTTGAGAAACACTGGCGGTAAGTTGGTGCTAAACAGGTAGAGCACCTGGTTGTATTATTGTTAACAAATAAATACCTGGATTCTTCTAGAATAGGTAAGTGTATGTCTGTTTCAAAAATTCCTCTGGATTCTCCTAAGATATGGATGCCATTATTGTGGAGTGCTCAATATCATTATTGGCCTCCTTTTTTAAAGCAGCATGATTAATTGGGTAGATGCCTACAGATGAGGAAACAGCCAAGGTTTGTGGTTTGTTGACCAAGATGAGCGAACAGTAGACAATCTTGGTCCAGTGGTTTGGAAATTCTAGTAACAGTAAGCCAAAGCCTGTCTTTATATACACCTAAATCAGTGGTGTTCTACTTGTGGAGCTGTATGTGACTTAGAGCACAATCTTGCAGTAGTAGCAGGGGAACAGAGGAGGGACATTCTAAGGTTTAAATATTTTATGTACTATGAGCAGAGAGGAAGAAAAGAAGTATCAACTGGATTGGCCCATTCTCATTACAAATACAGAATGACTGCACAGAAGCATCTGGAGGCTAAAAATGATGAGCAGAATTGGTTCATGATTCATTCTAATCTTAGGCCCATACTTCTCTTTAGATGATTATGCATACTGTACCTGTTAAGTGTTCCATAAGACCACACAAGTTTCATAAGAACATAGTGGTATTTAGATCTGTTGACGCTGCACAGCTCCTGTATAGTATAAGGGAACATAGCCATTTTTACAAGAAGTGTGCACTGTATAAAAAAATGAAGCTTTAAATATCTGAGATGCAGTTTTCTTTGTCAGATCAACAAGAAAGCGTAGATGGGAACTTAGTGCTTGCTGTCAGTGCTAGCTGACAAATTAGGGAAGAGATTATTCCTTGACAAAAACAAGGAAAAAGATAACATGTCTTGAACAGGAGAAAAGAAAAATAGACAGGACCCAAATTAAGTCTGGGAAAACAGAAGAAAAAGGAGAAACTATTTGATATTGGAAATTAGGCTGTGCTTTCTTTTTTCTTTTTGTTAAGCTATAGACTGGTAGCCTTTGCAAATCTTATTATGGGTTTTGTTGCTTCTGAAGATTGCTTTCCAGATGACCAAAATCATGACCAAAATCATGACCAGATTTTGCCAAAAAACTCCCATGTCTCTGGATTATGGCAGCCTGTTATAAAGACTCTGTTACTAAAAAGTTGCCTTCAATGCTGTATTAAAAGGACAGAGACAACATAAGGAGTCTGAAGGTTGAGAAATGGGGAAAGGAGGCAAACTTGAAGGAGTAGCATAATAAAATCCAATTGAAATAAAGATAATGTACAGTTGGTACTGTGTAGCCTGAGGCAGTGGAGGACTGGAAGGACAGAAGATGGTGTGAAAGCAACAGGTGAAAATTAGGAACAAATGAGAGAATAAATATATAAAGTGACAGAGATTAAACAACAAGTGGCCAAGCAAACAGGATACACTAGTGATTCCAAGGAACAGTAAATTCAAAGGTGGACTAGTTATAACCTATGGATATGGTCCTAAAAAGTGGGAAGTGTTGGGCTAATACACTTCTTTTCTTTTTTCCGTGTCCAGAGAGCAGTTCTGCTGCTTAGCAAATTAAATTGAGATGCACATGTGGTGTCTGCATATCTTCTTGCCAGAAACTGGAAATGTTTTGCAGACAGTTGTGTCAATAACATGGGCTGCCTGCTGGCTGTGGAAATGGACATAATCTATTTAAAAAGACATATTTTTCTGAGGTAACAGCTGTCTATAAACAGGGCCTTAACGACTTTAAATAGTAGAACTTACCCAAGAGTTAACCTTTATAGGTTAACCCATTGAGAGTTACAGCTCTGTAATTTTGCTGTCACCTTATTTAAATTTTAACATTTTCATTTCTGTTTGAATGCAATGCAGCACTTCAGGCAAAGGTGAAAAGAGATGAAGCTATGAACAGATTTGCAGTCCACCAGTACATCATGTTACAATACTGTCAGATTTTTAGTTTATTGTTCAAAGGTACATCCTTAGCTGGTTACAAACATGCAAATGTTCTCTGTCTTTTTTATTCTGTGTTTCCTGTAACCAGTCTTTAAGTTTTGTAGGATGTTTTGGATGGGAGACAAGTGGATAAAAACAAAATTGTGAGAACAGAAGGGATAACAATGACAGAAGGATGTTGATTTATTCAGGATATTTCTGAGTACTATTGAAAGTAATATAAACTGTTTTCCTTTTTATAGTTTAATTGGTTGGGGTCAAATCAGAAGAGGAGTGACAATCAAGCCAACTGTTGATGATGACTGAAGAACAAAAGAATGTGCTTCATTTTTAAAGATGAAGTGCCTGTTTCTATTTTGGAGGGGGTATATTTTCACAGTGGAATTGGAAGCTGTGCAAATGTCATCTTTGAGTTGTATGGCTGTCCTTATAAGTTTTATTGAATTTTACCCTCTTACTGAAATACTAGTCACTATCACCATTAAAAAGTATAAAAGAATTGGCATAGAAGTGGGTTTAACTATCCACATCTTGGTAGAAAATAATTGTACATGTCTCATGGAATGTCTAATTTATGTTATTTTGTGTTTCAGACATACCTGATTCATATCAGTCCAGCCAACCCCAGTATAACACACAAACCATAAATCTGGTATTGAAATAAAATATTGCTTATTTTCATTAATACAATTTTTCTGAGTAACAAAAGACTGCAATAATTGTTCAACCAGAGCAAGCATTAAAAGCAGAAACCCAAACTCTTCTTGAAGACTAGTACCCTTTTTGCACAACATCTTGTTTTGCTTAGACAGCTGTTTACAACAAGAACTCCCTTAGTTTTTATCATTCTGACTTTAGGATTCTAGCTGTATTACACTTTGTAGTTATGATGGCAGTGCTGACTGACTTTGTCACTTCCAGTATTACAAGGAGTTTTGGATAAACTCCTGAGGAAAAACAACACATAAATCAGATCTGAAGTGGAAGTACTGGCTTTACCTTATCTTAAAAGGGATTTATGAAAAAAATGTGATTAATTTGAAACATGACTGTTGTGTGGGTGACCTGGGAGCTCTTGATACAGTGGGAATAAACTGATTATTTCAAAGTTATATCAAGCAACATATTAGCTGTGATCTTGAGCTATAAAGTATGTGGAAAAGGTGTAGAAGGGAATGATTTGCAGAAGGGGAGGGTGTGGAATTCAGAATGAGATGAGGAAAAGGTGTAAAGCCACTTTCGCTTAGCTAGCATGAATCACACTCCTGAGGAGAAAACGTAATGAATGTACTGTAGGGTGCTAATACTTTCATCCATTAAAATTTAAACTTCTTCATTTGTACTAATACACATAGTTTTAGGTATTTTATATACTAGGCTATTTAACAAGTCATGTTATTTTCCATGTATTTGTACAAAGTAGTGTTTCTTCTCAAAGCCTGGTTTCAGACATATTTAATATTGGCAAGGGCACTCTAAATGTAAATACTTTTTCATCAAAAAGTACTTTGATGAAGCAACTTGACTTTTGTTCCTGATTTTCCATTATATTTTGTGTTCCCTTATTCCACCTACATTCCTGTATTCAGTTTGTCCGTTTGTAAAGTACTTCTACCGCACATGGTGCTGAAAGTAAACACATTAATTTTTGTGTAGTGCTTTTCCTTTTTAAAAGTGAGTTAGATATAGTTCTTCCGAATTCTCCTAGTGCTCAACCAGAGGAGTCATAAACCTGTCTGTTTCAGAGACTGCATCTTCTGTGGTTTGGAAACTCATTTCTGTAACTCCGAATTCTAGGAACTTGGATGCCAACTTATGTTAGTTTGGAAGCATGAGGATGAGCACACCTAACTGCAGAGTGCTAGCATGATGCTATACCACCATGGTGAAGTTTAGTTCAAAGAGTTCTTCCTAAATGCACTGAATGCTTGTGGTTAGTGTACAGAAATGCTGAACTGCTTCTGAGAAACTGGTTAAGCACCAACAGGTATTTTTAGGCATCCAGATAATCTGGAGATTGGACCTTGATCTCTTGATCTGCAGTTTAAAAAATAGAAGTGCCATAGTCTATTCGAAACACTTCATGTACTCCTTCACTTGGGGAGGTAATAAATGCAAACTACTGGTAGTATCATCTTAGTGCTAGGATTAGTAGCCAGCCTTCACTCTTTCAGCTAAATCGCCATAGGTCATTACTTAATTTAGGTCTAAAATGTGATCAATACTGCTGTATTTCATACCAGGTTTATTATGTAGGTACATGTTAATCAGTAGTATTAGGACATGCTTTATGGAATCATACAATCAGCTAGGTTGGAAAAGACTTAAAATCATCAAGTCCAACCATTATCCCAGGATGCCAAGGCCACCACTAAACCATGTCACTGAGGGCCTCATCTACATGGTTTTTGAACACTTCCAGGTATGGTGATCTCACCATTTCCCTGCACAGCCTGTTGCAATGCCTGAACACCCTGTCAGTTGAAGGAAATTTTTCCTAATATCTAAGCTTTCCCTAGTGCATCTTGAGGCTATTACTTCTTTTCCTATCACTTGTCACATGGGAGAAGAGATTAGCCACCTTCTTTCTCTATCCTCTTTTCAGGCAGTTGCAGAGAGTGATACTCCCCTTAAGCCTTCTCCAGACTAAGCAGCTCCAGTTCCCTCAACTGTTCCTCGCAAGACTTGTTTTCTATATGCTTCACCAGCTTTGTTGCCCTTCTCTGGACCTGCTCCAGCAACTTAATACCTGTTGAAAATGTCTTGTTCTCTCCTAAATATTAAGTAATTTGTTTTTCTGATGGTCTGTGCAAGAACTAGAGAGAGAAGAGAGTCAATGAAGTAACAAGGCAGTGAATTTTGCCTCTGGCCTATTATTGCATCAGCCTTCTTTCACAGCAGCTCTTCCAGGGCAGGGCTAGGATTTTTTTAGCAGCCCTCTCCCAAGGCAGTTTCTTATATTCTCAGCTGTTTTCTCTTTTCTTCCAATGGTAGACTTGGGTTTGTTATTTGTGCATGTATGCTGTATCATGCAGAAGAGTTGCCTAAGAGTGGGATGGTTGTTCGCTGAAGTGTGTCTGGCCCAAAGTCTGTTCCTGATCCTTCCCAAGAAAAGAAGGGAGGTTAGGAGCATGTCTACGGTGTCAGCTGTGGTTTCCATATGACGTGCAGTGTGCTATATATCCTATCACACTGGGGTAAGGAAATGTGGGGCAGGTGAAGTGCAAATTTCTTTTTGCCACCAAAATGTTATATTTCCTCTAACTGGAAAGCTCTGATTCTGCTGGCATGAATAAAGTACAATGGGAATGTGTTGAGACTTCAGTGAATACATGAAGCACATGACTCTGCAGCATCAGAGAGCCAAGTATGAACAGTAAAAGTGTAACTATATTATGTGCTGATGTGTCTGTATTCACCCGTGCTGCGTTTACTGAAATGAGATGCCATGTAAAAGAGTCTAAAATCATTTGGATTTTCTTGAAAAATACTGACAGATGACTTGTGAGCTCTCTCCCTTTGCTGCGGATTTGCCATAGAGTGATGATTTCATTTTTCAGCCCTTCACAGGTGAGATTTAGCTACCTGAACATAGGTGCGCAGTTGCATTCCAAATGACTTGGCTCAGCAGGGCACACGTGTGTATTTGGCAGCTGTTGCACTTGCCACGTTCTGGAGCAGTAGCTGGATAGAGCGGGACACTAGGTGGCACCGGTACCTTCATTTGAGTGACTGACTCTTCCAATAACCTGTCAGAACCTGGTTTTAGGAGGGTGCTAGTATAGGAGTACCTCTTCCCCATGAGGAGGAATGTTTATTGCCTCAATATACTTAGCAGATTTCTGGTATCTAACAAACCTATCAGACTAGTGTAAGTTAACTGTACTAGTACAGGTTTTCCTGGTTGAGGCACCAAGGGAAGGGGTTTTGACCTATCATATGGTACTTGGTATTGGCTCAAGTTAAACTATAGCATTGTTAAGGGATACAGTGCTGACTGGAGGTGTTCTGTGCCAGGCTGCTTCAATATACAAGAAGGCAGGATGATGTCATATGGCACACTGCTTTAAAACAAGTAAGTATGTATCTTGTGCAATGGTACAAAGTTAAGGTGCCATGTCAGTAATAATTTCTGAGACTTTGGTATGCCTTTGGGAAACGTCATTTCTAGCCAAATCTCACTTCCTGTTTGGAAGGGGTGAAGCATGAGTTTTCCATTAACATCATGTTGTTCTGGTACATACAAGATACAAAAGCATTTTAAAACTGTCGTTTTACTGCATTAGTTTTGTAGCGCTTTCAAAAGTGCTTCCTTCTAGCTCACTGCTTTTCCATGTGAACTCTAGCTACTGGTTTTCCATGCTGAGTCATCTTGGTGATAGCCTTAGTATTGCCGATGTGAAAGGTTTAAACTTCTGCTCCCCCCTGTTCATATGCTGGCCTCCCATCCATGCTTCTGCCAGAGCAGTGTCCCTGTTGTTCTGGGTCACTTCTTGCTGCAAGGCTGGGGCTCAACACTCACAAAGTTCTAAACATCCTTAACAATAATAACACCAAAATAATGACAGCAAAATAATTACAGCACAGACTGCTGGTTTCCAGACCCTGACACCTCCTGACCATATGATGGCGCCTGTGCATGCATGATCTATTCTGTTGCAGCCTTCTTGAAATCACAGGAGGCTACTTGTCATTCATCAGTTCTTCCATTGCCCTAGTTATTTCGGCACAACTGGCTTAATAGATGGTGTTCACCTACCAGAATGCTGAAATTACGAACGTGCTCTGGCTTTGTGTTGCTGCTCCTGTTTCTGTAAGGTTACATCAGTATCTGCACACCTGATTTCCTGTATGTCTACAGTCCATCCCATTTGCATAGTAGAAGTGCTTGTTTTGCACCTTTCCAGACTAAGCCTAGGGAGGATAAATATTTTTACAGAGCTTTTGGTACGTGAGGGATAACATCAGCTGTGACAGTCAAAAACTATAATAAAGTGCTGCAAGTACAAAAGTTCTCCTCTTTTCTCTACCTTGAAAGGATTAAAACTGAAACAAAAACCCAAGCAAGTCTCTTAAGAAGGAGGCAATGTGCAACCAAGACAGAATCACAATGAATTCTGATGTCAAGGAACAGGTATCCTGTCAAAGGGTCTACCTCAAATATTTAAATAAATGCATATTCTTCCGTGTCTTTTATAAAATACAAGGAACTAGAACATGGTGATCAAGCAGGAATGAAAACTGTTGGAATATTTTAGTTGGAATAATGTATATGATATTTACTTGAGGAAGGCTTCATTAAGAAATTGCATGGTATGCATTTATAGAACACCAGCTTTCCGGTTCAAGCAGTTGTTTTCTAAACACTAGTATACTTTTTTAAAAAACCAAAATATTTTAGTACATTTGAAAAAAACAAGATTCAAGGTTAAGCCTCAAGTTCCACAATCCTTAGGATTCAAATGAATTGGGGCACCACCTCTTATCTATCCTTACTGCCTCTCTGTGGACAGTTGTACAGAAATCTAACATACTAGACAAAATTTCTTAGGTTATTTAGAAAACTCCTTCTCCTGCCAAACATTACACGAGTCTGTGTTTGTTTCCATTTATACAGTTTATGATGAAAACCTGAAAAGCATTTTCTCCTGCAAGTGTGCCTTAAGGTTCTCTGATTTGTTTTTCTTCCTGGTTTTGCTTAATCCTTTATTTGACTATGTAATCTATTATGGATCCCAAAATATTTCATTTGCAATGTAGTCCCAGAATTAAGTGACAGCTTTTGCAAGTCTCCTTTAAAGTTGGTTTGTTTTTTTACCTTACTGACAAGCACTGGGCATTCTTTTGTACTTTTTCCTGGCTACAGCCAAAATGCTGTTGATTACAGAGTTTAGCAACAACTAATTTTCTTTCTTTAAATTATTTCCCATTTATTCCTTTGGCAGTAATTGTACACAACTTAATCCTTTATAAATCTAACACGGAGCCAAACTTCTCCCCAAAAATAGGTTTGAGAGCGTAAATAGTCCTTCCACAGCAACATCAAGCATTCATGTGTTCTCCGTATGGATTTGGCGTCTTGCCTCTTGCTTAGTTGTCTGACAATATGCGAGTTAAACATGCTGAGCCAGCAAATACCCACACAGCCCTGCAACCATGTACCAGTACACTTCAGGCACACAAATTGTCCTGCTAACACCAGCGAGACCACTGTGTACTTAAAGGTGAGTTTGTGCTCTAAGTATTTTGAAAACTGTGTTTTTAATTGACTCCCATTTTCCTGAAGGTCCAGTTCTTCCTTTACATTATTTGCAGTACGTCACGCTATTCCTTATCCCACCAATCTGTATGTTCACACTGGGAATTTATTTTTGCAGTTAAAACTTCACGTTTGTCTCTAAAAGGATTTTGAGCTTAATGGGAAGGTGTCTGTTTTGACATGTAACATCACAGAAGAGTGACTTTTGGTACTTACCAAAGCGTCTGACAGCCTATGGGCTGTTGTTAAGTGGCGCCATGTATAAGCAGATCACAAACTCTTATCAATTTAAGTACAGCAAAGACTCCATACCTCAAGTCAGGTGAGGACAGGAAGAAATGAGGAGCTTCTTCAGAGAACCCTTTCTTTTTAGAAGTTTTATCTGTTCCCTGCTTACTTTTGCTGCATTCTTAATTTGAGTCCCATTGGGCCAACCCTGTAAGATACGCATTTTCGTGTAAAGATAAGAGATTGCTCGATTGTGTGTCAGATGAACTAAATTTTCAGTTTTATGTAGGATCTTTCACCTGATGGTCTCAAAGTAGGCTTGAGGCTCACTCAGAGTGCAGTTAATGCACCTATGAAATAGTTTTGCTGGAAAAAAAAGAACTAACAGCTTAGAAACAACAACGAAGGGTTGGTATTGGGACCAGCACTGTTTAAGATCTTTGTCAGTGACATGGACGGTGGGATTGAGTATGTCCTCAGCAAGTCTGCTGATGACACCAAGCTGTGTGGTGCAGTCTGCATGCTGAAGGGAAGGGATGGCATCCACAGGGACCTTCACAGGCTTGAAAGGTGGGCCACTGCAAACCTCATGAAGTTCAACAAGGCCAAGTGCAATCCCAAGCACAAATACAGGCTGGGTGGAGAATGAATAGAGAGCAGCTTTGAGGACAAGTACTTGGGGGTGGTGATTGATGAGAACATGAATATAAGACGACTGCAGTGTGCGCTTCCAGCCCAGAAAGCCAACCGTATCCTGGGCTGCATCAAAAGAAGCATGACCAAGAGGTCGAAGGAGGTGATCCTGCCCCTCTACTCTGCTCTCGTGAGACCTCACTTGGAGTATTGTGTGCAGTTCTGGTGTCCTCAACATCAAAAGGACATGGAGCTGTTGGAGCGAGCTCAGAGGAGGGCCATGAAGATGCTCCAAGGGCTGGAGCACCTCTTCTATGGAGACAGGCTGACCGAATTGGGCTTGTTCAGCCTGGAGAAGAGAAGGCTACAGGGAGGCCTTACAGCAGCCTTCCAGTATCTGAAGGAGGCCTGCAAGAAACCTGGAAAGGAACTTTTTACAAGGGCATGCAGTGACAGGACAAGGGGGAATGGCTTTATGTTAAAAGAGGGTAGATTTAGATTAGGTATTAGGAAACAATTCTTCCCTGTGAGGGTGGTGAGGCCCTGGCACAGGTTGCACAGAGAAACTGTGGCTGCCCCATCTCTGGCAGTGTTCGAGGCCAGGTTGGATGGGCTTGAAGCAACCAGGGCTTGAAGCAACCTGGTCTAGTGGAAGGCGTCCCTGCCCATGGCATGGGGGTTGGAACTTTAAGGTCCCTTCCAATCCAAACCATTGTAGAATTCTGTAAAATACAGTTAACAATACATAAATCAGTGTTGTCTTTACTGTTACTCTATCAGCAAATTTTGTTACTATTAAGGTCTTACTGCAGAGTTTGTCCTTCAGTGTTATGTTTGGTTTTGTAATGCCCTGCTGTTTTGTTATGTATTAGAGAAGATGGGAGGGGCTGGCACAGTCCTATTTCAAAATACAATGCTTACGTAGTCACTGAAGCAGACGGCCCTTAGGGCCATCTACAACTTTGTTAACCAAGAGGAGAAAACAGAAATACCTTTCAATTATTTGAATCTTCTCTAGCTTTCTTGCTGTCTCTGACAGCAAGATCTGTCAGTGCTGACTTCTGGCATTGTATCAAGCTGAATATCTACTAGCCCTTTTACCTTTATTACATGTAGTCACCAACAAATCTGGAGGCAGTATGTTTGATTCATGGGCAAACAAGGCAAATGAAATGTGAGCTTACAGAGTTATAGGGTGAATCTTACAGTTTTTGTTTGGTTTTGGTTTGTTTTTTTTTTTTACTCTCCCCCCTCAAAAAAAAAACCCAAACCCCAATGAGTTTAACCTAAGATGATGTTATTCGAATTCACAGAATAATTAATCTTCATGCCCCATTAAAAATTCCTTTAAGCTTGCAGTTAATAGGGAAGCACGAGAAATAAAATAGCCTGTGAAACCCTACTTCTAACAACTAAGTATGAAGAAGTCTAGTGAGTATTTGTAAACCAAAGTATTTAAAACATTTTAATGCAGCCATATAATTTGTCAGTTCTCCATTCCCCATAGGATGCCAGGGACCCCTGCTCAACACAAGGACCATGCTGCTGTTTAAAAGGAAAACCTTTTTTCATTTTTAACTATTCAATTAAAAAAAAAAAAAAAACACCAAAAAACCAAACCAAAGTTTGGGGGTTTTATTTTAACAAGGGCAAATAATGTTGATCTCAGGCAGCTGACAAAACTGGAATCTTCCCAAAAACATCAGTTTGAGGCCAACACCCATTATGGAAAATTTCAGACTTGAGAAGGTTGGCAAAGTTTTACAAGCAACTAAAAACCTGTATAATGTGAAATGTCAGACAGCTTCAAAATGGGTGACACCACACTACACATTCCTAATATTTTTGAATAGAGAGGTTATCAGAGAGAGATCACAGCTGTAGAGATTTCATATTGGTCTTACAGCATTCTCACCCATTTAAACCTACTGGGTCAGTACAAACCTCTTGACTTCTTATAACACCACCATAAGAAAGACTGTAAATATCTGGATTCTCTTCTCATCTTCATCTACAACTATCTTGCATTGCATAGCACATCACAGGCAGAACAAATACAAAACCTTTCCATTACTCTTCTGGGTCCAAACAGCCAGTGGGTTCTTTACATTGGACACAGTTCTCAAAGATGAATGAACATGAGCCAGCAGTGTGCACTTGTAGCCCAGAAAGCCAACCGGATCCTGGGCTGCATCAAAAGGAGCGAAGGCGAAGGAGGTGATCCTGCCCCTCTACTCTGCTCTTGTGAGACCTCACCTGGAGTATTGTGTCCAGTTCTGGTGTCCTCAACATCAAAAGGACACGGAGCTGTTGGAACAAGTCCAGAGGAGGGCCACGAGGATGATCAGGGGACTGGAGCATCTCCCATACGAAGACAGGCTGAGAGAGTTGGGGCTGCTCAGCCTTGAGAAGAGAAGGCTGCATGGAGACCCCCTAGCAGCATTCCAGTATCTGAAGGGGGCCTATAGGGATGCTGGGGAGGGACTCTTCATTAGGGACTGTAATGACAGGACAAGGGGTAATGGGTTCAAACTTAAACAGGGGAGGTTTAGATTGGATACAAGGAAGAAATTCTTTTCTGTTAGGGTGGTGAGGCACTGGAATGGTTTGCCCAAGGAAGTTGTGAGTGCCCCATCCCTGGCAGTGTTCAAGGCCAGTTTGGAACAAGCCTTGCATGGCATGGTTTTGTGGAGAGTGTCCCTGCCTATGGCAGGGGAGTTGGAACTTGATGATCTTAAGGTCCTTTCCAACCCTAACTATTCTATGATTCTATGATATTTGCATAAGAACCATGTCAGTTGGCAGCATGATGTATCTGCAAGTTTTTAAATTTCTTTAGAAGTGGGAAGCATTGGAAGGTCTAAATCTGAATTCACTGCTCGGTCCCCAAGCAACACTGACAAGATACCCTCAGATCACATTTCGCTGTTCAGCCTGTGTGTTTCCCACTCCTTTGCTATTCAATATCCCAACCTTATCATGATGAACTTCTTCCAAATGAACACACTGTCACGCTTCTTTCATAATTTTGCTCTGATACCTTGCTTTTCAGCATTACACAGATCTCAGCAATGTCTACATCAGGACTTCGAAAAATTATGTTTTATAATGCTATGAAAATGTTCCTTGAAAGACTTTTGGTTTATTTAATATGTATTTTAATGGCAATTTCTGAAAAAGAATTCTGTGTACTAATACAGGACAGTATTTGTTTCATTACTTTATCATTGCAACTAGTTTTCTCATCAAAAAGAAAGTATCTCTTACAGCTTTACTCATCTTTGCTCTTGAGCCAAGCACTTTGGCTGTTTGTGTGCATGGGCAGACCAGTGAGCATCACAACTTCGGTTGGCAAAATCTGTCCTAGATTTGAAGACTGGTAACTCAACCATGCTGCTGAATGAAACAGGAGAGCATTTCTGGTCTTAGAGGTGATTATCAAGCTATACCATAGCACTCAGTATCCCCAAGTGCATATGGCACTTTAGTCCCTAGGCTCCACGGATTGAAGAGAATTGGTGGTGTTTGTGTTGCATGTGTTGCCATGGGCTGTAATGTGCCTGCCCCGGTGGTCCAGTCACAACCCATTCTTCAGTGTTTCCAAGTCCTGCATGGAAATCCTTGAGACCATCTAGCCTGGGACATTTTTGGAGAAGGACCACCAAATAGTTGTCAAGAGATAATGAAGGGCTGGTGATAGCAAGTTGGTGGCAAGAGTCTCTTGTGGTAGCAATAAAAAGGCCCTTTCCTGAAGCAGTCAGCAAAAAAAAAAACAAGAATAGGGTCTCAATGTGCCTGTAAAAGGCTACGCAGTATTTAGAAACTCAGGTGGTTCCATTTACAAAGTAATCCAGTCTGCATGACTGTTCTATACTACTGTCTTCTCATCATCTGCCTGTATTCATGCCAGTGTCTTTCTCACAGCCACAAATAAAATCAGTGGCAATATTATGATGACTTCCAAACTATGATGGAAACGTTGGGCCATAACTAAGGCTCCACCTCTGTGAACAATACAACTGTTTATTTTCATGTTGTTACTTATTTCTTTGGATCTGTCAGTCCATCAGCTTTCAAAATATTTAATACACTTTAAGTTATTTAACATATTATACTGAAACCAAGTGAGACTTGATGCGTGTAGTATGAAGCACCTTACCAAAGTCTACTCCGTCAACAGTTTTGTGCTGAAGATTCTCACCTAGTCAAGTTATGAAGCTTACTGTGTTTGCAAAGATCTCTTTTCCTTAAGCCACACATGCTGGTTATATTTATTACTTATATTAGTTACATTATTAGTTATATTCCTGCCTTTTTTTTTTTTAATTTT
>NDXB01006608.1:1826-31778 GCA_002631895.1 Agapornis roseicollis | reverse complement strand
GGGGGGGGGGGGGGGGGGGGGGGGGGGGGGGGGGGGGGGGGGGGGGGGGGGGGGGGGGGGGGGGGGGGGGGGGGGGGGGGGGGGGGGGGGGATGGGGGGGAAAGCGGAGGGCGCCGGGCGCCATCTTGAATTAATCGCTCTCCATAGCCCGTGCCTTGGCGCAGGCCGGGCTGGGCCGGACGGGGGAGCCCCTGGCCCCGCTCATCGCAGCGCCGGGCCACAGGCTCCGGCAGAGGGAGAGCCCGTAGCCTCCCCACCCCCACTTCTCCCTCCTCTCCCCCGCCTCTCCCTCCTCCTCGCCTCGGCGCCTGCCAGCCAGCGAGTCGCAGGGGAGCTTGGCGTTTTCCGGCCTGCGGCGGCTTCCTGTACGGCCGCGCCAGGCCTGACAGCCGTGCCCCCTCCTGCCGCGGCACCCGGCACGCCATCCCCTTGATCTTGTCCCGAGCGCACGGGAGTTCGGCTGGGCATCGGTCGGAGGTTCGTCCTCAGCCTCCGCGGGGAGCCGGGTGTGGAGGCGCGGTAGCCCCTTAGGCTCCCTTTGGTCCTGGTTTCTTCTTCTGTTTATCCCCTCTCCTGCAGAGGCCCCCAGCTGAGTGGAAAGTAATTTCAAAGGGACGCCCGAGACTGGTTATTTTCCTAATCTGTGTTTCGTTGAGAATTAGCTCAGGTGTCATCTGATGCACAGCATCCCTATGAAATTTGGAGAAAACGTATTTCTTTAACCAGCTTGTGCAAATACCCACACCACTGAACTGCAACAAAGAGGAAGAGACTTGAGATTTTTATTACAGTATTGATTCTTCTGCCAAAACTGAGATGCATTAAGAAATAAACAGCTAAATGATTACATAGTCACATTCGTAACATCGTTTTTATTCTTCCATTTATTCACCTAATAATAAGGGGGGTTATTTCCAAGACAAGAATTAGGTAATACAGGGGTATAATTCATTTAACCTTTCATGTGTGTGTGGTTGAAAGGGTGTGTGTCCATTGCATTCTACGCAAGTGGGTCATGTAGGGAGAGTTGTGACACTGCAGCAGTAGTGTAGACTGAACCCACAGTTGTCTCATAACCCCAGCGAAGTTTCGGGTAGCTCAAGCCTCCAACCCAATTGGCTGCAATTTTTAATGGGGTGTAGCAAGGCAGAATGGGAATTGGTTATGGTTGTACAGTAAGTCATCCCAGCGTAGGTAGGCACTGGGGCTTAGACATGAGCAATTTTTGCTGCTTTTGCCTTGATTTTTCTGGGAAGTTTTGCTGTGTTGGAATTTGGTTTGTTACCACAAATAAACAGACATACTGTTCTTTCCTTAAGAGTAAGCAAAGTAGGCAAGGTCTATTTTATGCATCTCTTTTTTGTAAAGGTGGTTTATCTGAAGTTTTCCCTTTTCTGTCTCTTCTTACTTTTTTCTCTCTCTTTTTTTTTTGGGGGGGGGAGGGTGTGAGAGCAGAGAAACTCAGTTTCTGTAGCATAATAAAGCTCTTTCTTCTAAGAAAGTCTATTTTTANTTTTTTTTTTTTTTTTTTTTGTTTTTTTTTTTTTTTTTTTTCTTTTTTTTTTTTGGGGGGGGGGGGGGGTGTGAGAGCAGAGAAACTCAGTTTCTGTAGCATAATAAAGCTCTTTCTTCTAAGAAAGTCTATTTTTAAAGTTACTCTCTCTTTAACACGTGACAGCTCTTCTATTCCTTTTTGTTTCATCTCTGTTACCTTGCTAGGCCTATTGAGTCCAGGATCTGTAACGTGGCAAAACTAGTGTACTGCATCTGTTGCTTCGCTTGACTGATTGTACTTGAGACT
Organism: Agapornis roseicollis; assembly: GCA_002631895.1. Lineage (NCBI taxonomy): Eukaryota > Metazoa > Chordata > Aves > Psittaciformes > Psittacidae > Agapornis > Agapornis roseicollis. Next base: position 29,977 of record NDXB01006608.1, on the reverse strand, counting down.
TAAAGAAAATACCCATTTTTATTTTTGAAGATTATTTTATTACTAATAGCTTAATACTGTTTCTTCCATTTCATTTTTTTGTATGTCCTTTCACTAGAAAATACTGCCTTGACTTTCATAAAACCAAACCCTGCGAATTCTCTGGAGAAATAGGTAAAAAGTCTATTTGTAAGAACTAACTTTACAAATGGAATTGGGTGTATTTCAGGCTTGTGTTAACTCTTGATCCAGGTGAAGCTGGCTTAGACCCAACCTGAGGAGAGATGTAAATACTTAGTTTTTTCTGAGGTATAAAACCTGGGTTTAGGTGCTTGGTCTTTTTCTGATGTAATGGTAGAAAAGCAGTTCCCAAATTACTGAGATTTGAACAATGAGCCTTGTAGATGTGGGCACTGAGAATAACTAAGAGTAGGGACATAGCTGGGCACCTGCTTCTCTGAGCACCACCTCTCTGTTGAAAGTTAGGTTCCCAAACCACAAGTGAAAATTGATTCTGTCCACTTCAGTGCCAGGACCTGTTTCTGAAGTAAGTCTCAGCTGAAATATTCTGAAAGAACAGGTGAGCGTTTCTACCTTTCTTGGAACCTTGCAGGAAAATTAACTGCTGGAGTTGCTTCTTAGCCTTGTGGTACCACAGAGCTCAGGGTGCTTGCTAAGGAATTTGAAGGTGTTTATTGTGGTGCTTGCAATGAGCAGCTCTGGTATTTCTTGTGTTGCAGAACAGTGCCCTCATCACGGAACTGCCGGTTGGTACAGAGCCATGTGGTTGTACCTCCCTTTGTGTGGCCAAATCTTGAGCCCCAGTACTGGCCCACTGCTCAGAAGAGCAAGCAGGAAGAAACAGTGGTTTCTTATCTACTGAGTAGAATGCTTGAACCCTGGAATTATTTCAGGATGGTTTTAGGGATATTTTTTTTTTTCCCTATCCGTGGTAAATGCCTTAATGTCTTTTTGGACTGCAGATTTTGATTTAGGCACCCTTATTACTATAGACAGTTAAATCCTGTTTTAAATGTCCATGTCCTCTTCTGGCCCTCTTTCTGCAGCAAATTTCTGTGGAGAGTGGGGTCTGTGCCCTAGTGGAGCACTTTGAATGTTTTTATGGTCCTGCACAGGGGTAAGAATTTCTGCGCATTTGTTGGCTGGGTCTGGGTGCAAAAGCACATTGTGGGCAACCTTATTTAGGAAGAAACCCATTCAGTGAAAGAGGTGGTGGTTTTTGATTTGGAAGAAGGGCCAACATTTAAATATGTGGCTTTTTTAAGACTCTTGTCGTGAAACCCTATGTGCCCAGAAAACTTCTTCAGTTTGTGGAGAACCTGAGCTCTTGTTTTGTGTTATATTATGTCCCTGTAGGTGTAAAGACCTTGCCAATATAGAAGAGGCCACACTTGTACAAAGAAGGTGCTTAAAGGTCTTCTGGGCTGTCACTGCTGGTGGCAGTATCTTTATGAAACTTCCACTGCTGTGAACACTACAGAGTCTTCTTGGTTTTAGCATCTATTGCCTGGAATCTGGGCAGTAATGAGATGGTGTCAGTGTGCATGGAAGCTGGGGAGTGGTGATTGCAGGCTTTGGGTCTCAAGGGTGAAAAGGATAGACAGAAGGATGATGAAGGAGAGCCTCAGTCAGAGAGACAGACAGTGAGGAATCCAGGGAGAGGATAGAGAAAGTGTATGCATGCATCATAGGAAGTAGGAATTTGTGGTGGAGCGATGGTCAGGTGAGTGATGAAAGCAGGAAGTGGAGAAAACAAATGCCAGTTCCTCCAGTAGCTAGTGGTGAACTAACACTCAAGCTAGTTGGGTGCTAGCTGATCAGAGGCAATTATGTGTGATAATACAGTCCTCAAAAGCATAGGCAGAAAGAGCATCTTGACTATGCCCAACGAGCTGGACAGCGAGTGCCATCTTCTTACATGTGTGTTGCCTGAGGAAACAGGTAATTTATTTCTGCCAACCGTTGATCCTACCTGCCTCCTCCCAAAAAAAAAATCTCAGGATTGCTGATACAATCTTTACTACAAATTGAGGAGTAGCAAGGTTTTGTGTGAATGATGGGAGTGTGCTGGAATTACAAGTTGGAGAGCTGAAATGAGCAGGTCAGGAGGTGATGGATATAATGTAGGTATAGCCACACAAGAAGTTGTAAAAGAAACAACAGAAAAGAAGAAACTAAGCATAGAAAACAGTGCCGAGAAGATGAATAGGAAAGACATTTGTAATAGACAGGCTAGGTGTGTACTGAACAGATGGAAATAAACTAATTTGGGTATGAATAATTCATGCTTAAGTGACTATAGGAAACCTTATTACTCTCTTCTTGTTTCTGTGGCATGGCAGAAGTTGATCTATCAGTCAAGCTGCATCTTGTACCCAAGGCTGAGAAATAATTTTCTTCTGCTTTTGATTCTGAAAGGGCATCTGGGTGAAGAGCTGCTCCTGTTGATAGTGGGTGCTTCTGATAGAAATGCTTGACAATCAGAATAATTGTGCGGTGATTTATGTCCATCTGGACACAACAATGATCTACTGACACAGCTGTCTTTAAAACAAAGGCCATCCAACTGAGCATCACACAAAAACACAACCCCTTAGATAGTTACTAGATTGACACTGCTTTTCTTCCAGTTCAACTTCTGGCTGTATTTCCCCCTCAACTTGTAAAAATGCATAAATGATACATAAATTATGTGATTAGGTGCAGAGAGTTTGAGCTAGAAAAATGGTAAAGTCTAGAAAATACTTGCTACAGATTATGGTTGTAGGTTTGTGACTGAGTAGTTGCTTATTTTTTTTTTCCTTTTGTATGGTAGTTTCTCCCATGAAGGCTTAATTATATAAATGTTAGTTGAGATCATTTGGAAAGGTTATGACTCTTGTAGAGAAATCTTTCAGATTCTGCCCAAGGTTTCCATGTCTTTTGTATAAGTATCACAAGAATGGGAGATTTGTATCTGTCAAAAATGTTTGGAGGAAAGAAAATTACATCTTCCACTTGGACATCTTCTGTTACCTCTTGCTGGTTCTGCACCTAGGAAACTAGTTGGACCAAGTGCAAGAGAGTGGTACAAGTTGGTGTTAGCTCACATTTTACCCCCTTAGGTTTGCCTGTTCCTAATTATAATGCACATACGTGAACAGCAAAATTTAGATTGCACTTTCAGATTTTTGTAAGTATTTTAACTTTGCAGTTGTGTTTGTTTCTTTTGTTAAGAAGATGAAAATCTTAACTTGTTATTATGTGTTGCAGAAATGTTGACATTTGGTAGAATATGACATTCAGTAATTTTTGAGAACTGGTGATACTTTTTAATACAAAGGCAAATAGGTACTTTGTCTTGGGGCAGGAGTCTTTAAAGTATTCACACATTAGGGGGTTGAAAACATATGATGTTTTGTTCTGGAAGCAGTTTACATTGGTTATTTCAATTCTTGAAGTGTCATAAGAGTAACTTCCTCCTGATCACTTAAGTATGAGCACAGTGGACATCAAAAGCAACATGCACTTCCGATTATTAGCTGTCTGCTTTTAACTTACCTCATTAAGCCTCATTGATTTGACAGCACTGTATTCCTCACCATGCAAAAGACTTGAGTGTGAACTTGTCTAGGTTTTGTTTATTTTTTTTTCCTTCTAAGCTTGTAAGGAAGTAATATTTTTGTACCCCTTTATCAGCTCTTTCTCTGTTTGTGAGGTTTTGAGAAGTGGACCTATGGTGTTCTAGGGTTATTATTTATGGAAACCCAAACAGAAGTATCCTGAAGTCAAGAGCTGTTATCACTTCACTTCCATGCACCCAAAATTTCTGCTTTTCAGTGCACAGGGAGAAGCAACCTTCACAGCATAGTACAAGTTAAATAACCTTTCTTCTTTACCTTCTACAGAAACTGTGACTGATGAGAGTAAAAGGCCATGGATGAAGATGGGCTTGAATTGCAGCCACATGAGCCAAACGCGTTTTTTGATCCAACAGGTCTGTCAGGAGATAATATGTAGATAAGAGTGCTGACATTAGATGCAATTGACTGTCATTTACTTTGTCTTTGCTTGGAAGTGCTGTGCTGCATCAATGCTTTTGTATAGAGTAGTTGCTTTAGATTTTTTTGGTTGCTTTTATTACTCAGAGCAATATGAATGAGCTACAGTTCTGTCAAGTAATAGTTGTTTGGATGTTGGGGAAGAGTCTAAAAATTGTAACCTTTTCCGGGAGAAAAATATGTTGACTTCAGTTATGTTAGCGTCTACTGAGGACTGACTTTATCAGTTCCCCATATATCTGCTTACCTTAATTGTGCAAAGGCTATTACACCTGTTTTACTAAATGACAGCATAGTGTAAAATAGAAGGGATTTCAATTATTAACCACTTCATCTGAGTTAGTTTTACAATTTAACTGCTATTTTAATTATGTTTTTCAGGAGCTGATGCAGCACATATGGATGGAGATCAGATTGTTGTGGAAGTACAGGAAACAGTATTTGTTTCAGATGTAGTTGACTCAGATATAACCGTGCATAATTTTGTTCCTGATGATCCAGATTCTGTAGTAATCCAGGATGTCATTGAGGATGTTGTTATCGAGGATGTTCAGTGCCCAGATATTATGGAAGAGCCAGACGTATCTGAAACTGTCATTATTCCTGAACAAGTGCTGGACACAGACGTAGCTGAAGAGGTTTCTTTGGCTCATTGCACTGTCCCAGATGATGTTTTAGCTTCTGACATAACAGCAGAAACAATGTCTATACCAGAACATGTACTGACAAGTGAGTCAATGCATGTACCTGAAGTTGGACATGTAGAACATGTAGTTCATGATAACGTTGAAGAAGCAGATATTGTCACTGATACTCTGGGAACAGATGTTGTTTCTGAGGAAGTTTTGGTGGCAGACTGTGCATCAGAGGCAGTGATTGATGCCAATGGAATCCCTGTGGAACATCAAGATGAGAAGGGCAACTGTGAAGATTACCTTATGATTTCCTGTAAGTGTCTGGGTAAAGCCATCAAAATTCTTATGATGTGGGCATCGGGTAGTCCTTGAAATAGCTGAGGGAGGGCTAACAACAGATTTTCTGTATTACTTAATGAAATGCAGATCTCACAGATGTACTCAGATGAAGGTCTTTTTAGGAACATATACCAACTAGAAATGTGATGAAGCTAATGGAGAGGAATACAAGCAAATGTATGTCTGATTATAAGTTATTTCTGTAGTGTTTTATAGTGTATGAACTAAAGAGCAAGTATTTCAGTAAACGAAATGCCATATACTTAGTAAGTCCTGAAAGAGAATAAATGTGGCAATGTTTGAAAACTCACGGGAATACAGGTTACTAAGATTACTTCCAAAACATTGAGAAAACAAAAGAGAAAAATAACGGAAAAGGGAAAGTAAAACTCACTATGTTTGGGAAGTCCAAGTGGTAATTTCTTATCTCTGTCTTTTTTTTTTTTTGCTAAGCCCCCACCACTTCCACCCCACTTACAGTTAGATACAGGCAACAGTATGGTTTTCTTTGCTGTTAGGATGTGTTTTGTTCTCTTGATTAAACAGAGTAGCTATTGCTGCTCATAGCTGTAAAGCAACTGTGAATATCTTTATCTCCCTTAGGAACAGTGGCGCAATCCATTTGAATCATATTTCAAAAGACTTAAACTAGATGGTGGAGAAAAATAGAGCATATCATCAGTCCTTTTTCTGCTGAGGGTATCCATTTGTGTGAACTAGAGGTTACTTTAAGTATGTTACTTACAATGATTGCTCAGTGTAGTACTTAGGAACATGAGAGTGTCACTGCTGAACATTTGTTTGTCATAGAAGTAGAAAAGCTTTGTTAGGCTGGTTTGTTTAATTGTGATTTCAGGCACTGCAGTTTTGTCTAGTGTTGAATGACTCCACTGATGAGGTATACTTCATGCTCTGCTTCAGTTACTTTTTTGTTTCTGGTGTGTTCCTCTCCCTCCCCCCCCCCTTTTTTTTTATTTTTACCTTTGGACACCTTCTTGAAATGTATAATAACTTGTTTTAATTTTATATTCTGTACTTATGGATTTTAACGTTGCTTCTCCTTACCTAGGATCACTGCATTTCTTAATTTATCATCTCTTGAGTTCCTTGAGTAACCTTGTGCAGCCATGTTTTGAGTTTATATGAGGTACAGTTAATTCTCTATTATCTGGGAAAACAATTAAATGGGATAATGCAAAATATGGATAACACAAAATATTGTAAAATTAAGCTGCGAGATCATACTGAGGTGAAATAGGTCAGGGATGCTGCTCTCTGAAATAGTATTTACCCAAGCTAGTAAGTGTACTCTGTACAGTATCTTTCAGATACAGCTTTCTCATTCTGGACTCGAGTTAGATCAGGTGAAAGCAGCTCAAATGCTTCTGCAGCATGGTTAGGCAACAAAGTGCCTAATCCACCACCTAAGCATAATTGAGGCCTGACTGTCAAAAGGCTCTGGTGGTGATCCTTACCTGTGTCTTATCCCTAGCTATAGCTCTCAAAGGTGCTATTGCTCCTGTCTCTCTGCTCACCTTCTCGCTGCAGGCTGTCATCCTGCAGTATGGGCAGCTTCCTGGGGCTGCTGTCGCGGGAAGACCTTGCAAATACTGTCTATGTAAATTCAAGTGAGAGGGTTTGGTAGATACGTGTCCCATTCAGTCATTGCCAGTGGCTGCATGAGGGCAGGATGTCTTGATAGATGCCATCTTGCATGAGCCTTAAAATTCCCAGCTGGGAAGTCTCCTTAGAAGTACTAGTTGTCGGCAGCTGGTAATTGGCAGAAAACACAGAAATTTCATTGTTCAGTTGTGCTGACCTGTTTTCAGTCATGTATTTCTGCAGTTTCATACTTTATTTAATATTAAACGGCTCTTGATAGTCCTGCAGTGTACTTTGTTTAGATCCAGAACCTCAAATAAGGCAGCATTTAAAGCAGTTGTTAAGCTACAAAACATGAATCTCTTCTGTTTGTGTTTAAAATACTATGTTCTACAATTCATTTTAAAGGGAAGTTCCCTATTACCACCTACTGCGTTTAAAGCCTACATAACAAGTTCTTCTGGTTGTGAAGTCAGAGTCTAGTGCTTTTCCGTCAAGTAAAGACTATCTTGCCAAATATGTATGGAAAACATTATTTGAATTAATTTCCATGGGGTTTTTTGCATCCATAGTAGATGTGCTTATTGATCTGTTGACTGTCTCAGTTCTTCAGTTGAATTTAGTAGTAGGTGGTTTTTAAAAGGTAATGACATCAGCCAGGTTTTTTAATTTTCTTATCCTAACCTGTAAATTCTTGGTTCTGGCAAACCTCCCATAACTGTTGGGGCAGATGTTGGATTGTAATCTTGTCTACCATTACAGTAGCCAACTGTAGCTGCTTTCCAGATCTGGGAGCTAGACTTTGTTCTTCAGGGTGCTTTTGCCTGTCTTCTTTTTGGCCTAGTCTCTTCAAAATCAGGGGATGACATTTTGTGCTCTTTCTGTCGTAGGTTTCACAGTTTGTATTGTTCAATGAATCTTTTTGCTATCTTACCTTGTAGCTCTGTTCATGCATTTCCATTTTTGTTCCTGAGGAATTGAGTCTACATAGATTTTCTTAAAATAATTTTCTTAGCTTTATCCTGAAAATAGCTGTTTTGAAATTACTAATATATATGTACTTTTTAAATGTTCTGTTTCTACTTTCTTTCTTGGTTCAGACTGGTTTGTCTTTTCAAAGAGTATGGTCCCTGTGGATTTCATTCTGCGACTTTGCTTATTAAACTCAGTATTTTAATATTTCTTTTCCAGTTGAGATTTAATTTAGCTTCTGTATTGATATGCCTTTGTTTGGTTGGGTTTTTTTTTTTTTCATTTCCAAGATGATGTTTCTTGGCACAGCTTGTATTATCACTTGCTTTTTGATATACTCACCATTTTTCTTAGATACTTAGTCTTTGCACTCAAGCTTCATTTGTGGTCCATAGTATACTTGAGGCATTCCTGCAGGGTAGAATCAGACAGTCATTCAACAAAGAATGCAAACTGCCACTACTTAGTAGCTTGAAAAGAAAATTAGGAGGTTTGATAAATTAAGTTCTTTTCCACATATTCTATAACAAACCAGATCATGAGTTTGGAAAGAGTAGATTTTACTCTAGCTCACACTGGTACTAATTACTTGGCAGAAAATTGCAAGGCTTGGAAAATCATTTCTCTGTGAGACAATGAGATAAGCTAGTGTTTGTCAAAACAATAGGAAAGAAACCCAAACCTGCGTTTACTAACCAATGAGAGTAGTGCATGAAACCTGGCCATAAGATGGAAATGAAGATTTTTTGCTTTTCTGATTTTATTCAATGTGGCAAAAACTGGTTCTGTAAGACTAAAAGTTGTACTCTGATATGCTTAATTAGAATAAAAATAACGAGGCACAAAGGCAGTTGGACAAGGGGAGTCTGGAGCCTAACAAAGGTAGCCTAAGGGTACTAGGTAGGGTAGCCTAACAAAGTCTAAGCTGCAGTTTTGGATGTTATATGATGTTTGCAAATACAGGGGCTCTGTTAGGTCCATCCATATATCTTTACTTTGCTCTGAGTTAGAAGTGTCTTTTGTTTGTTTTATCTGAATTAACACTTCTGATTACAGGCGTTGGAACCCAGGGTACTCAGAGAACAATGACTGCATCTCTTCATAGGTCTAGGTGAAACCCATGGCATCTCATCATTGTTGGATGTTTAGTTTGAAAGCAGTGGATCTGATCAACAAAGCCATGAAGTTCATGCCTTCATTAGGACTTCTAGTCAAGAAAGCAAAATGCTTTTATTTGCTTTTTTAGCATAAATAAGCGCCTCCCTCTTTTTCCCTGGAGGTTCTTAAAGATGCAGGAAATCACATTTTTCTTTATGTGAGGTAGAACTTGCTGCCAGGCTTCTGCCTGGCTACTAGAATGGTACCAACAGTTGTCATAGCCGGGGCTGCTCAGAAGGTCACTGTCAGAAGTGATGGAGAGGAGAGTACCCTTGGGCTAAGTCATGCCTCACAGCTTAGTCTGATTTGTGTGCAGGAAGAGAAGGACAAACATTAGGTACTCAGGAACTTCACCTCTCCTAGGTTTCTTCCCTGAGGGGAGCTTCAGAAGCACAGGGTATACTGTTGCTCATGTGTAATAGCAATGGCATTGAAATCAAAACAGAACAGGTTTCTTTTTTCGCACAGGTTAGGAAATCTGCTTCGCTGTTTAAGAAATAACTGGATGGTAAAACTTCTTTAGTAGAGCATGAATTCTTGCTATCAAGTGAAGTACAAGTAAAATGTTTCTATCACAGATGACCGAACAAAGTCTGCCTGGGGAATAAAGCATGCTTTTAATCTATTTTGGAGGAAACAGAATAGTTAGCAGTGACTTTATTAAGAATGGTTAAAGAGGGTTGTTTACTTTGTAAGCAGGCAAGAATCCCATGACATGCAATTTTTTAGCAGCAGAATCACTTGGGAGTGTAAATGCTGACAAAATAGATGATTCCCATCTGATTACTCCATAGACAGATTTTAAGATCTGTTAAACTGATGTAGAGACAGACGTTTTCTTAGAATGTTTGTAAGAACTGTTTCAGTTTGTTATTTTGCAGTGAACAGCCTCTGGTTGAAAAAGATTGGAAGTTTCTCACTGCTTAAGTGAATTTTAACTTCTGCAACCCTTTTCTTTTCCTTATTAATCCTATATAGAGGAGAAATGGTAGGAAAGAATAAACGTAAAAGCTTATGGAAACCATTTAAAAAATGCAGTTACAGGTATTTACATTTCTCTAGTTATAAGTAAAAGACTGCAGGACTTACCAGGTCTGTATCTGCTGATCCATTAAATATTGGATATAAAAAACTGAAAACAACTTACTGGGAAATTGTATTTATTGTGGTTAAACAAAAAATTTACCATTTAAGCAAATGCAGTATGCAGGATCTTGGGCTGGCCTTTGTGGTTCTGTATCGGAAAACTGGCCTCAGCTGGGTTTTAAACATGGTTTTGAGTATCAATGCACAGGAGCTTATTTCTGTCCCAGAAATGCCATTGGACATATTTTAATAGAAGGGTAAGGATACAGGAGATTGATTGAGCATTATAGTTTATGAAATTATACGATTTTTTTTTTTAATTATAGGAAATTTTTCTAGGAAACAGACGCTGTCATCATGATAGAACCCATCTTACTCTGTTGCTAATGTTGCCTGCATCTTTTATGTCTTTGCTTTACTCTTTGTTCCTCTTATTTTTTTATCAGTAGGCCTCTTTTTGTTGATTTCCTTGTAATATAAATGATAACTAGACAGGCTTTAAGTATGCCATGTCTTTCATGTTGGATGACACATTTCTCATCTGTTTGTGCTTTTAATAAAATTCAAGCATTATCTTTATATGGAAACAATTACTGCAACGTTGGAAAAGCACATACGGTTTTTAGTTGTTTATTACAGCTCATAGTATGTAAAGAGGAAGCTGCACTAACCAGTGAAGTCTGTAGAATGGTAGCAAACTAACCATAGAATGCATTCTTGGAGTTTACATAAAATAACATTGTGTCTAATAATTTTTTTCTCTTTTGTTTTAACTTGAAGAATTAGGCTGAATGCTCTAGTTTACTGCAGTAAAGCTGCCAGTTAGTAGATGAGAAAAATACCATACACTTAAAGCTCTGAGTGTTCAGTGTGTAATTAAATGGAGGCACAAGGTATGACAGCACTGGAATAATGCTAGCTTGAACTTCTTTCTACATGTGACATGTGATTAGTTTAGTACCTGCCCAGCATCTCTACTTGAAAGGAAATGGTCTCTTATAAGGTTAACTATTGCTTTTAAGTAAGCTTAACAAATACATTTAAGTATTTATGTGTTTGTTTTTGTAATTTTGGAGAGGAACGATGTGAGAGAAGATCAGTCATGCATGGTATTTGTGGGATCCCTTGATGGGCTGTGAATGCAAATGAAAAATTCAAACATCATCAGAGTTCCAACTTCAAACATTGATCAGTCAAGTATTCATGAGTATCATTTTCTTTGATTGTGAGACTGAGATACGTGGAGAATGCAGAAACATGGCGAAAATGTTAAATAGAAATCAGTTTTCATAAATGCTGCCAGAGCATCATCAGTGAATCAGTATAGATAAAAACTCATGTAACCATAGGACAAAATACCATAGAAATGGTACTTTGTGCAATAGATACCCATTCTCTTTCACCTTGTTTGTCTCTTCTAATATTTACCTTTTTTCCTACCTTTTTCTTTCCACCCTATCTTTCTTTCTATTACCTTTTTAGTACTATACTGCAAATACTATTACTTTTCAAACACTTCAGAGACTTTAGTTTTTCAAGTGATTTTTTTTTTTTTTCCTTTTGGTAAAGTTAAAAAGAAATGTTGGCCTAATATTCCTGTGCATCATTTTCCTTATAATTTAATGGTGCTGATAAAGACTATTTAAACCAGTCACTACATTTTTAAACCACTATTGAATAGGGAAATTGGGGATAAGTAAACTCTAAATTGTGTAATTTTTTTAAATATTGTTTAGAAGGTGCCTTTGAACCTTGGAGAAATTATTTCAAAGAGCAAATGGAGCATATTTTTAAGATTAGAATTATGTTGTGTGAATGTTATCAGTGGATGCTTCCATATATGTATGGAAGTAAAAACCTCTGTTTTGGGTAAAAGAACCCAGCCTCTTTCACATGGTGCATGTAGGTTTGTTTTCTCTCTGGCTGCTTCAGCTATAGTTTTCCTTCCTAGAGTATGTTCCAGCATCCGTTGAGCTTGGCAGTAGACTTCCTCTTTGGCTTCAGCAGCATAAAATCAGTCTGCGCTGATTAGAAAGCCTTACAAGTACACGTGTGTGACACTGGCAACAGCGAAGTTAAAGGAGAACAACCACATAAATGTAGTGTAGGAGCAAAGGCAGGCTTTCCTTTTGTCAGTGTTCCAGTGATGTTTGGTTTTTTTCATGCATGTCTGAGAATTTGAGACTCTGCTCAGTAACTGAATACAGCTACTGTGGAGTGGAGCGATGTTAGCATGATTGAAAAGAACATCTTAAGGTTTTTACTTTTGAAATGCTTTGAGGTTTCAGCTGTAAGATACTATGTTGTCCTATGACATAAAGTAATTTTTTAGACATCTTACTGCTTTAAATGATCTGTACAGTGGCCATTGGTAATGAACTTGGTATAAGAGATTTTGGTGTTTTTTCTGCTGCTGTTTTGGTGGAGAGAGGGAGACTAATTTATTTCAGTACTTCATAATTTAACATTATATTCATATTTTTTTGTGGGTAATGATGCCCAGTTGAGAAATTGTATGTAAATACTGTTGTGTTTGGTACATGAGACAGAACACATGCTAGTTGATCTAATTTAAAGGCTAATTTGTTGACTTAATGGCAGGAAAAGAACAGTAATAACATTTTGAGCTTCTGTCTTTTAACTAGGTCTTAAAGTAAATGGAAGCCGTGCAGTTACTGAGTATTAAAGCTATGATACAGTTTCAAGGGTAATGAGTGCCAATAAAATGAGCATGCTTCCAATAATTTATTTGGTATGTTCTAAATATAGTAGTTAAAAATTCTACAGTATTTATGGGACAGATCTTACACTTCCTTTAGTATAAATGTCATGTTTTGCCATGAATTGAAGTTACGCATGGCTCTGAGGGAGCCATGTCAGCCTTCAAAAAGTGACTTTATGCACAAAAAAGTCACAAATTACATAAGTATGCCCATCATGTTAAAAATCTTAAATAATCTCAACACTTGAGAAACTTCTGGGGCTTCTGAAATTGGGAGACTCTCTGAAGGTCTTGAGATGCTGGATTTTATTTTTTTTTTGAATGCATATTTAGTATTCTTTTCTTTAAAACCCATGCTTGGTAGAGTAAGATGGACAGTGTGTGCACGTGTCTGTGTAGGGTTTGTCTTGAAAGCAGATCTCATAAAGCTGGCTGTTAGCCATGTTTACGTGGGAGGCCTGGGCAAGTCACTGCAATTCAAACTGAAGTATGGTGTCGGGGCATTTCTGAAATCAAAGAGAATAAAATGGGAGATGATAATAAGGAGAGTATATGGGGCTACAGCATATAATCCAGTGCAACCCCTTTCACTGAGGGCATCGTGAGCAATCAGTTGAGTTCATCAGAGTTGTAGCATCAGGGCAGCACTTTGATGCTGTGCTTGACCCCTCTGTGTTGAGCAGGTGAGAAAAGTGAAAGAGTTTCTTCCTGTAGTATTCATTTATGTGTCTTCTCTAGTTAGCTGAAGAAGCATCAGCAACACCACTTTGCAAGGAGCCAGGTCTGACTGGCAGCGGTAGTAATGCTGGCATTAGACAGGGTTGAGCAACAGTTAATGCTTTTGGAAAATAAACCCAAATCAGTTAATAGATTATTAGTTGTGAAGGATTAAGCAGTTGAAAATGAGAATTAAGTGAAATTATGCCACAGAGTAAGTACAAACATGCAGTTTCTTCCTACTGTCACCTTGCTACAGATCACTGTTTCCCTATTAGCTTTGCCTGATGTGGTGTTCATGCTCCTAGTCATATCACTGCAGCACTCTTGTATTTCCCCCTTAACTGAAAGATATGCCTTGCATTTATTTTTGTATTTATTGCCATTGTTTTCAAGGATATGAAAAAATACGTATGGGAAGGTTCTTTATTGCAATGTTTTCATTTTAAACTGCTTCCAAATTTGAGTAATAAACTATTTCATATATCTCTGTCTGTATATGACTAGATAATTGTAATAACTTGTTTTTTTAGTGGATGATGCTGGTAAGATAGAACACGAAGGTTCTGGTGAAATTACCATGGAAGCAGAGTCAGAAAGTGGCTCGTGTAAAGTGGATGGTATTTGTCCAGAAGTCATCAAGGTCTATATATTCAAGGCAGATCCTGGAGAAGATGATTTAGGTAAAATATGCTCATTTTGGAATACTCCAACTGACATTTTAAATTTTGCATAATTAGAGGCTGTGGTTTCTCTCAAGTAATTTGTAAAGAGCTGTAGATCTAATATTAAAGAGTAGCAAACTTTAATTTTTCTGTGGTTTAGTATAGAATTTGAGCAGAGTGTCTTTAAAATATTTTCCTCTGGTCTTTCTAATTAGGGGGCACAGTAGACATTGTGGAGAGCGAGCCAGAGAATGACCACACAGTTGGATTACTTGATCAAAATAGCAGTATTCGAATTCCAAGGGAGAAAATGGTTTACATGACTGTAAATGATTCTCAGCATGAAGATGAAGACCTAAGTAAGTAGGTGGCTTTCATCTGGGAGCAGGGATTTTCACTTTCAGCAGTGCAGTGTTAATTTTTTCTTGACTTCTTTTTCTCTTAGATGTTGCAGAAATAGCTGATGAGGTTTATATGGAAGTGATTGTAGGAGAGGAGGATGCAGCAGTGGCCCATGAACAGCAAATTGATGACACTGAAATTAAAACTTTCATGCCTATAGCTTGGGCAGCAGCTTATGGTAGGTAACACTCAAATTCTTCCTGGTGACATTGTCTATGGCAAAATGTTGGGAATTGTTCTTTGGAGGGTAGTGGAGTGGTTTTGTATTTGTTTTTACAATTTTAGTTTAAGAATGGTTTCTTGGCATAATGAGCCTTAAGAGAAGGAGAAAGAAGTTACAAGGCAGGCTTCTTTTTACTCCTATTTCAACAGGCATACCCTTCATACTTTCATGGGGGGAAGTATACAAGCTTTCGGCTGAAAAATTGCATCTTAAGTACATCTGTCTTTCACAGTTTTAAGACAGAATGAGAGCTGGCTTGGGAATAGAGCTGAATATTTTTATTTGGGGAAAAAAAAAGCACAGATGGAAATATGTAAGAACCAGTGTAACAGTGAAAAGCCACACTGACCTCTAGCTTGATTTAAGTGTTTTCTAGAAGGAACATATAAATATGTGACTTCACTAATAGAAATAATTAATTGATTAAAAATAAAGAAAACTGGAGAGAGACATCTTAAAATTATAAGGGAACCTTGATAATATTTCCAGTCTTCGNGCCACACTGACCTCTAGCTTGATTTAAGTGTTTTCTAGAAGGAACATATAAATATGTGACTTCACTAATAGAAATAATTAATTGATTAAAAATAAAGAAACTGGAGAGAGACATCTTAAAATTATAAGGGAACCTTGATAATATTTCCAGCCTTCAGAACCACTTTTTCTTTTGGTTGTTAATATCTGAGCATGAAGTGGTGCACAAACCTGATTTCCAAAACTTACATAAGCTGTTGGACTGAAATCTCATGCTAGAAATGTTTCCATTGTGCCGCTTTCTCCTTCTAAACAAAGTAGAAGAAATAGTGGAGTAGAGGACAAAACTTGGGTTGTACATCTGCACAATGTGTATTGTGGTGGTGGTGCCAGCAGCCACATGACAGGGAAATGCTGAGAATGCGATGGGGGCTGGAAACAGGGACAAGGGAAGGAAGGGCAAGATTTCAGGGATCAGTGTATGTTAAAAGTTGTTTAGGAGATGGATGGTAGTGCAGCCAGAGCCTTATCTTTGGCTGTACACTGGTGAGCACAGTTTCAGTGGAAAAGAAAAGACAGAAGCCAGGTAGAGTGGGAATGAAAAATTAAACTAACTGAATTCGAAACAGCAGCGGTAGACTGAGCAGATTGTATTAAGAACAGAGAGATGGAATGGAAAGGACAATTTTAAGAACATAGGAAGGAGTGAATTGTCAGCAGTAAGCAAGGTGAGAAGTGGTGAGAAAGGAAGAAACAGTGAAGCATGAAGAGTTCTTAGAACTCTTCTTCAGCTTAAGAGTGTTTAAGAGCTGATAACAGTGGCATCTTAAAGTGTTAAATTTGTTCTATCCCTGTCTTGTAGCCAAGTCCAGTGCCACTGTGCTTTATATTCCAGCAAGTTTTTGTGATTTTATTCTCATACTAGAAAATGTTTGGGGCCTGTTTTGTATTGTGCCCTAGAAAGACTTTTCATGCGCCTGTTGCAAACTGTACTTTCTACATATGAAATGGGTATTTGCTTTTCAACGTTTGTCACTTGCTGCATTTGCTGTTCCAACGCTTGATCTAGCGTATAGATCAGAATCCTTAGGGTCTGCATGTGCCTTTTCCTGGCTGTGAGTCTTCTTACATTAATCATGAATATTAATTCTCAGCACTCTGCAGAGGGAACAGCTGTTAAGCATCTTGCACTGTCTTCCACTTCAGCCTTCCTGTCTCATTTGTGTGCTTTACTTTCACCAAGAACTGTTGCCTTCTGTTGATTAAGTAAATACTTAACCACAAAATTTGTTAAAATGTACTTATGCCCTTAAATCACCAGCGTTAAACTGATTACCAATAAATACCTTCCTGAATATATGGATATATTTACTTGTGATTTTCATGTTTGGTTTACATCCAGTGATACCATATGTGTATTAAACAGGAAGCTCTGTGAGGCAAAGATTGTTTCCTTCTTTCTGTTACACAAAACTGAGCATGCTCTTTGCTTGCAGTAGAAAGAATTTGTGTTAGAGCTTCAGGTGTGCAAATAGTAAGTAGTGTGTTTTGTAGGCAAGTTTATGGGCTGTTCAGAACAGTTCATTGATCTCTGTTCCAGTTATGGAACTTAGTGTGTGAGAAGCTTCAGTCAGGTAAATTCAGATTTAAATTCCAGAAGTGAATGGGAGCTCACATATGAACATATTTCAGGACTGAGAGGGAAATCTGGCACAGTAAATATTGTGACATGATGTTGTTCACTGGTGTTAAACATTTGGGGCATAATTAGCAAGCAGAGAAATGCAACAAGTGTTTCATTTAAAGGAGGGTTTCTTGTGAAATGGAAACCCATGAATTCCTGTAAGCTGTGTACTTCTGTAAAATCAGGTTAACAAAGCCAGTGCTTCCAGGTTCATAATACCTAAGGTAATTTGTAAGTTACATACTGAGAAGGTTTGCAGCTCATCCTGTACGTTATTATGGTTTGTTTAAACATTCAGATAATAGTTTATAATTTCTTTTGTTACCACTGTAGAGTTTGTTGCTTATAAAATTTGTAGAGTGATGATGATAGGTAACTTTTTAACTTATCTCATTAGGCAATAATAATGACGGCATTGAAAGTCGGAATGGCACTGCAAGTGCTCTTTTGCACATAGATGAGTCCGCTGGACTTGGGAGACTGGCTAAGCAAAAACCAAAGAAAAAAAGGAGACCTGAGTCTAGGCAGTATCAAACAGGTGAGTAGTTGGTGGATGGCTGAACTCTTAATTCCTCTAGGCACTTATCCATGAACAGATGTACTTCACTGATGGTATGTGCAGTGTCTTGTAAAAACCAGTGATTATTTGGAGAATTCCACAAGTCTGTGATTCTATGAATTATTTTGTTGACATCACCTCTGCGTCATAAATGAGTGTATATGTTATCTTGAAGGTTTTAAATATGTCATTGGTTTGGATTGTGGGGGTGCTTTAAAGAAAACAATCTCTGACATAGGAAAGCATCAGTATGGTAGCAAAAGGTTGAAAACCTGTATATTTAACTTGCCACACCAGTTTTAATGTTTAATGTAACTTTTTCAAAGATCATGTTAGGTAAATGGGGTTTTGTAGTAGTGCTTTTTAGAAACTCTTTTTGTCTTTATTGAAAGCACATTGAGCTGTGCGTTTCTTTATATCAGCTGAATAAGTAACTGGAAGATCTGAACATTATGTATTAAATTTGGTAGTATACTTCTATACAGTTTTCTCTTTTAGTTGTGAAATAACTTGCCTTGGTGTTCATACCAGTGTTCTTACTTTCCTCTGTAAGAACAGATGCACTGCTTTGGCATAATTTTGTGTCTGCTGTTACTGTGTTACTGTCTGAATGATTTATTTGGTTGATAAAGTTGAAAAAGCACACAACTTTTTTCTTTAGTAGCCTTGCCTTAAGTGAGTTTCTTTCCAGATTGTGACTTAGCTGTAGGAATTCCGTTTTGTTTAGCACTGAATCAATAAACCAGGCAAATTTTAATCTTAAAGTTTGCTTTCTCTATTTCCAGCTACCTAGTCAGTTCTCCTTCTGAAACATTTTTGGAAAAGAGCTTTATAGCATACCTAGACAAATTCAGGGTAAACAAATCAGGCTAATGGATGAGTGCAAATAAGTTCCAAAGCTCTGAGGCATCCCTATATGAAATGTGTTCTCATTGATTGCTACTTGATACCACTTCAGATTGTAACTGTGACAGATGGCACAAGAAGGAGGTGTCAGTGAGGGGTCATGTGAGCTGTAGTCAGCAGTAGGTGATTAAGCTTCCAGATTAAACTTTATCTACAGATTCGTGGAAAGTCAAAGAAGATTGTGTGCTGTGCCTACTATGTAATAGTTTAACAAGTTGGCCTCTGTTCCGATGCACCAGCATCGGTTTCTGCATGTATTTACTGTGTGAACTGGGTCAGAATTCTTCAAAGTTGAATTCCTTGAGGTGAAGGACAGCTGGATGGTGCTTTGGTTGTCTCAATCAAAAAAAAGTTATTTCTTTTCTCCCAGTAATAAAACCAAATGAAAGTAGTAATTCCCTCAGTTTCTTATACCTAACCCAGTAACAAGCGTAACGGTTCAGCTTGCTGTAAAGGTTGAAATACAGTATGTATTGAAGTGTAATATTGTTGTATAATATTACTCAAAGGTTTTTTGTTGTTTTTCAGCAATAATCATTGGCCCTGATGGTCACCCACTGACAGTCTACCCCTGCATGATTTGTGGCAAGAAATTTAAATCGAGAGGTTTCTTGAAAAGGCACATGAAAAACCACCCAGAGCACCTTCTTACTAAGAAGAAATACAGATGCACAGACTGTGACTACACTACGAATAAAAAAATAAGTTTACATAACCACTTGGAGAGCCATAAGCTGACCAACAAAACAGAGAAGCTTATTGAGTGCGATGAGTGTGGGAAAAGCTTCTCCCATGCAGGAACTTTATTTACTCACAAGATGGTGCACAGGGACAAAGGAGTTAATAAAATGCACAAGTGCAAATTCTGCGATTATGAGACAGCAGAACAAGGGCTGCTGAGTCACCACCTTTTAGCTGTCCACAGCAAGAACTTTCCTCACATTTGCGTGGAGTGTGGCAAAGGATTTCGCCACCCGTCGGAGCTCAAGAAGCACATGCGGATCCACACTGGTGAGAAGCCGTACCAGTGCCAATATTGTGAATACCGATCTGCCGACTCTTCTAACTTGAAAACTCACGTAAAGACTAAACACAGTAAGGAAACGCCGTTAAAGTGCGATATTTGTTTCCAGACTTTTTCAGATACCAAAGAGCTACAGCAACATACGCTTATGCATCAAGAAAGTAAAACACATCAGTGTTTGCATTGTGACCATAAGAGCTCAAATTCGAGTGATCTGAAACGACACATCATTTCAGTCCACACGAAAGACTATCCTCACAAGTGTGATATGTGTGACAAAGGCTTTCATAGGCCTTCGGAACTGAAAAAACACGTGGCGGCTCACAAGGGTAAAAAATTGCACCAATGCAGACATTGTGACTTTAAGATTGCAGATCCGTTCATTCTGAGTCGCCACATACTCTCAGTTCACACAAAAGATCTTCCGTTCAGGTGCAAGAGATGTAGGAAGGGCTTTAGGCAACAAAATGAGCTGAAAAAACACATGAAAACACATAGTGGTAGGAAAGTTTATCAATGTGAGTACTGTGAGTATAGCACTACAGATGCCTCAGGCTTCAAACGGCATGTTATTTCCATTCATACAAAAGACTACCCTCACCGGTGTGAGTATTGCAAGAAAGGTTTCCGAAGGCCTTCAGAGAAGAACCAGCACATTATGCGGCATCATAAAGATGTTGGGCTGCCTTAAAGTCTCTTCCATAGACTTCCGGCTGGAATTATAAAGGAATTTTTGCCTTTCAGGCAGTTTAGCTTATTTTAAAGCCAATCACCTATGATCACAAAAAAAAAAAAAAAAAAATAACAAAAAAAACCCCATACTGTGCATTTGATTTGTTGCTGTATAAAAATAGGATTATTGCTTCTAGTTGACTTTTATACCTTTTGTTCAATAGTGTGTTCTGAATTCTATTCAGTTTGTTTAATAAATGAAGAAAAGATGGCAACAATAAAAGTTGCATTTAATAAAGTAAACCCTGTCTCTTACTGAATTTTTCAACCATAATAGTTTATTTAAGTCTATTTATCTTACTGACCTCATTGATACTCACAGTGTCCATGTTAATGCAGTTTTGTCCTGAATTTTAAAAAGATGAAATTGTCAGAGGTGTGTATAAAATGGGGAGTTGTGATGTCAAAGTCACTCGGGTCCAACCTGATTGTTCTGTCTTGACTATACAGACTCTGTGGCAGGTTAACTGTTTCCGATTTGAGGAGTTACACATCTTTCTTTACTGCAGAAAACTACTCTGCATTTTAAGTCAGGTTTCAGAGAGAAAACTTTCTAAAAAATGATTTGGGGCATTTGTTACCTTTTTTTGCTGAATTTAAAAGTGTGCTCAAATATTACATTATTGTTCTGTGCTTCTTTGTCTTTGCAAGGTTTTATGTGTTACAAATGAGTTGCGTTTCTTTCGCTTTACTGCTGTCTTAATGTTGGAAAGGTAAAATACCATTGTTCCGTTTGCAGAGTTAATAGATCACAACTGTCTGTACGTGCCGGTAAACGTACTTCAAACTTAATGCTTTTATGTATTCTGGTATTTCTTTGAAAGATCTGTTTGTGGTTCAAGTCACGTTTTTCTTGTGAATTGGTTTAGAATAAAATTTAAGACCAAGAGGTGCCTCAGTTTTGGAAATGAGATACAGTGTGAGCTTCAGAGAGGGATGGCACGGAGCAGATATGTTCAGAAGGGGTAGAGAGGTTTTAATGTAGATATCCTTAATAAGTAACTTACGATAGTAATAGAACTGTTTGTAAATTTAATGTTTTTCCTGAGCCATTAGCAGCAGTGTTAAACTGCTGTTTATTAATTGCTACAGTATCCAGAATTAACCCAGTTCTTTGAATCTGTTTATAAACAGCTTGGAGAACATTACAATTATTATATGCAATTTTACCACCTGAAGACTATTATAAAGTAGCGCCGTATCATTTGCTAATTGCAGCGTAAGCGCACCAGGCATGAAGTCATGTACCTTAAAAACAACTGCGGAGCAAAAAGCCCAATTTACTTACATGCCAGGTTTTAGGACCCAGCCCTGCTCCTCTCAATCAAATTCCGGCTGAAGCCGCTGGCTGAGGGTGGATGGCACAATTCACACCCCGCTGCCTGCCAGATTGGGGTAAATTTGTATTCAACAGTTCAGTAGTGGAGAGGGTTCAAAGGCCAGCCCAGTGCTGACTCTTGTTCCTAGGCAGGTAGAGCTATAGAAATCAAATGAATTTTAGTGATGATTCCAGGTTTGGGGCGATAAAGGGACAAGGCTTTTCTGATGCGTGTCTTGTCAGCCTTTCATACTATGATTTGGTACCAAGGCCTGCTCCTACTGCTCAGCCCCCTTCTGTTTCACTGTAAGCCGAAATACTTGTGTTTAGTTTGCAGTTAGAGAGTTGAATGCCATGTTACTACCTTTACTGTGTAATGTGGGTGTTCCAGTTCTGATGCCTGCTTGGCAATGCCCCCAGACTTGTCCAACATGCTCTTGTGTAACACTGCTACTAGCGGGCTGTGAGTCTTCCATGTGTAGTATCCGGGTGTGCTGCACTGTGCCTTCCTTGAAATCCTGGTGGAGTCAGTGGGTTTCACACATGGCTGTAGCTCTCTCTCTTGCCTGCTGATGCCAAACTAGATGCTGTAAAACCCAGTAGAGATTTTCCATTCACCTCTTTGCAAAGCACCCTCCTGTGACTACTTCCTCCACCCCCACCTGTTAAGTTCAAGAGTTTTTCCAACTGGAAACCTGAAAAGTGTGCAAACTCTGTGTGAATTCCCATAGGTCGCCAAGGATTTTAGCCATTTTGAACTTTATTTTTTTAAATAAGCTGAAAGACAAAGAACACAATTGTACACCTTTGCTTTCTCTGCATAGCCTGGGTTCATTCATTCACACTTTTGTTTCTTAAAGCACAATGTTGGAACTTTTTTTTAATTTCTTTTTTTTTTAATTAAGGGTTTGGTCAAGTGGTTTTTGTAAAATGTATTTGTCTGTATAAAGAGGAAATGAACTATAGTTATTGTTAATGTACTGACATTAGTTACAGGTTAGTTTTAATTCCTAAATAATTTGCTTAGCAAATGCTATAAAATGGATGTTTCAGTTTAATGTTTAAAAAAGGTACAGATTTTTACAAGGACATAATATAAATTATTGTTCTGTAGAAAATACCCTGTTAAATATTGTATACGTCCTGCCCTCTGTACACTTTGTAAAAAAGACAAAAGGAAAAAACAAAATACATAGAATCATATAGGGATGTGTGACATTATTGTAATTGTGTACTTGATAATAACGTGAAAAAATAAAATTCAAAGTATTTTCCTTTTAATGGATGTTTGGTCTATTTGATGCCAGTTCTGAGACCAAGCATTGTTCTGAGGGGGACACAGCCAGCTGCAGCACTAGGGCACCTCAGCTTGTTTTCCTGCTCCCCTTTCCCAGCTCATTTTGTGTAGTATTGGGGTGCAGGTGATTCAGTCCCTCATTTGGTTGAAATGTACCTGTACCTTCTGCAGAAGGTCTTCAGAATCTGTTTTAATGCCTGTTTTGGCATTGAAGGATTCATGTCAATATAGTACCTTTAATGATGTTCAGCAAGGTGGTTACCTGCTAAGAGCTACTATGCTGTCCCCAAATGTCCCCACCTGACCTCGAGTCAGAGGAGGTGCACTGCTGTCCTTGTAACTGGATAAAATGTGTTTCTTCTGGTGCCTTTTCTGGTGTGTGAGCCCCGGCTGGTGCTGCCGTTGCTCTTGGGGCTCGGCTCCTGCAGGGATGGGCCTCTGCCCATCCTCATGCCCTGCACCAGCTCCTCCACGTGCTGGAGGGCTGGTGCTGGTGAGAGGTGGAGATGGAGTGGGCTTGTGGCTAGTTTTCCACTGGTCTATGAGTGCTTCGAGCTAGCTGAATTAAACTGCATATTAGGAGCCATGGTGGTTCATTCAGCACAGCCTGTGTGTGATCTGACATCAACCCACAGTTCCCACTAACCCGGTGGCAGAAGCACTGTTGGCTGCTGCTGCCCTCTGTACCGGCTGGAGAAGGGAGGCGATAGAAGGAGGAGGTGGCTGTCAGCTGGCCCAGGTGCCCTCAGGGTATTTAGTCCGGTTTACTCTCACTGGATACCTTCAGGAAGTGTTGACTCATTCATGCCTCATCTTGGTTCATCCTGCAGCCAGGCTGGCACTGGGCAACGCTTGATAGTAAGAAGCTGTCAGGCCACATTGCCAGTGTCTGCTTTTGCTTTGATGTGTTCTCTTGTTTTCTCCATCAACCTGATGTTCCTCAACATCATGAAACTATACTGAGCACCAGAGACATTTGGGGTATTGGAGGGTAAATACCCCTATTCCTGGCTGCAGTGAGGAAGAGCCAGGAGCAGTTAACTGGCTCAGCAGACTAGTAAATCCCACCCTCCCCTTTGCTCTACCCCCGCTTCCTCTTGAATTTCCTTAGCTGTGAAAGCCTTACTGCTCTGCTGCCAGGGTCTGCTGAGCGCCCTTTGGCTTGCCCGGGTGCCTGTAGCCCACACCAGTAATGTTCCCCTTGCTGGGATACAACAGCAAAGGCACTTTATTTGCAAGCCAAAAGGCTGTGTCATTAATTAGGAGAAGCAGCAGCTGGCTGCTGTTCTCTGGTTTATTAAAGGTAGTAATTAAAATCACATATCATTAATAGGAAACACAGTATGTTAAGAATTATGACAGGTAGAAAACTGGCCAACAAGTGGCTGGCTGGAACCTATAGGCAGGTCAGCAGGATGGTCGAGAGAAAAGAAGTAGTTGTTAAACTGCAGGCATGCCAAAAACCTTCCATTAGGTGGAGAAGTTTGAAGGGAGGGTAGGTTGTTTTGGTTTCCTTGATACACTGATGCAGAAAAGGCAAGTTTTGATTTATTTTTTTGTTTTATATATATTTTCTTTTGTAGAAGTAGCAAAAGTATCAAATGATGCTGGGGGTGGTTTTTCCCAGGCCTGTGGAAATTGAGAATGCTATTAATGTCTATCGGCAATAAGCACGTTAAAAGCTGCAAGCACAGGTGGTTCAAAGCCCTTGTAGTATACAAACTTCTGTAATATTTACTGGAATCCCACACAAACTCCACAAATCTGGAAGAATGTTAACTGTTGTGTGGAAGACAAAGACTTTGTGGGTCATCTCGGCACAAGCTCAGGCAAAACAATGGGATAAAGAATTGCTGCAATTAGGACTAAGTGAAGAACCTGAAGGGAACAGAGAAAGAGATAAACACAACAAATGCATCCTCTGTTATAGATACAGGGCATATATATGTGTCCTAATGTTAATCAAGCTCATTGCACACCTTGCTAGTGCAGAGCCCATATGCTGAGTTATCACTGGTGTGAAAGCACAAGCCCAGCACCCAAGCCCCATCCATCCACCACGCCTGCTTGCCCCTGCTCTGCTTCTCACCTAGCTATCTGCTGTAGTTTATCCCTTGATTGAGGCTGACTTTAGCCAGCTCCACCTTGGAGCCAAGTGGGGGGTGTCACCAGCTTCAGGTGACTCCCGTTGCAGTGCTTGTCTCCTGCTTGCCTCCTGGCTGGGGGATGCCATTCTGCCATGCCAGTGCCCATGTACTGGCCAAGGGCTGAGAGACCTGACCAAGCATCCTGGAGTCTGTTTTGAGGCACCAAGTGTTTCCTGCTTGCATTCAAAGGACAAGCTAAGTTCCTCGAAACAAATATAGTTGAAAAGACACTTTTGTGATGAGCAAAAAAGGTGATCATACGGACCTGATTTTTCCCTTACATTGGCATGAAGCAAGGGGTTTGTTAAGGACGGTGCTGTAAGGTTAGCTTTAAGAGACTGGGACATGTTCTTTCTGACACAGCCCAGGAAAACAAGGAATGTCAGGATTGTATCCATTTGAAAGGATGAATCATAGCTAACAAGCACACACAGGTACAGGAGCTGGGATGTTATAGCAGGTCAAATGACTTGCAGAAGCAGAGAGCTCTAAATACTTGAAACTTAAGAAAATTAATGTACACTTTGTAGTAAACTTATATACTATATTTTTAATGTAATTTTGGTATCATTAATACCATTTTGCCTATCTGTTGTGGACCTATTAAGACTTGTTAGGCTTTCAACACGTGCTTTTTGCTAGGAAGTCGCTGCCAAGGAGCAGTGAGAACTCCCCATGGGCAGTTGGAGCAATTCCAACACTTAACCAGACCCACTGAGCTCCTTTGCAGTGACATCCAAAGCTGTCACTTCACTGGACAGCTGACCAGTATCACAATAAACCTAACACAGGTCCAGGAAAAAACAAACCCTAAAATATCCCTGTATTGCCACACAACAGAACTTTCTACAGTACTTGCAAAAACACACCAGCAAGCCAGGGTGGTGATACTGTACCTGAAGGACCATCCCCGGCTTCTCAGGGAGGAGGACTTGATTTACCATCTCCGTTCAAATAAATAGAGGTGGGAGGAAGTAAGAGGTGTGCCTCAGAACATACACTTACCCCTGAAATGCATCAGTGCTTGAGAGGTTAAAGTATTTGGCAAGTGATGTCTGTTCAGTACGTCACAGGTCTTACTTAAAAGAAATCTAAACTACCTATTTATATTTGTTGGAAGAACAAGTTGTATTATAAGTGATAGGTAGCATACAGCCAAGTCCTGAAGCCTCTGCCTACATTAACCAGCAGTATGGAACACTAGAAGAGGATCTGTAGAGGAAAAGGGTCAATGCTGAGGGCACCATGTCCATCCTTTAGTCATCTTGATGGGTTTTGTATGGTTTGGATACTCAGGACTGCCCCTGGGCTCACCCCTGCAGTACTGGGGACACCATTTCAACCCCTGACCTACACGGTGTGCCCTCTGCCAGGCCAAGCTTGTTGCTTCCCTGCAGGCAGGTGTTTCTTCCCCACCACAGCATTAGTAAATTCTTGCATCCAAAGCCCTATCAGCCCTGTTGGTGTATAACTCCTTAGCACTGAGAGGCTTGTGAGACTTAAAGCAGTGATTCTCTTTGCGGGATCAACAGTAGGAACCTGTAGGAGTCCTGTTACCTCTCAGGACAGCTCTCCTGGCTGATGTGTATTCAGGAAGCTTGTGATGCTCCTAACTTGCCAGGCTCTCACTGCTTGGAACATTTCTGTTTGGGGCCATGGAAGGATATGGAGCACAACTCTTATAAGGAACAGTTGAGGGAACTGAAGATGTTTAGACTAAAGAAGGCTCAAGGGGGACCTTATCACTGTCTACAACTGCCTGAAAGGAGGATGGAGTGAGGAGGTGGCTGATCTCTTTTCCCAAGTAACAAGCAATAGGACAAGAGAAATGCCCTCAAGCTGCACCAAGGGAGGTTTAGACTGAATATGAGGAAAAATTTCTTCACAGGGAGGGTGTTCAGGCATTGGAACAGGCTGTGCAGGGAAATGGTGGGATCACCATCCCTGGAAGTGTTCACAAACCATGTAGATGAGGCCCTCAGTGACATGGTTTAGCGGTGGCCTTGGCAGTGCTGCGGTAACGATTGGACTTGATGATCTTAAAGGTCTGTCCATACCCCTCTGCAGAGCCCTCTTACCCTCCAGCAGACCAACACTCCCTCCCAGCTTGGTGGTGTCTGCAAATTTCAGTGAAAAGAGCCCTATCCCAGAGCTCTTGCTCAGGCTCAGTGTACCCGGCACCCTGCCGAGCCCCCAAGAGCAGGACAAACCCAAGATGCCCACCCTGTGGGCCTTGGCAGTGAGGAAGGAGACCAGAACACCACCCCATGGGAAAGCAAGCTCAAATCAGTGCTGCTGATTCCCAAGCAAGGGATGTCTGTTAATGCAAAGTGAGGATGGGATTATGCATTGTTTCCACCATACAGGCAAATACGTTCATCACAGCTATTGTTGTTACAGCAAGTACCAAAGGAATTAATGATTCACCACTTAATTTCCTCTTCCCCTACTCCCTCCACCTTTCTTTCACTTTAATAAACTGGTCTGGAGCCAACTGTAGCGTCAGGTTAATAATAACTTTAAGCACCATTTATGCAGCTATTGCAGCAATTTAAATTGTCACTTTCAATTAAAAGGTCTAAGTCCAAATGGTTTTAGCTGAAAGCACCGGCACTGACAGTGCAATTAAATAAACTCTTTTCTCAGGATGTCAGTGCAAAAACATTTTAAATGAGGGTTATGAAGCACCTTGCTAATTTAAACTACAGTATAGCTTTCTACTGGAGAATAATACCTAATCCAGGCATTTTTTTTCCATGCTGTGTGACAGTTTTCATTGTTATTGTAGGACACTTAAAGGAGTGATGTGCCAAAGGAGTCCAGCAGCCTTTGAAAATCTCTTTTGCTCATGACAAACATAAGCAGTGCTGTATAAGCAAAAGCCGTCATTTCTCAACAGATGCCCATGAAAAGACACTCATCGTGCTCCTAAAGGATGAAGTCCTTCATATTTTCTTTACTTATAAGGAGAATGTTCTTTCCTGTCAGGGTGGTGAGGCACTGGAATGGGTTGCCCAGGGAAGTTGTGAATGCTCCATCCCTGGTGGTGTTCAAGGCCAGGTTGGACAAAGCCTTGGGTGACATGGTTTAGTGTGAGGTGTCCTATGCAGGGGGGTTGGAACTAGATAATCTTAAGGTCCTTTCCAACCCTAACTATTCTATGACTCTATGACTCTGATTTACAGTCTTGCCTTCCTCCAGTCTGTAAGAACAAGTTCCTTTACTTGGCATTCATCTGTTCCTTTGTCTCTAGCTATACTGGTTATCTTTCAGAAATATACTATGTATGACACACTTTGCATGTCTCGTGCATCTTTTATCTATGGCTTTGAAGTAATTTATAAACCATATAGTTCTGTGGGAAGAGACTCCATCTGTGTTATAGCCCACCTGTAGAAAATTCACTCACATCCCCGTTACCTTGCAAAACACCTAAATACAACACGATT
>NDXB01006607.1:82285-98315 GCA_002631895.1 Agapornis roseicollis | reverse complement strand
CCAAAATAAACCAAAAACTCCTGTATGAACTTTTCAGTAAAAAAAAAAAAAAAAAAACAAACAAATAGAGTGTGCTTTTGGGTCTTGAGTTTCCATTTCCACTGTTTATCTTCTGAATTTTTGCCAGGTTGCACTTTTTTTATCCTCCACCTTTTTTTCCCCTCTTTCAGATACAGCTTATGTTCAGGACATTGAGATACAACCACTGTAAAACCTCTGTCCCTGTTATAAAGTCATGGGGCTGTTCTGAATATTCAACCAATGCAGTATCTTTCTACAATATACCAAGTTAAGCAGAAATCTGCCTGAAAACATATGCATCTCTTAAATAGAATTTGAATCAGACCTTTGCTGTATGGTCTGTGCATAGTCCAAGTTACAGCAGTATTTCTCAGGATTCTTCATTCACTCCACATAACAAATATTAATGATGAAATACTCCAGTTTGAAGGAATATCTGGAAGCACTTTTAGACTGTAATTGTTCACAACATACATCTATTTCAAGAATAAAAGGCTTAATATGCTAATGTATTATATAATTGTTGTGATAAAACCAGTATGTAAGTGTGGAGGATCGCTGTCTCCCAGAAGTCTCACCTGATACCTGACCAGCCATGCAGCCCAGGTATCCAGATTTACTAGAACTTGCCAGTATGTTACATATGAATCAACTACCTGTCTGAGAAACAGGTATTCAGAAAGGCAAAATAAATTAAATTCTTCCTCCAGCCTTTCAATGAACTTGTGAGAGCAAGCAGTCTGAAGCCAAACTGAAATTTTCTGAGGAACAATTCCTGTGGCTAAAGAATAAAATTCCTTGCTAAAGAATAAAATGACAACTGAACCCTAACAAATTTCTGCCCCAGGGAAGTGCTAAATTTTTCAGAGTGATAGGTGCTTTTACTGCTTCTTACAATGCAGGTTTTGTACCCAGACAAGTAACTCCATCAAGATATTCTTACTTTCAGTGTGAGCAACAAGGGTAAAAGTGTTATAGTTTCCCTGTTGAACAAATGGCAGCCTCACCGTGTGAGTCCCAGGAAAGGCAGGTACAACAAACACAGAAAGGAAAGACTGTAAACTGAGTCACAGAAACAAGAAATGAGATTCATCTCCCCTACAATAAGGCTGAATAAGAAAAGAATATTCAAGCAGATTTCTACCTGAATCAAATTGTCAGTGCAACCAATATCAGCTGAATCAGGCTGCAGATAAATAGGGTGAACATACCATATTCAGATAAATACATGTGTGAACATACATCCAGGGCCTCAACTTTAAATTAATGAAGTCATAAGTGTATAGTATCATTTTACTTTAAAATAATTACTAAACCTTTATTATTTAATCGTATGAATTACATTTTGAATGCAAGATTTATAATTATTTTTAGTATTATTTGTCCTACTTTGTCATTATACTTCATTTCTCCTGCATTTCTTGCTTAACTCCATTATTCATTTCTGTTTCTTCTGCTTTGCTGCTGCTTTTCTTTTGCCTGTGATGCAATGAGAAAATGTTCCAATGTTCACATGAATTTTTCACAGTTACTCTGAAAACAGACTGTTCAACTCAAAAGCACAGGCAGAGACACTGTCAGAATTGAGAACTTTTTCTATATTACAAGAATTCTCAATTCCGTGGCTAATCCCTTTTTCAGGAAGGGTCTGACAACACGTTTTCTATATGAGAAGTTTGAAAGTGCTGCCAACATTCTGGTTTAGTTAGAAGGGTTTTGGCTTTTTCCTCATCCTAGATCAATCCACTCTCTCATCTCTTAACTCCCAGGATACTTTTAGCAGGTTCATTCTAAAATCTGCAGAATGGAGGTTCATTGAGAACAGCTCTGCTTCAGAGCTGCTTGGTGAAATCCTTGTTTTTCACTTGCTGCTAACACTCTGATCTGCTGTTTTGTAACAGTCACACCCTCACTCTCACAGCAGAGGGATTGCTTTCACTGACTCCATAAGAAGTTGTCTTCTCTTTTCCCTGATCTTGGTCTTACGGCCTGTTGGCTCTGTGCCCTGGGCTAATGAAGACACAGATAGATATTAGCTCCACCCTGCCAACTCTTGTATGTCCCCTAAAACCTTATCCTGCCTTCATCAATACTGCTTTAGATTTTTATCTCTTCATCTAATCACAAGTGTGACTTCAAATAGCATATGTGTTCAATGCTGTTAAGCTGTCAAAAAATTATTCCTTCATACCGCCATTAATATTCTTCCTCAGTCCCACCTACTCCCTTCCCGCACCTGTTCTCAGGTGGGTTATGCTGATCACATCCTGTAGTTCGCTGGTTTGAGCACTAGATACTTCCACAGGACACTCCATTTATTCAATATTCATCCTGTGGAATGCAACGGAACATGTGCAGTGAAGGAGAAACAGAAGAGAGAGATGGACTGGAATCACCTTCTGTTTTGCAGATGCTGATTCTTTGTCTTACCTGTCTATTCCCAATCACTGGTGCACTGAAGAAAAGGAGCACATAAAGACTGGCAGTATTTTATGAAGTGCTTAGATGGCTTATGTTCTTCAAGCAGAGGTTCCTCTTTCGAAAATGTGTGCACAAAAAGAAAGAGGCAACCTCTGTATCTTACTTTGTACTAATGACTGCTCTAGGGAATAAAAATAACACAGCTGGTACTTCAGTGCACTTGAACTTCTGCAAGTTCTAAAGTCTCATTCAATTGCTGCATCTGCCTTCTAACTTTTCAAAAGGCCAAACCTTCTTAATGGGAAAGACCAGATCTTGGTCCTACTGCTACAGTCCCTTTTTACCTACGTTCTTAACCTTTCCCATGTTAAATCTTTCCCCTCAGATGCTTTCCGGTTTGTTTTTTTTTTTTTTTTTCTCTCTGAGCTAGGTCTTAATGCCCCTTTTGAGTTCAACATTCTTTTAAGCATGTCTTGATTTTTATTCACTTAATTCTCAACAGATTAACTATGCTTTCAAAGTTTTCTTTTTGCAGACTAAGGCAGTGAATATATAATGGATTTACCTAGGATATTAAAACTGTACTCTAAATCTCTGAGATAAATTAATTCCAATGTGCATATTTATACTAAACGTATATTTACCTGCTTAACTGCAAGACCAGCAACCCAATGATTTCAGTTCTGGTTCTGCAACATATACCTCCCTGATACATAGCAAAAAGAGCCCTTTACCTTTAAAACATTTAGACATAATTGTTTTTATTTTTGTAATATTTTTTCTTATGCCAAAGAATTCCAACTGCTTTTTCTTCAAATTTAAAGTCAAGTTTCCCATCTCTCATGCAAAAGCAATCTGCTTAAGAATTGGTCATTACATATTGCAATTTCCTCTGAACAGGTCCAAACTTTCCATAGAAACTGGAGCATAACACCAGTAAAAAGTAAATTGCTGACAAAACACAGACAAAAAATAGCTGTGGGAATATATAAAGAACATATTCAAGGCAGAGATTCAAGTGTTTTCAAGAAATGTAAGATTTACTATAGTGTTAGATGGTATACACAGATCTCTTCAAAAAGCTTACATTTTAGTATCACTTTTTGTGTATTTTTATACTCAAATTCAAATGGATATGCTATATAATGGAAAAACCCCCACTACATTACAGGAAAAGAAGAAAAGAATGAGGAATAATTCTTAAGCATTGCTTTCCCTCTTCAGATTAGCTTTGTGCTAAAGCTGACAGTTACAGTAAAAGAAGTCAAGTCTCTAATATGCTTCTGGTCCCAGCAGGCTTTTGACATTAACTTAAAAGGAATTTAAATAAATGTAAAACCAAGGAGGAAATAATTAAAGTAGAACATCTGATCCACTTTTATGTAATTCCAGGTGGACACCAGTTTAATTCTATTAATGTTACTAGAGCTAGAATGGGACAAAATTGGACTAATGAAGTGTGGAATCTGGTCTCTTAAACATATTACATAAGGATTGCACAAAAACTATATAACAGATTTTCTCTTTTAAAACAATGACTTTCATGAACTTTTAGCTAAATGTTCATGGATGTTTTGAAGCACAGTTGTTACAAGTTTCTTTTCACTGTCAAATGTATTTGACCTTCAGTGTTGTACACTGGTTTTCTAATTTTAAATGCACTGTCTTACACTTTGCTACCAAGAACAAGTGTGAAGCTGTTCCTGGTCTTCACTGAGATTAGATGTCTCCATATACATATATTTGGCATTGCAGGATTAGTTCTTTCACAACCACATGTACAAATAATAATAATTCACAATAGACTTCTAGCATTTATTGAAAAAATAGTTTCAAGAAAACATTTTGTTAGGAAGTAGAAGACAAACACCACTATATTAGGAAGAAGAGATTCTTCAAAGATCTTAATGACCAAGAAATCTGACTTGGCTTATCAGTAGTTAATAATTACTTTATACAATTTAATTTATCTACTTTATTTAATTGACTACTTAATTTAATTTAATTTAATTAAGTAGTGGCTGGAACCAAAGACAAAATTTTTAAATATAGTGACCATTGTCCCACCCTTTAGAAAACAATATTCTCAGCAATATAAATGTACCCTCTTATGTCCCAGCAGTAACTGTTTACCCTTCTCTGTGTCAAACAATTTGTTAAGAAAAATTTGGCAGCTGTTCCAGCTATACAGGCAGGAGCCCTGGCATGATGGGCCTAGTACCACTGGCATTCTGGCAGATGTCCTCACCCCACAGAACCCTGTCAGGAGATGAGGATTACAGCTGAGGTCCAAATCAAACTGCTAGCCCATGTGATAAAAACAGCAGCTGTACAAAAGGAATTAAGTAACCACAGATAACCAGCTGAGGAGAACTCCTACTGCAATGTTTGTCCATGAAAGAAAAAAAGCTTTACCCAGTCTTTGTTTAAAATAGGATATTAACAAATTATCAATCTTCCTACTGTTCATTATATATATATGGGATCTCTGGACATTGTGGTCTCTCCATAGTGTCTCCATTTCACAAAAATTCACTGAGAAATCTAAAATGGTCAAAAAAACTTCCAGAAATTTTTGATAGCTTGAAAACTTCCAATTCCAACTTTGTTATTCTGAAAATTAGCAACTGATTTGGATGTTAAGGCCTGCAGCTGTAGTTTAAGTAGTCTAGAAGTAGACAATAAAGGATCTCCTGCAGGCATCCACTACTTTCTGCTAAAAGAAGTGGTAGAAAATTTCTACCAATAGAAATTTCTGCAAGCTATTTTTCTCATTTGGTGTAGAAAGGGGGCTAGGGAAATTTGTTAGTATCAGTGGAACGCTGGCACAGATGAGAGCTGCTGCTCACTAGTAAGTCTGTGACTTCAATCTCAACTGAATGGGTGACTTCAGGTGACTTCAGGTGAGCAACCGTCTGTTGCTAACAGAGCTATTGCCTAATGGTGGGCATAGTTACAGAAACACTGTAACAAAAACAGCTACCGTAGGTCATTAACTATATTATTCTGCAGGTTAGAAGCTAAACTTTTTAACCTTAATTTGAAAGTAAACTATTCTATGATTCTATGTTATCAATCACACTGAGATTTGCTGGAATATAAAGACAAAATTATAAAGCAATTTAAAAGATCAGTTAAGGATCTGGAAGGCACATCCCAGAAGGATTAAAAACAGAATTCATCATTAAAGTCAATATATTTGCACCCAGCTGTAGAATTAATTTTCCCTTACTGGAGAAAAACAAACAAAACAATCCTATTTTCAGGTAGATGATTAAAATCATCAAATAGTCAATATTATCTGTCTTCTCTTATCCTTGTTCAAATCTTGCAAATACTTTCTTAAGAACATAATGTGTTTCAGCTTTCTGTCTGTAGTATGCAACAGTTATTGTCTTTCAAACATCCCATATTCTTTGCTGCAGAATACTTTTCCTATGCTAAGCATTCAAGCAACACTTAGTGAGAAATGCTGGTTTTCCCGTTCACAAATTCTTTAAGATTTGGAATACAGATTGACAGTATAAGACTGAGGATGTTTCCAGTTAAGAAGCCTTAGTGTGTGCTGCTTGCTAATTATTATGATGTGGAACACTGTTAAACAACACTATCACAGGTTGCTAAGCCCAAGATAAAAACATATTGATTATGTGGCTGCTAAAAAGCGAAGCTGTCATTTCATCCAGCAACAGAATAAAATGTTGGTTTTATGTTATCAACACGAATCTTTTGGGTAAAATTTGAATTAAACAGGGGATGGGAATTGTCATTTCACATAATCGGCTGTAGATTTTATTAGCTTTGAATATTCTTTAGTGTTAGTTGCCTGTTGTAACACAAAGAGTTTTAGTGAACATAAGCAAATTCCTACTCAACTACAGCAGCTACCCAACCCTGGTAATCATTTTACTTCTGACTTCTAATAGATATAAATTATCCTTTACACAATTGACACCCACTCTTCCTTTCAGCAAAGTTTTGCTTCTGAATCTGGTCTCCAACAGAGTTGATTAGAATTAATGAAGTAAGCAGATTTACCTTTATTATGCTGCTTAATATTTTCAAATCTGCATCTTTCCCCTATAACAATTTTTTAAATAGTGAAATTTTAATTTTCAAAGCAAATTTTGACATTCTTCTTCAAATTTTCCCCAGCTGGAAAAATTCTCAGCATAACAAGGGAAAGCTTAGTGAAGACACAACTGAATATCAAAGAAGAAATATATTCATTTTAGTGATATTATTATATCATATTTCATAACATAGTATTCAAAGTATATCACAAGTTTTAATTAGCCCTACCATCCCTCTTGTGATGTTATTATAATGTTTTTACACAGAAAAAAGACAGAAAATTAATTAATCCAAAGTCATAAAAAATAGAATGCTTGAAGCAACATTGTAATTCCTGAGCACCCTTACTCCTTACCCTCTGCTCTTTTTCCATGACAACCTTAATTTTACAGATTACTGCATAATTGGAGGGGCATTACATTTCCAGTTGTTTACTTTTGAGTGAGGTCATAAAAATTTAAACTTATATTTTTGCTTTAAAGACCTCAATTTATTGCTTTTTTGCCTTGTGAATTGAACAATTTTCTGAATTCCCTAGAGTTCCCTGTAATATTCTGAAAGGAGAAGTGACAGAGGAAACTTTAGCTGCTAGTCAATTAATTAGGTACAACAAAGTTTATTATCCCTTTAATTCTATTCCCTTAATTCTGGTTGACTTCTGTCTCCACCTATACTTGTCAGCACTTCAGCCAAAGGCCTGCATGATACCAACCAGTATATTCTACATAGCTGTGCATAGTTTAGACATAAAACGTCCAACAAGTAAGAACATGCCCCTGGCTCTGTAATTGACCTGAAACTTAGTTGAATTAATAACAACACATGGTGAAAGAACTAATCCCACAGGAACTAGGACTGCAATGAAAGCCAGTAGGATCTACTGCAGTTTCTGAAAAAAGTAATTTTACAGACCTCAGGAAAAGACGTATCTAAGTCAGCAGCCTGAAATCATATGTACATAAGCAGGAAACGATTTTAATTAGCAGGTTAGTTATTAAAAATTCATGGTGAAAGCAATACTAATAACGCTTCAAACCTGAGGGGTTTTTGCTTTTTAACATAACAGGTACTCTAATGACATAGGGTTTTCTTTCATGTCAAATTTTCATTCTAAATATGCTTGAAAACCTCTCCCAAATAACACTTACCAACTAATAACTAATTTGAAAAAGGTGATATTAAAATCTAATTCTGCTTTTTGCTATACACTCTTTTTAATGCACACAGAATTGCATAGCATTTATATGGAGGGAAATCTGTCTCCCCTGTCTCTCCCCAAAATCTCTATTTTCTACAGAGTTTTGAAGATTGACAAGTTCTGGCATTTCTGGGTCAACATCACTTCATCTGGTGCTGATTTTTGCCTATTGCTGTCTTTATTGGGAACATTCTTGTCTTTCTGCATACTTTATTGTGAAATAGTAATGTCAGCTTGAATTTTGCCCCTGCTTTGCTGTAGACCTAATCTGATGACACCTTGTCATACAGGAGCCTGATAAACAGCTCTGTGCTGCCTTGGCCTCCCAAGCCTGCGTAGTGCTGCACTAGTGCATCCATGGTGGGATGCTTGGTGGGCAACAGTTCTGGATACTCATTTTAGCCCTGTCACAGGTACATTGTGGTCTGCCAGCATCTGTAGCTGTCATGTAGGCTTAGGTTAGATTAGATATTAGGAAGAAAATCTTCATTATAAGAGTGGGGAGCCACTGGAACAGGTTGCTCAGTGAAACTGTGGCTGCCCATCCTTTGCAGTGTTCAAGGCCAGGATGGATGGAGCTGTAAGTAACCTGGTCTAGTGGAAGGTATCCCTGTCTATTGCAGGGGGTTGGAACTCAATGATCTTTAAGGTCCCTTCCAACACCAACCATTCTATGATTCTATGTACCTGAGTAGATTTGAAGTCAACTGCCACATCACTTTCAGAAATGGGATTTGCTTTCTCACTTGTGTGATTTAAAGCTTGAAATTCCATTTTAATATCTACACTGTAGCTATTGATCATAACCATTTTATAGGAATGGTAAGATCCTCCAAAAACAAGTGCAGAAGAAACCAGCTTCTTCTCCTGAGTTTTCTTTGACTGTTTTTTGACTTTTGATTTTTTGTTTTGATACAAAGCCATACTGCTTGTCTGAAGCTTATAAAACATTTAAAGCGCAACAGAATCTCAATATATATTCTTTGCATTTATTTTTTTATGTGTGTATATATACACATATGTGTGCGTGTGGTGTGTGTGTGTGCACTATATATTCTATGAGTGTTTTCAGAAACCTTTCTGCAGTATTCCCTATGCATAACTTCTTGTGAAGGGAACTGTGGAATCTTAGTTAAACCACTTTTACTTTAGGTAAAAAGCTTAATTGCTCTACAGTCATTAATAGCAATGACAACTTTTACGTAGAAATAGTAAAAAATATAAACTTTCTGTGAGAAATATTAAACAATTATTTTGGTTTCCAATTTGCGCTGTATTTTTGTCAGCAATATAAAAAATATTATTTCAAGCTGCACTGCTACTTGCTTTCTTCTTTCTCACAAACCAAACAGATATTGAGGGATGTATAGCTAGCTTTTCCTTAGAGAATTGCATTAGAATAAATAAATATTCTCTGAAGAGTTGTCTTCCTTTAGTCATCTTCCTTTCAAAAACAATAACAATAAAACTACTTCAGTGATAACTCTTTCCCATCACTTGAAAGTTTTCTCTGTTAAAAAGCTTTTGTTAAAATTTCAGAATAAATGCAACTCATTTTCAAATAGATTTCTGATAATTAAAAAGACATGTTGATTATTAGCATAACAAACTTAACATATATGAGGGGAAAAAAAAAAGGAAAAATTAAAAAGGAGAGATTTCAGCAATCAAAGTCAAGGAAAGGGAAAGGATGAGGTCACAGAAAACTAGAATAGAAAGGTAAGAGAAAGGGAAAGGTAAGAGAAGGAAAGGGAAAGGGGAAGGGAAAGGGAAAGGGAAACGGAAAGGGAAAGGGAAAGGGAAAAGGAAAGGGAAAGATAAGAGAAAGAGAAAGGGAAGAAAAAGGTAAGAGAAAGAGAAAGGGAAGGGAAAAGGAAAGGGGAAGGGGAAATAAAAGGGGAAAGCAAAAGGGAAAGGGAAAGGGAAAGGGAAACGGAAAGGGAAATGGAAACAGAAACAGAAGAAAAAGGTAAGAGAAAGAGAAAGGGAAGGAAAGGGAAAGGGAAAAGGAAGGGAAAAGGAAAAGGAAAAGGAAAAGGAAAAGGAAAAGGAAAAGGAAAGGGAAAGAAGGGAAAGGGAAAGGGAAAGAAGGGAAAGGGAAAGGGAAAGAAGGGAAAGGGAAAGGGAAAGGGAAAGGGAAAGGGAAAGGGAAAGGGAAAAGGATTGGCAAGGAAGGGTAGGGAAGCTAAAGGGAAGGGAAGGGAAGGGAAGGGAAGATGAAAGGAAGCTAAAAGGAAGAGAAGCTAAGGGGAAGTGAAGGGAAGCTAGAAAACAACACATAACATACATAAATTTATGAACAGAAAATAAAAAACAATGGTACATACATATGTATGTACACACAAGCATGTATAAAGACATTAACAGTATTACAAATCCAATGCCCCAAAACCCATTAAACAAACAATGCTACACTGTTATGTTGCACATCAGCTTTGCAAGAGATAGGTCTTTTAGCAATACAATTTTTCAGTCATTGCTAGGCTCCACATAGCTAGATCAAAACTACTCTCCAAGCTAAAGAATAAATCTGGATCTTCTCACATCCAGGCAAATTAAACAACGCAAAATCTTTTGACAAAGAAGAATCTATTTTTATACAGAAAACTATTATTAAAACTTTTCTTTTTTTCAAGAGAGAGCTTGACAAAAGAACTTGTTCAGATCAGGTTTGATAGCACAAGAAGTCCTTTAGAAATGAAAAACAATGCTTTGCATTTTAATGGAAACATGTCTAAGCCTAAAATTGATAGTCATAATAGGAATGAAAACAAGATAAAAAAAAATTGCAAACATGGAGAAATAACTTGGCAAACATCAGATTGTGAGGAGCAGCAGAAAGATTCAAAAGTAAATGCAAGCAGAACATAAAAACATATTTTATAGTGGTTACGTTATTCAAACTGTGGTGAAAATGCAGCAATTGAATATTTCTGATGTTGATATTCATTGACTATTAAGGCAAGACAAGCAGATATATCACCATCAAGACACATTCACCACATGATTCACCTTGTAAGTGCCTGGTAAATATTGAGAAAAGCAGTGCCAATTCTAAAAGGAAAGGTGACATTTTCACTTGACAGTGTGTAAGCAGCTTACTGCCATCACCAGCAAGGTAGCAATGAAATGCTTACATTGGTTTAAATAGGTAAATAAAGCTGCTCACTGAGTACTAATATTGAAAAAAATAAGCCAAAAGAAGAAAAAAAATGTTTGTTTTATTTTTACAAAGCATATAACGGACTACAGTTTTCTTCACATTCCATATTTATTCCAGACAGATTGTGTTAAAGGACAGAACTAGTTTTAAAAGTAAATTTCCTGGAGTTCAATATCAATGATGTTAAGGGATGTTAACAGCATGGCCACCTGCTCCTGACTCTCCATCCCCTGCCCAGGTGCAGGTTCAAACAGCCTCAAAGCTGCACATGTAGCCCAGAGACATGTGCACAGAGGACATGGACACAGATGGTCACAAAGATTGACACAGACAAGTTGCTGCCTTCAGCAGCACCCAGATACAGAACTCACATACAATGCTAGCATAGATGGCCACGCTCCCTCATTGTTCTGTAGTTTGTTGATAACCCATAAAGTAGTATGAGTGGCAGGGTTTGTTTCTTGTCATGGTATCCATGTTTGTTTTGTCAGGTCTGTTTCTCCACAAATTTTTATTCTAGTTCCTTATTTTTGCCCTTATTTTCCCAATTGCCAGGGTTCCCTATCAGATAACCTTGTTGTAATAAGCAACTTCAGATTAATTCACACTGTCATTAATAAGCATGATTAACCAAGCTTAATTCTTGTCTGTGCCTCCTTCATAATTTTCCTGTCAGGTATGTGTCCTTGTATGTTCTTGTTTCCAGGTACAGCTTCACATACTGTCACTCCAATCATTAGTATGACACAAGCTGACACAAGTTATGCTGTCAAATATCTGCACTATTCTGGAACTCTGCCTTCTTGACTCTAAATGAAACACAGGTGTGATAGATGCACAAACTAGAATGTGCCTCTGTTGTATTCTAGTACTAAGTCCAGGGAGCATTATTTCATCTGTAGTAGATGTAATATTCAGAAAGATGGAATATCATTAGGTTAGAATGACATTAATATGCACATCCTGACCTAGCTCCTGCACTGCAATGTATCCACAAAAAGTCCCTGGTGGAGTATATCTCGCCAGATATTTATATACTTCCTTGGAGTTATGCAGTGGTGCAAAAAGATGCAACAGAGAAAAGGTACAGCAAGGGATATTCTGGCAATATATTAGAAGTAAAAGCTTGACTGGATAAGGCCCTGGACAGCCATACCTCAGCTGATACAGCTTAGGCTGACGGATTGGACCATACACAACCAGAAGTCTCTTCCAAGCTAAAATATTGTTTGATTATGCCTGATTCTATCTCTATATAGAATTTATGGCACATTGAGGTTTTTTTGACATTGTCTTGTTCATGCTCCACGCTAGAAAAGCTGTTAAACAGCTTATCCTGTAATTTACTGGCTGATGTTTAAATGACCGGTGTGGCATTTCACAACACAGACTCAAGTTGATGCAGAGACTCAAATACTCATTTATTACCACCAAGCCCTTTTTATCCCCATGTTTGGTACTTTCTCAATCTGCACATAAATACGTTCAATCTCCTTGGCTACTGTGAAACTCTCCAGGTAAATAGACCAATCACAATGTTGCAGACCCTCTCATAGTCCCCACATCCTCTGTCTTATAACTGAGATTCCAGCCCCAACTACATCCTGGCCCATTCTTCCAAGGCTTGCTTGTTTACCTTTCGTATCCTTCAAGGTTCCAAATCATTGTCCCAAGGCTTGTAAAAGTACCAAGGCCTCAGAGCTCATTCCCAAACTCCTTTTCATGCAAATCTTATCACCTTCACTCTCCACAGACTGGTTGTCTCCAACAGTCTCAGTAGCTGCTATAGGCTTTCACAACCTAGAACGTCTTTCTCCTGTAAATGTTGAGGAGCAAACACATTCACAAATCATAAAGCTGTGTGTATTACACAAGCAAAACTGAAAATAAAGTAACTGTTCAGGGGCCATAGCCATTGCTAAGCTACACTATGAAACTACATGACTTTTATTAAATAGCCTATGGTCATTCACCCACTGTTTATAGCCAAAATATTTACTATTGTTCCTATCAAAAGTAACTCTCGAATTTGAGATCCTCAGGATCTCGAATTCAGGAGGCTCATAGTCCTGGACTTCAAGAGAGCAGACTTTGGCCTCTTCAGGAACCTGCTTAGTAAGATTCCGTGGGATATGAAGGATCATATCCCATCATATCCATGGGATATGATATGCCCTAGAAGGCAGAAGGGCCCAAGACTTTGGTTGATATTCAAGGATCACCTACTGAAAGTTCAGGACTGTTGCATCTCAACTAGAAGGAAGTATGGCAAGAGGGCCAGGAGACCTCCTTGGATGGATAAAAAGCTGCTGAGAAAAATTCAAAGGAAAAAGGAGGCTTGTAAAAGGTGGAAGCAAGGACAGGCAGCCTGGGATGAATACAGGGATGTTGTCCAGGAAGCTATGGACCAGGTGAGGAAAGCTAAGGCCCAGTTAGAATTAAACTTAGCTAGGGATGTAAAGGATATCAAGAAGGGATTCTTTANAATACAGGGATGTTGTCCAGGAAGCTATGGACCAGGTGAGGAAAGCTAAGGACCACTTAGAATTAAACTTAGCTAGGGATGTAAAGGATATCAAGAAGGGAT
This sequence comes from Agapornis roseicollis, assembly GCA_002631895.1. Taxonomy (NCBI): domain Eukaryota; kingdom Metazoa; phylum Chordata; class Aves; order Psittaciformes; family Psittacidae; genus Agapornis; species Agapornis roseicollis. The sequence continues at coordinate 84,851 of NDXB01006607.1, read as the reverse complement.
TCTTTAGGTACATTGTGAATAAAAGACAGATCAGGGATGATGTAAGCCCACTCCAGAACCTATCAGGAGAACTGGCTACGCAGGATTTGGAGAAGGCTGAGGCTCTGAATGACTCCTTTGCCTTGGTCTTCACTGGCAAAGGCTCTGTTCACACCACCCGAGTCTTGGAAGGCAGACACAAGGACTGGGAGAATGAAGACCTTGGGCCCACTGTAGGAGAGGATCTGGTTCAAGACCATCTTAAGAACCTGAACATGCACAAGTCCATGCGACCTGATGAAATCCATCCATGGGTCCTGAAGGAGCTGGTGAATAAAGTTGCTAAGCCACTGGCCATCATACTTGAAAAATCATGGCAGTCAGGGGAAGTTACCGACGACTGGAAAAAGGAAAATATAACCCCCATTTTCAAGAAGGGGAAAATGGATGACCTGGGGAATTACAGACCAGTGAGTCTCATCTCTGTGCTTGGCAAAGTCTTGGAGCAGATTCTCCTGGAAAGCATGCATATGAAAAACAAGGAGGTGGTTGGTGGCAGCCAGCATGGCTTCACTAAGGAGAAATCCTGCCTGACCAATTTGGTGGCCTTCTATGATGGGGCTACGGAACCGATGGGCAGAGGTAGAGCAGCTGACATCATTTTAGTGTGAGATGTCCCTGCCCATGGCAGGGGGGTTGGAACTAGGTGATCTTAAAGTCCTTTCCAGACCTAACTATTCTATGATTCTAACTTCTCTGGCTTACATATACTTATTCTACACATAATAGTAGTATGAGGCACACAGTAACCTCATGAGGAAAGCCATCTTGTGTTCTGAAGTTTAAATAATAAATACAAAAAAGGCATAGTTATGAAACAGATTTCTAATATTATCAAAGGTATTAATAACACATTAAGTGGGTCATTAAATCACACGCAAATAGAAAGAGGGAGAGGTGTAAATATTAAAGCAATAATTTGTTATGTGTAATTCTCAAACAAGTGCACACTGTGAGCAGATTTCTGTCAATAATCTTGCAGCAACCCACTGGCATTTACTTTCCCATATGTTGTCAAGATTTTTTAATTTTTTTATGGTATTAATTATTCTCTTGACTGGGGAGATTGGAAACTACAGACAAAACATACTGTAAATTAAAGTAACAAACTAACTAAGACAAGGAGACTTAAAAATCCAAGATGTTGCATCTAATTCCATGTGGCAGGGAAAGGATTTTGATCCCTGGCATTTCCTTTACCACGTTAAAGAAGCTATGCAAGACCTCTATCTCTTTAGAAAAGAAACCAAAGAGATGTTTCCATATGGTTATTCTTCTTGTGCCTCTTTAGGCCATCATTCATGAGAGGAGAGGGAGAGATAATTCATGACTGCTATTTGGAAAAAGGTACAACAACTTCTCCTTCATCTCAGGTACGCTATTCAACAATAATAGAGAGGGAGCAACTGGCAGGTAACAGCTCTAAGAGGAGAATAACAAGATATCTAGTCACACTGTGAAATCCTATTTCATATCCTTAATTCCTACTTCTTATAACACCCATGTTGAAATATAAAATTAAACATGAAATCTATTTTTGTGAAAGTTTAGGCAGTATGGGAGAAATCCTGAAATCAGTGCAGAATTTTTTCAACACGGCTTCTGCTAAGATACTTCTTTCTTAATTATTTCTATATTTCTTCCACCTGCCAAAAAATATTCAAATTAACACACAGCTTAATCTCTTTAATAACATTCCTCTGAACACATAGAGCTCATCTGTATCACTTTCTATGTTAGTAATATTTGGGGTTTTCTGTTTGTAAAAACATGCATCATTAGTGAATAATAATAAAACCACAATAACCCCCACCCCCAGCTATCCAAAAACATTTAAAATAGCAAAAAAATTCACATAAGGCAGTCAACCCAAAATATATTATAATAAAATAATGTTAAGTGAAAATACATCTGATTATAAGAAGGATTTTATTAATGTTCTGTGTTAAATACAGGCTTTTAATTAAAAAATTAATTTTGGGAACAGTACAGAAACCTGAAATTTTGTTGAGCGTGTCACAGAAGTTGTATTTTTTTATGTGCTCACTGTCCACCCTCCTCTCTTGTCTAGTATCCCTTGTCACATCAAATCATCTACTTAGAAACCTGGTTTCCAGTTTAATTAAGAAACTACAATTCTGTAACAAAAGACACAGCATTATGAAAGGTGCACTTCATAGAATGGCAACACAAATGTCCCTAAGAATTTTAGTTTTAATGTACTAGTAGAATATAAAGGTAGTATATGTTTTCTGTTTATTTTTTTTTTTTTATGGATTTTAAAAGCTGTGGAAAAATTAGGAACTTTTCACAGCAAATAATTTAGTGAAAGAAAAGTTTCTGCAGTAAATGTTTACATCTTACATACATTGGTAGTCTTCTTTTAAATACACCGGTGAAAAGTAACATGCCAAAAATCTGACTGCTGAATTACATTTTGGGGGAGAGCCCATAATTATGGCCTTCCTCTGCATTAATAACTACATGTTAACTGAAAGCAAACACAAAAAAAAAAAAAAAAAAAAAA
>NDXB01006607.1:71102-82237 GCA_002631895.1 Agapornis roseicollis | reverse complement strand
AACACCAAAAAAATACCACACCAAAAAAAAAAAAAAAAAAAATAAAAAAAAAAAAAAAAAAAAAAAAAAAAAAAAAAAAAAAAAAAAAAGTGAGTTCTATATATAATGTAGATTAATTTAGCTGTAGGTCTATTTTATTTTTCCGACTTAACAATGTCAGCACACCTACACAGTGTGACTATAAACTTTCAAGAGATTTGTTTAATTGCCTACTTTCTACATTAAGTAGAAGTTGTCATTATTTGCAGACTGTGACTTCCTTTCAAGGTTATTTTTGGGATATGGAATTAAAGAAGTGTCCGGACACACAAACCGCCTTGGTATTTCACACTCATGTGAATTAATGAACCTTCAGCAACGGGAAATTTAGTATGTTCAGAATTGAATGTAAATGCTAAATAGTTGTTCAGTAGAATACTAATACATTTCTTTTCTTAATCCACCTCCCCTCTCCCCTTCTCTTTAGCTAGAACAATATGGTAATTACCAGTCACTTGAAGACTTTGGGAAAAATTAGCTGCTGGTTAATGGACCTTTAAATGCCTTAACATGCTCAAATTAGTGATAATATGGTTCTGTTTAGTAATGACAGTACCCATATGTCCATATATTGCAAGAAGTATGTCCATAACAAGATAGATGATATCTTATCCGCAAGCAATCTGAAGATGTAATAAGATGGTAAGACACTGATATAGTTTTTTAATTAGACACTTGTAGAGATTTCCTCATCACACTCTGATTTTAAATTATTCAGCATTAGGTTGTCCATCCTTCATATTCCTGAGTTTTTACTCATGAAAATAGTCTTATTTCAATAGTATATTTTTGGGGGAGGGGGAGAGAGGAGGGGAGGAAGGAGGCAAACAAAACAAAAACCCCCAAAACACCAAATAAATTCAAAACAAATAAAATAAAAACAAAAAACTTGCTAGCTCAAATATTATTTTCTCAAATACTCCAACTGTTAAATTACGAAGGTGAATTCAAGTGAGAAAATACAGCTGCACTTTATAGTGATTAGAAAATACTTCAAACTAAACATTATGAACATTAATGTACAGAATATATATTTCTAAACCAACGATATTTAACCTTACAATGGGAAAATATGCAACAATTCCATTTCAGTGTCCTGTCAAACATCCCGTTGATGATGAACCGAAGTTTTTCATTGTGGTCCAATGACTGGATTGTCCAGCTACTAGCTAATTAAGAATTATTCTTTGCTGCTTGCATATTAGAACTTAATGTTATGGGACCCATTCTGTTTAATATCTTTGTCAGTGACCTGGATGTTGGGATTAGAGTGAACCCTCAGGAAGTCTGCAGACAACACAGAGCTGGGCAAGACTGTTCATCAGCTTGAGGGTAGAAAAGCTCTAAAGAGTGGTAAGGGCTAAGGCCAGTTGCATAAGGTTCAACAAAGCAAAGTGCTGGGTCCTATGTAACACTACCAGCTTGGTGAAGCTGCTCAGTGAAAAAGGATTCCGGAGTCAAGAAGTCCAATAGCATCTATTATACATAGGGGAAAAAAAATGTAGAAAGAGAAAATGTTTCTTTAAATACCATAATTAACCAGCTGATAGGTACTCAAATTTGAACCAAATTTGCTATTTAATCACAGGAATCAAAACTACATCTAGATGAAAAAAATGCAGAAAGATCTATTTATTCCTGCTTTTGGGGAGAGCACCTATTTCTTGCTGTGCTCTAACTTCAATCTCAATTGAAAGTGGAATCCTAAAGCAAGTTATGTTACCCTGCACATGTTATACAACCAATGTCTTCCTGCCAGTAGAGAATTTTCTCAGGCTTTTTTTGAAAGTCATGCTCACTTATGCTAATTTAAGATTACTTTGCATCTTGTATTATATTTAGTCATTTGATCTGATGAAGCTCAGTGATTTTTGAACTAATTCCTAAAGCAATATTGTATGCATAAAGAAACAGAAGCTACTATCTTTATGGTCTTTCAAAATCATGTTAATTAATATAAAATGACCTATCATGAAGATATCTAAATAAACCACAAACAAACAAGAAAAAAAAATGTAGCTGGTTATAAAAAGAATTTATCAAAAGCAGGCACACAAAATTGCTAGACACAAAATACAGCACAGCGCTGGCTATGAGGTAGTCAGAACAGACTTCCAATCTGGAATAAGCAAGAGAAAGTAAGCGAAAAGTATTTCCAGTCACAGTTTTAAGTTATTCATGCTAACTAGTCATATTTTTTTTTTTTTTTTTACTTTACTTACATAAAAAGAAGCTACAAGATCCCAGAATGTTCTTTTCTCTAACCGCTTTCGTTACAACCACATTATCCTCATCCATTTAACCTCCTTAGTGTATTTCAAGTCAAGTTCATAAAAGCAAGCCTAAACACAGGTCATAGGCACATCTCTCTGACAGATTAGCTTCTGTTAGAAAAACACAGGAAGAGGAATAAATGTCCTCACTCATATTTCAGCTGTGTAGCACTGGGGGTTTCATGAATAAGAGTTCAGTTCCCTCCTCTTGTCAACTTACAAACCTTCTCAAATGGAAACACAGACTACTCCAAAGCTGAATCCACACTAGTTTGCAAAGAATAGCAAAAATAAGTGCTAGCTACATACTGCAAAGTCAATCTGTTTGAATCTTTTCTACTCAGAATTATTCTTGGGCACCAAGTGCTGGCTGCTGGCATTTAAATACTTCCCTGAGTAGCCATCAGTTGTCATGTATTATGCACATGAATACATTCCTGAAAGTAACACACACAGACTTAATTTAGTGCTTTGAGTTTGTTTGAGTTTCATAGTGAGACAAGGAGCATAAAATGTAATCAGTTCTAAATAACATTAAGTTTGATGGCTTTATAATGGAAAATAACTGTGGTGCTTGAAAGTAGTTGACATAGTTCTAGGTCCTTAGGACCTTAGTACAAAAGGCGTAAGAAAAACAGAATAGAAAAACAGGACCTGGGAATGGGGAGTACCTGGGACTAGCAGATGTCCAGGATGGGAGCAATTAAACTAACTGATAAGTAAAAGGACAGGATGATTGCTAGGTCCGGAATGTTAATTAAGCTGGTGCTTCAAAGACTGCCAGAAGTTATGAGGATTGCTGGAAGAAGTAAACGGCTCTCAAAGACCACCACCGCCACATTTTTGTGTGCATGAGGGAAACTTTCTGGAAAATGATGTAAGTCATGTGTATCCTCATGAATATGTATGTATGCCCGGTGACTATATAAGGATGGCCTGTGTAGCAATATAGGGATACACGTTAGGAGGAGCTATCACCCATGTCTCCTGGAGCTGCAATAAAGTATACCTGCTTGTCAGCTTGAAAACTCTGTTGGCAAGTTTGTTCCTGGAGTTTTCTCTGAATAAATAGCTTAAACCAAAACCTTGAAATGTTGGTTAAAACTTCTTTTAAAAGCTCCTATTGTAAGCTCTACATTAGGCTACAACTCCTTCAATTCTTGAGCTTATAACAGAGTGGAGCAGTGGAAAACTCAAAGAAATTTATGAAATATTAACTTTATAGTGCAAAATCTCAGAAATCACAAAACTGATTTAAATTTAACAGCACAGTTTGTGAGACCTTAAGATTTATACAAGTCCAGCTATAGCAGATTTCATCCATCACAGTGTTCAGTTAATTTACCTCGTCATAAATCTGAACCTTTTCCACAATGCATGTAGCTGATTTTGCTTTGATTTTCAGTTTTACTGCTTGTTGCTATCCATTAAATTGCTAAACTTTTTTCTTCAATTCATTTATTTTACTTTTTCCTCCACCTTACTCATTTAAGGAAATGGCTACAGGACTCTTTTAATATCTGCAGAAATAGAATTCATTAAAAATTTGATTTAAGATTTTAGGAGGATTATATCAACATTATATCAACATTTACAGTTCATTTGGGGGCTGTCACTGAAGCTTATATAATAGAAAAGCATTATTTACCTATTAGACCTTCATCCAGTAAGAGAAAATGTAGTGTGGCTGAAAGTTAATGTCTGTGTGGGGGATCATGTAAGAGTAAAGAATGAAAGGGATTCCCAATCACTATTTAAGAGTACTAAAGCTTCACCTTTAATAAATAGACATCTCTCTGACATGTAACAGTGACTTTGAAGAATCATATTTTCTCACTGCTTTTTAATGAGAATATCTTAAAAGTTTTAATAGATAGTTCTGCTTTAGCTTTTTGCTTTGTGTTTATAGCAATAAATACTGATTGTACTAGTGTTCTTAGGATAATAGCTTCACAAATACACCACAGTAAAAATTCTATTAATACTGATAGCAGACCTTTAGGAATGAGAAATTTCTGTTGAATTTAGAAACAGGCCCACACACAACTTTTCTACTATCTATCCTAGATAATTTTCTTTTCCACTCTTCCAGGTATACAATAAATGTTTTGCCAATAAACATATTAAATATTAATTTTATTGCTTTCCTTCAAGTAGTCCAATGACAATTTACTATTTATAGATTAAATTGCATCACACTGAGAAATACCGGTAATATTTCTTGTGTTTTTTCAGAGTGATCTGTCAGTCACTAATGTATTTCTGCTTTGTCCATCAGTGTGATACTTCTGTGTGCTAAAGTTGATTCCAAAAGTCTCTTCCACTGCAATGATATAGAAAATTATCTTCTGTAAGTCTGATAAATGCCAGATATGGTCAGATGCTCTATTATGAGCAAACCCCCTAACTTTTTCTTCCGAGCTGGAAGTAGAGATTAAACCTCATACTGCTAATTCATCTACCATGAAGACTGCAAGGCTGAGCAAAGCACATGGGTTAGCTCTCAATCAGCTGCAGTCCTGGCTGCTGTCTGGGGCAATTAAGAGGTGTATGTGGTTGTGTGACAAAACAATCCCGTGGGTGCTACAAGGTGATGCCTTGTGAATTAACAGCCTAGTTCTTGCTTTCTTCACAACTATTCCTCCTATCTTGTTTTCCTTATCTCTCTTTTTATGCTGTCATTATAGTTTAAAAACCTATTTTATTTGCCCTTTATAAAAAGCAGGAGCAGTGACACCCCCACCACATTTATAATAAATTTTCCACTTGAAGCCTCTTACAAGGCAGCGTAACAGCAGCCAATAATGATGTCTACTACAATCTATTGTGTTGAGCTTTTTAGCAGATTTTCTTTGAGCAGTTGAGGTCAGAACCTTCTTTAGAATAAATTAATGCATAATGATGTAAAACACTTTAAGGGACCAACTACAAAGCCTGAAATCGAGGTATGTCTCAATGACAACTACAATGCTAGCACAGTATTGGTCAGAAATCAGAATCAGAAAACCTGTCACAAGTTTCCAACTAACCTGCATCTGCAGGGATTTTTGCCCTGGACTACTGGATCAAAAAAGCCATCTAGATAGATATGAAACTGCTGGGATCACGTTCATATTTGTTCATCTGCCTCCAGGAGTAATTTGAAAATATTTGAAACCCTTTTCACCGCTCTCAGTGTTTTGGAGGTTAAATCTTTGTTCTAAACTCCACAACTGTTGACTTGCGGGTCTCCAGCATCACCTGGTGTGAAGCATAGATGTTGCATAACATTACATAGTTTTGTAGAGTGAGGCTGGACTTAAGCTTTCTCCCATCAGGACTGAGACTAGAATGCAAGTGGGCCACCTCACCTCTATCAAGATGTCCTTGTGATCACTATTCTTAGACTGAATTTTACCTGTGAATGGTGTTGAAGAGGAATTAAATTTCTACTGTCAGCTCCCTTTTAATATCTTTAAGCAAAAAATAACCATGAATTAAAACTCTTTATGCGTGATGTGAAAATATTAACTGACATCCAAAGGCCATTCTGAACAAGTTTAATTTGTGGGACATCTAATAGAATGAGATACCCATTCTGAAAATGGACTTGAATAGAGAAAACCTACCCCAAAGCTGAGCTAACCTTTTGAAAAAAAAACAAACCAAACAAACAAAAAAAGGCATTATTTGCTCTTTCCCATTCTTTTCTTGATAGTACCTTCTATATAATCTTTTTCCAAAGAAGAAAACGTTGTTTGGTTTTTTGTTGTTTGGGTTTTTTTTTTTGTGTGTGTGGTTTCATTTTGTTTTTTTTTTTAATGAAATTAAGATTATGAATCAACACCAATTGTATCATGATTATGTTGAACCAGTTGAACATAACATGAACATATTAGTGCATATGCATATTAGTGGAAAAATGTTACAGATGAAAACATGGAACTTTATATTTTACTTTTTCCTGCCCTGTATTGTGTACTCTGTCAATGGCATGTACACCCATGTTAGTCAATTCAACCTAAAAATGGAGAAGTTCGTGTTTTTCTGTATCTCTTTGTAGTTCCCTTTATTGTTGTCTATAAACAGGTCTTTCAGTATATAAACAAGTCCTATAAGAAAGATGAAGAAAGAATTCTTTACCACGGCCTGTAGTGAAAGGGCAAAGGGTAATGCTTTTAAACTGAGAGATGATAGATTTAGAGTGTACGTAAGGAAATTTTTTAGTATGAGTAGTGAAACGCTGGCACAGGTTGCCAGGAGAATAAGTGGCTAACCCCTTCCTGGAAGTGTTCAGTGCTAGGTTGGATGGAGATTTAAACAACCTTGTCTAGTGGAAAATGTCCCTGCCTGTGGTATGGGGGTGAGTAGATGATCTTGAAGGTTTCTTCCAACCCAAACCATTCTGTGATTCTTTTCTATGATTCTATGTGTATATATGTAAAACATTTTGCTATAAGTGAAAGCGTTCTTTGTTGTGATATTGTTTTGAGCAAAAGTACTAAGCAAAGAGTAAGTTTTACCTGAGGTGAACTATGGGAAATTAATTTTGTAACTTCTCTGATGTGATATTAGTGTGATGGGCTTTGTGTTACTTAAATGCTTTAGTTGTTTGACCAAAAAACAAAATCAACTGCTTCAGTGTATAAACTGGGTAAACAGAGAGACTGTTATCAATGCTTAACCTTTAAATTGTAATCTTTAAACTGTAATCCCCGGTCATACTGTGGCAGAATTGAGGAAAACCTTCAAGTCTGAGAAGAAAACATGTCTTAATCATGCAACATCCTCAAACAGACATCCAAAACTGATTTAGCATATAATAAATCGCTTCAGTTAAAGATCGGTGCCTGGAAACATGAAGGACTTATGTACCAAATGTGCAGACCCCTGCTGTTTTTTCTGCAGAAATAAGGGATCATCTGTTTTTAGAAGGAAAATGCACAACAAAGAAGGAAAAAAAATCTTGCTCTCATCACACATGTGTATATAGAAGCACACACAAAAAATCATACACACAGAGATCATTGCATGCACCTCAAAATTGAAGTTCTTGTATTCCTTAAGCCTGTGCATCTCAAGAAAAACTGAAATTAGGAGACTAACATGTAATGTTTTTATTACAACCCTTTTTATTATTACCATATTAAAAGAGGTAACTATATATATTTATGTCTTTTCTTTTTTTCTTCATAAAAATTAGCCAAAATTAAAGATACTGAAAAGTGTGTCTAACAAGGGTACATTGCTGTTTTTATCTTTAAAATACGGAGTGGAAGTACAGGTTCATAATCAGACTGGTGGATTTATGTGTAGAATAAGCCCAAAACTTTATAATTTGAAGAGCCAACACTTAGAACTAGCATAAAAAAACCAGAATAACATCTTGTCAAGTATGATGAAAAGACCAGTAACATAACTGCTACTGAAATGCAGGGTCTGATATACACAGTGTGTGGCCTCTCATAACATCTCCATGTTCATCCTTCAGGTGCTAGAATGAGATGGCAGTGTTCCTGGACTGTCCAGTGTGACTAAAAAAAAAAAATAAAGGAAAGATGAAGCAGTTGGAGCTGTATCTTCACTACATCTCTTTACCTCTTCAAATTCCATCTAGGGTATATTTTCACTAGACCAAAGCTGAGAAAATGATATCACATACTGTGGACAGGCTGTCTGACAACGGACATTTTGTGAGCAATCCAGAGACCTTGGTGTAAGGCAGCCTGCCTGAGAACAGAAACGGAGTCGAGATAAACTGAAGGCCATGGATTAGGGAGTAAAAAAAACACCAGCTGTAAGAACTCAGAGGCAGGCGGAGAAGAGGGGGAGCTGAGAAGTTCTGGGGCTCAAGTTCCCAGGACGGTGTTATCCAGTCCTAGCATTGTTAAGGGTTAAGGTGCCCAATCAACAATTGCCAAATCCATGTAGCTGTGCTAAGAATCCCTATATAATGTTGGCACTTTGTCTAATAAAATGGCATTCGCTTGATCACATTGATTGCCTCAGCGTTGTCTGTGACTCCCGCATCAACAACATACTTAACCAACACCTCTCAAGAATAAAAAAAAGTAAAGAACAAAGCCGTATAATTAATTGTTTTCATCTATTTGGGTTCTGCATTCACTGACAGCCTTACGTAGCCCTGAGCAGTCACATGGGGACACATTCTCTCTGCTTGTGTACAAGGAGGACCTACTCCTATCCCTTGATACTCCTGCACAGTAACCTGGGTGGTCTCTGGCCTGACTCATTATTTTGCATTTTATAACCATAGGTCTGTTGATGGAACCTGTCACCATCCTCATGCCACTCATGTCTGGGGTCTTTGGGGCTGCACACCTGCCTGTTCTATGGACCCTCACAGCTCCTGGCTTGTCCTGTTTCCTGGCCCTCCTGAGTCAATACCAGGGCAATCTCTTCCTGACCTTTTGCAACATCTCATACAGAACCCTCCAAATATTTCACTAATCCTGGATAAAAAATTGGATAGAACAGAATTTGAATAAATTCCTCTGTTTGATAATGCAGCTGTATTTGTCAAACCATGTTTCTGATCAATAGTACATATAGCACTGAAATATTTTATTGTGGTTGTCCTTCAGGATAAAAAGATACTATGATGGAGTGTTTGTCTCAAGGAAACACAAGTATTGTTAATATGTTGTTACTTAAGAAACTGTTATGTGTATTTATGATAGAGCTGTGCTGTCATCTTCAAGCATGTAAAAGAAAGCACAGCATCTAGCTCAGTTTGTGTATTGGGTCCAAGTGTTCAGGTGCTAGCAGTAGGGGGATGCATGGGTGGCCTCTGAGAGGAGAGGGCAAAGACTGCCCATGCCAGACAGAGCCAGATCAAGATTACTTCAGTCGGCTCCAAACCAGACCCATTGATTAACCAAAGCTGAGCCTATCAGACATGTATGTTGGTGGTACTTCTGCAAAAACGTGTTTAAGAAAGTGTAAAAAATGCTGCACAGCAGCTGTGGGAGGGAGGAATAAGTATAATGTGAAAGAAAGCCCTTTGGACACCAAGCTCAGAGAAGGGAGGAAAGGAGATGCTCTATGGGCCAGAGCATAGATTCCAAGTTTAATCTGTTTTGCAGGTGACAGTAATTTGTGAGTGATGTCTCCCTGTCCTTATCTCAGCCTACAAGAATAGTCATGCTATTTTCTTCCCTTGTCTTGCTGAGAAGGGGGAGTGAGATAGTGTTTTGGCAAGCACCTGGCATCCAGACAAGGTGAACCACTACAGTATGGCTGTTGGCTGTAAGTAGCTCAAAGTAAGAACATCTCCTGAGGAGAAAGGGAAATGTTTGTTTTGTTTTATTTCTCATAAACCTGTTCTGCTGTTACTGCACATGAGTGTTTTCTCTCCCCTACTGGATATAACAAAGAAAGACTAAACATGTGATAACCACGGGAACTGGTGAATTTCAGTGACCCAAGCTCACTTCAGATTTGTGCAATTTTAAAATTGCACTATCAGCCAAGAATGAATATTTCTTCTTCATTAATGTGATTGGTGAATACGGTTTTCTGGTTCATCAAGCTGTGATTTCACTAATTAATTCAGTAATTAACTATTTTCTGAAATAGTGTTTGTTTGTTTTTAAGCATCCTCCCTCAAGTTATCAAATTCTCAGCATGGCTGATTATTTTGAATATATGTCTATAAATACCTATTCTCAAGTATACTTACTGGAAAATATTAATAATTAAAAAAAACCAAACTGCAAGAAAACAAACAGAAAAAAATGTGGTGATTGCTTTCATTCTGTCAGTACTGATTTTATAAATAAGTCTACCTCACTTTCTAAGTGAAACAAACAAAACCTGCGAATTTGTATGGTTTTGGAAATATTCTTTTTCCAAAATGCGGGATACTTTTTCTGGGTTTTTTTTTTTTTTTTTTTTTTTTTCTCTCCCACAGAAATTAGTGAAGCCAAGAGGTGGTCAGTATCACTGAAAAGTGCATAAGTGTCAAAATACTGGATCAAAGAAAATAGAAATTAGTCTGTGTCACATTCCTTCTGATAGGAGTTAGTGGATGAAAAGGGAAGAATATCATACTTTTCCCAGAGACAAGTTTTGGGACTTGCTGATCCAGAAGCTGTATCTGGACTATTATCTGTAATAGCATTCACCAGATCTCCAAGAATTTATCAACTTACTTTCTGAATTTGTTTGCATTTTTTGCCCCTGCAGCACCTGCAGCAAAGTCTTCAATTGCTTCTGTAGATGCTGGATTTGGAAGCAGAGGAAAGTTTTGTGGGTTTGGTCTATGTTTGTTGTCTTGTGATTATTTGTGATTGTTCTTTCTTTCACAGTGAGAAATAGCAAATAAAACTACCTCCCTTTTCCTTTCCACACAATTCTGATATTTGCCAGCCTTTGTTTTTCTCTTAACTGATTTTCTAAGCTGAAGAATTCCCAATTTTCTGAGATTTTTTTTTTTCATGCAGAAACAGTTCCATCTTTCTGATAATCTTTTTTCTCATTACATGAAAAACGAACATGCATTGGAGTATCAGGAACTGAGTTACCCACTTATGAGTTACTCCTAGACTTTTTTGACAAATACTCTTACTTTTGTAAAGGAATATATCTGTGTTAACAGGTTAAGTGCAATTTAAGATGAACTGAAGATATGCATTTGTGATTGAGTTTTTGATGGGTTTTTTTTTTATTGTTTTAGGGTTTTTGGTTTGTATTTTGTTGTTGGGTTTTTTATTTTCTTTCTCCTTTTATGTGAAATATAACATATTTTGATGTTTTGGTATGATTTTGTCCAAAATTCTTCCTCAGATGACTAATAAGAATATAAAAACAAAAAAAAAAAAA
>NDXB01006607.1:55900-68312 GCA_002631895.1 Agapornis roseicollis | reverse complement strand
AAATCTTCCTCAAATTTTTGTTTGAGGTCAAACTCAATCTAAAGGTTGGCTTTCTTTAGGAGTTTATTTTTTTTTTTTTTTTTTTTTTTTTTTTTACTTATTTTTAGCTGTGTCCTGGAATTACCAGCATAGAACAGCACTGTTGGGATAGTCACTGACATGAGCTACAGAATCCTTACATCTACCAGCAAAGTATCAATTACTTTGATAGAGTAAAATTACTTTGATAAAGTAAAAATATCTGTAATTCCAAGTAATCAAAAAAAATGAAATTCTGTTAAATTTTTCCATGTTTCAGAATCATGTATAGTTTTGTGAATTAGTATACCCTACCTTATAGTACCTTACTTGTGAGTATTAAAAGAATGTGTTGCATAAGTAAGCCAGGTTAGAATTTTATCTTAGTTTGGTGAATTAACCACTTTTTAAACTACTCAAAATCCTCAATTGAAGCTGATTTTCATATTCTGTAACTTACGCTCAATGATAATTTGATGTTTACTCAAAGCAAAAAGACCTTAAATTGTTCTTCTTGGTTTATTATTGATTTTCTTTTTCTTGTGCAGCTTTTTTAATTTTCTTATTGGGTATGTAACACTTTCATTAAAAAAAAAATCTGACTTAGGTCATCCACTTCAAACAGAATTTAGAAAGTGAATATCAAAAGGTGTGATTGATCTGTTTTCAAATTTCTTTAGTTTTTCCATCCTTCTGAAGATTACATAGCTTTATGCTCCGCCCAGACAAAGTGAGGCATGAAGACAGAATTCCAATAATGACAGATATTTTCCATTGTGCACTAATTTCTTTTTCTGTGAAGTGACAGCTTTTTTCTGGCTTAAATGACTTTGCCCAATAGCTTATGCTGTCACAGACCCTCTATTGCCAAATCTAGGATTTGTTTTAGAGAAACTAAAATATAATCAGATTTTAATTCTGTACAAAACTGAACAGCATCAGCTGTCATTAAAGTATCAAAACTCTTTGCATTATCTTTCATAAAGAGAAACTAGACAAGTATAACAGTGAAGTAGTCTGATTTGCTTCCAGAAAAGTGTAGGTATAATTTCATTTTCTGTACCCTCTAAAATCACAATGCCAGCTACTATTTTTCCTTACAAAAACTTTCTGACTTCCTAATAAGAAAATATAGTAGTTGCTTAGTAAAATTACATTCAGAATTTTGAACGCATGTCATGTACAGCCTGGTATTTTTGTATAAGTTTGGGAAGATAAAAATTTTCATGATGGATTAGGTTAGCATTTCATCCACTGCAGCTTCCCTTCTTAAGATGAAGAGAAAGGTGAACGAACTCCACAGTACAGGTGAGAGCCTGTCTTGTGTGTCCCTTCTTTGGGTTTTTTTCAGGAATAAAAGTGTTTTATGGTATCTTTACTATCTATGTAGATATCAGTATTTCACTCAATGTTATGAATATCTAGGTAGAGGCTCTGGATGTTCCAAACTCTGGATGTTCCAAACTATTTTAATTCAAACTTCTACATTCCTGAGCATTGGCGACTTCTTTCAAAGGGATTTCTGTTATCATGTACAATGTGTTTGTAAGTCGTGTCTCAGCTTCACAGTGAAAAAGTTTGGGTTTTTTTACTTTATGCTGTTTAGCACTATAAATACTTTACCAAGCTTCAGTGGCACTAGTATTTTCTTCCACTTCCCATTCTTATCTAAACAAGGAATACCCTAAGGTGAATTTTTTGATGACAAGATGAAAACCTAACATCCAAAATGGCAGGCATTTTATTTTTCATCTGTAAATGTTTTATATGATTTTATAACATTTGCTAAAAAACTACTGAAAGGAACTATATATGCACTGTAGGTGCTCTACCATGTGTCATTGCTCCATTTGCATATATGATTATAATTGCTAAATTCAAGCATAGTTGCACTGGAGTTTTGCATGGGTTAATAGTCAACACTGCCAAATTCTTTCAAGTTTTAGATTTAGCACTGTATAACATGTCAGTAATTCATTAAGTAGCTTAGGCAGAACCACACAGTGATACAGTTAGGAAGATGCTGAATCCCGTGTCCTAAAAGAAGCAAGGCTGTCACAGCTACATCTTCCAGGTCCAGCCAGCAATGAGTCTGAGATGTGTTCCTAGTAGGCACACCTGTACAATACATGTGCATGTGTGCATATACATATATGCACAAATAAACATATGCATACCACAACTCACAATGCATCTCCTAACATGGGAGAGCTGGGGCAGGAACTTGTTCTCTTGGCTGAGGTATGCTCACCTGCTGTGATAACTCTGAGCTCCTCTGTGAATGTCAAAAGAGGCCTTTATCACACAATCCAACTGATATCATTAGTCCATTAAATTAATAATTACTTATAAACACTTTTAGATTAAAGATTTTTCTTTATCGAAGTATTTTTCTACTGTAATAGATTTTAAAGTTCTGATTTTCAAAGATAGCCAAATAAACACAGAAGCATAGAATCATATAATCAAATTATAGAATCAAATCATAGAATCATAGAATAGTTAGGGTTAGAAAGGACTTTAAGATCATCTAGTTCCAACCCCCCTGCCATGGCCAGGGACACCTCACACTAAACCACGTCACCTAAGGCTCTGCCTTGAACACTGCCAGGGACAGAGCATTCACAGCTTCCTTGGGCAGCCCATTCCAGTGCCTCACCACCCTCACAGTAAAGAACTTCTTCCTTATATCCAATCTAAACCTCCCCTGTTTAAGTTTGAAGCATTACCCCTTGTCCCATCACTACAGTCCCTAATGAAGAGTCCCTTCCCATCATCCTTATAAGTCCCTTTCAGATACTGGAAGGCTTCTATGAGATCTCCATGCAGCCTACTCTTCTTCAGGCTGAATAGCCCCATTTTCTAGAACATTTTGGAAGAGAACAGATTTCTATATTTATTTTTGCTCTCCTGTTATTGTATATGTCTGGCGAGATTTTTTAATTCTATCCAAACACCTAAAGTAAGAAATCTCAGCTAAAATGGGGAATGCTATAGATGTTTATTTGGGCTTACGAACACCTTTACTATCTGTCTTTACTGTCTGTTTTTCCACCACTCTTTGGCGAAAGCCAAAATCATTTTATTCTAAAAAGCAGGAATGATTGTGTTCAAAATCATTTGCTTCCCAACCAGTGAGCTGTTTCACCATCATACTTTTAAAACAGAGGAATCAGCTGCCATAGGAAGTCATGGTCAAGGAGTACATACCCTGTGAATATTTCAGAGAGGCTTTCCGGAGAATTATGATTTCATAATTCAATAGGAGAGGCACAGAGTGAGATTAACCAAGGGGACACAGGTCTCCTTGCATAGCAGTCAAATTGATGATTCATTTATATTCAGTTTTTACAGATTTGGGCTAACTGGAGATTCTCACTCTTGCCCAGCCATTGGTTAACCTGTGGTTCCAAAGGAAAATTACATCATGTTTTTCCTCCTCCTTCCTCAGTTTTTTAGGTTATTTGCCCTTAACTAGATTTATTCTGCCTTTTTATGAATCATTCTTTTGAAGGTATGTTGACAGAATCTTCTGCAATTTTTCAAATTAACCTTGTTAAATTATTAAGTACTTTCTTTCCAAAGATCGTTTAATTGTGAATAGGGAGATTAGAATGTGTACGAATGTTTTTCCCCTTCTCTTCCAGTAGGTGTTCCAATTGAAAAAATAGTGGGTTTGTTTGCTAGCTCATATTCTTACCTTTAAATCAATGCTAAATCAGTACTCCTGCACTTATATGTGAACTTATGTGTGAGCTTTGGATTGTGTTGTCACGCCAGTAAAATATAAAATCTTAGTGTTCGTATTATAGGGAAACTCTTTTACGTTCTTTGCAAAGGCCTTACGCTCCTAATTCCAGGCAAATTCCACTTTTTTTCTTGCCCATATTTTATTGCACTGGCTATTTCTGGGTGGTAATTCTGATTGCATCTATTACCTCACTGCACAGTTGAGTGATTGCTGTTTTTCTTCTATCTGGTATTGTAGGTGGGTTCTACTTCAATAAATAAATAGTGTGGAAAAAATGTAACAATGTTCAGTAATTTAAATTTTATTTAACAAAGTAAATTTCTGTTAGCTCAGAAAAGCTTACAGAAATTAACTAGAAGAGCCTAAGGTTTTCAAGAGTCATTACTGAAGATCATGATGGGATTCTGCTGCAATGTTACTGATACAGTAAAAATAGCTGTGCAAATGTTACAGCTTTTAAACACGTTTAAATTATGAAAAATTTCTGAGTCAGACAGAATTGAAAAAAGAACCTTCTTATTTTGCAGTGTTCTCAGAACAGATAAGCCTTTTAATAATTTATTTTGGAGATTATAGTTTGGAAAGGAATGCGAAGACATCTGCTGCCAGTGTTGTCACACTCTGTGTTCAGATCAGCTTGCTGAGATAGGACACATGCTTTCACTCTTCAGAGATGCTGAAATAGAACATATTCTTTCTCTAAACTGTCACAGCTAAATAGCAATGTGTGATTTCATTTAAAGTGATGACTTCTTAATGCATTGTTCTGTACATAGTAGATTAAATTCTCCTCTTTGTCAATGTCATTAGGAATTTCATACATGCACCAGGAGAAGAATGTCTAGAGCTATATTTTCTATCTGTGCGCACCTGTATCTCAGTCACCTATGTTAAAAATGTAATATTGAACATTGAATTACACTCTTTTCTCTTTTCATGGGTTTCATTTCCCCCTCAATAAGAAGTATTGGACACTGAGGTCTGGGTTAATGAATATTTGCCACCTATATCTATGATTATAACTAATATAAATATGAATTGAAATTTTATTAAAATTACAAAGTACGTTTCATGAAGTTGGTATTCAAGCACCTAGTATAAATACATATATATATATACACAAATAGATTCATATATATGTGCTACTTAGAGAGATAAAGACATTACGTAACCTTTTTCAAAAAAAATACATTCACTATTTAAAAACAAAATTTGGAAGCATTGGGCAATCCTTTGTGTATCATTCAGGGTAAGCCAGAACAGATTAAATGCCAAAGATAAGTAGTGAAACGTATGTTTTTTCCTCCAAGCTAGTTATACTTCAACTGTTTGTCCACAGGAGTATTTTCCTGGAATTCAATCCAATTAAACAGATTAAACCTTTCTACCCAATGGAAGAAGCACTAATAAGTGCTACAGGTGGAAAATGGAGTTAGTGGGAAAGAATTTTAGTTGCACTGTTTCCTAGTCTTTGGGTGTGTTTATGGCTAAATTCAGAGTGTGACATTTTGGTATTTATGGTGTTTCCAGAATCTTTTTATCTATTAGAAAGGCTCTTCTTGCTCACATGACAGCTGTAACTAGCATGACTATGGCATATGTGACATTGCTTCCTTATGAAAAAATGAGTCCTTTCTAAGTGGTCCACTCTCACCAGGCACTAGGTACAACCCCATAAAAGTGTATTTACGAAATGAAGATGAAGACAAATGTCACAATTTAAGAATAAAATCACATTTACATTTTAACTTCATGCTTTTCTTCTGCCCGTCATTTTTTTTGTTTGTTTTCTCTGCTAAGAGTAAATCTAGTTATAGCTGGCTCTTTAGTTTCCTTTTTGTCCTTGTATTTCCTACAGCTGCCATATTATGCTTTTCAGTGTTTTATGGTGATCCGATACCTGCTTGCATATTAAAAAAGCTTCTCAGATTAGATGCAAAACACTGACTAAGCTTTCTATTCTACTCTGATCTTCTCTCAAAAGTATCTACTCAAAGAAACTTCTCTCATGCTTGAGGTTTTTGATCCTTTTAGCTTTGAATAGACAGAAGGTCAAGAAAACTTAGCATGCACCATTCATCTTTTGAGCAGCACTTGTGTCCTGAATCTTTTTGTAGAAAGATTAGCATTTGGTAGGAGACAGAACCCTAACAGACTGAGGCAAACACAAAAGGTGAGGTCTATATTTAAAGAGCTTCATTTAAAAAGTTTATTACAAATGTGTGATAGCAAGCTACTGGTGTGGCAGAAGCATCATTCATGGAAAAATATTTTCATTAGTAATTAAATATGAAGTAATACACTTATCAGAAAGTATTCATTAATGAAGAAAATAAAAACAAAAGCTAAGTATAAATTACATTTTTGGTGTATCATGCATATATACTTGTTCTTGTTTGAGCCTTGAGAGCTCTATTTCTTAATAGCAAGTGTACTGCGTATTTGTGTCATTAAGTATTTTTGAGGTTTATTTTTGAATAGATGCAATCAGACACTGTTCTAGTACTTCAAATATATTCGATCAAACATATGTTTTAATACAATATTAAAAATAATTAATTTATACAAATTTTAAAATTATTTAAAAAATATTTTTCTACTCTCCTTAATAAGTACTCAAAATTCAAATTTATATGGCTTCTATCTTAGTAGAACAATTACATGAAAATCACTATCCTTGCTTTTACTTTGTTCCAAGTCCATCTTTCCAATTTTCCATCTTAAGTCTGTTTTATATAATTTTGCAATAGAACAGTGCTTTTACTCCATTTTTAATTTTAACCTTAAGCTAGGATTAAAGACTGAAAAAAGCTTCCTTTAATTAAAGACTTGTACAGTGGTATGGACAAAGAGAAGAAATACAGATTGTGCCACCCAAAATTCTAAGTAAAGATATACACAATGTTTCTGGCAGTTCAAAGTGCATACATGGAGGAAATAACAAAACAGACAAAAGATGCATCCCATTCTTTGCTACTCTTGAATGACTGATTCACTTTCAGGAATCATTTAAATTACTAACAAGTTTGGGAGCACTAGTAGAAGACAAGCTTTCAAACTTGATCCCTGAGGTACACGTTAGGATATGTTTAATACCAACCTATAAGCAATGTAACCTGACAGATGTGTGCATATGGCTGGCATTGGTATTTTATTGGCCACTGAGTTTGTGCTTGAAGGCACGTACTCTCCCCAGTGTATCCCACAGCCCAGCTATCAGAGGTAGAGATCTGCCTGAGTGTGCTGGCAGTCACTAAACAAGGGGCATCTCAAGGCTTCCCCTAAGAGATAATTTGGGTGCCTGCAGGTGGGTAAGCATCCTGTCCAGACTCTGTCTCTGAGGAAAGTTCACTTCTGCCACATCCCAGGACTTCTACTGGGCTTCCCAGGTAAAAATGTTCCTTGCGCTCCTGTAAGTTTATAAACAGTAAGTTAAGAAACAAACAAAAAAAGTCAGTGTCCCCTACTGACCTTCAACATTTATAAATTGCTCTTTTCTCATTCTGACATTCTGATTGTGTTGAAGGATTTAAAGTTACATATATATATATTTATATATATATAAAAGAAAGAGAGAAGAAAAAAGAAGAGAGAGAGAGAAGGGGGCAGGTTATGCATCCAAACTACTCCCNTATAAATTGCTCTTTTCTCATTCTGACATTCTGATTGTGTTGAAGGATTTAAAGTTACATATATATATATTTATATATATATAAAAGAAAGAGAGAAGAAAAAAGAAGAGAGAGAGAGAAGGGCAGGTTATGCATCCAGGAACTACTCCCAGGTTTTACAGATCTCAGGATCCTGGAAAATGGAGACATGGAGAGGGAATTAGATCAGTGGAGAATTAAAGGAAAGAGAAGTATTGCTAACCAGTATTTACCAGAAGTCAGTTCTTGTCAAAGGAGATTAATTCCATTAAAATTTCCTGTTATTGCATGTGTAAATACAAATACAATTTATAACTGGATATATGTAGCATATTTGTCTTTTTTGCAAAGTTTTGAATTTTGTGCTGGTTGATGTCCTATTTTTAGAAAGGCAAACCAGTTGAAACACACCTGAAGCAGATTGAGATGAAGAGATATATTACAAATCTCAAAATAGCTAATATAGAACACTTGTTGACTAAGAGGAATAACTGAAATGTCTGATACTCTTCAGTTTGGAGAGAAGGTCAGCAGCACTGAGATTTGATCAAAATTTACAGGATCATGAAGATTAAGATGAACACAGACCTTTTATCCATCAAACCTCACAGTACTAAAAGTAGGGGGAAGGTGCAAGGATATCTGCTCAAAACAGACAAAAGAAAATGCCTTTTTATGCAATAAAAAAGATCTTGAAACTATTGTCAAAGATGTTGCTGAAACAGAAAGTATCAGCATGTTCACAATCTCTTGCCCTGTGAATTCACAAACAGGTGGCATGGGCAGGGACATGCTCTTTTGCCTTTCCTGTTCTCATGAATTTTGCTTTTCGCATATAGCATCTCCCACTTCTGAGAGCCTAATGCTGCATTACAGGTATCACTGACCTAACACAGTAGCAGATTTGCAAATTTTCATCAATATATGTTTCTAGAGAGATTTCATACATATTAGATCTGGTTCTTCTGTTTAATGATTTGATTTAATTTTGTTGTTTTTTCTTTTTTTTGAATAAATTACTTGTTTTCAAAATTTGCTTTCAATCATTTTCCTTTCTTTTCTTGCTGGCATAAAATATAATAACTGGGTAAATTTAAATCACTCTTTCAACTTGTATTAAAATTTCACTCATACTGATTTTAAAATACCTGTGTTATTTTAACAATATAGTAAAGCTGTAATAGTGGACATAGTCAATTGAAGCAAGTGTTAAGTAAGTGCAGACTTGATTGAATTTTGGAAAACTTTGGATAAAAAAGGATGTTGACAGTTGGTTTAATAGTAAGGCAGGTGCATCACAATATTGTAGAGCATTGTGAAAGACCAAAGTTGAAGATGTGTAACTCACACATGCAAAAAAAAAAAATTATATCAGAGATGCAGATAAATACAGGAAAGAAATACAATTCAGCTACATTTTTGAGACATAGCATGAGTGGAGGTGTGAAAGCATACCTTCAATTGCTGTGATTTGTTTTATGGTGATGATGCAAAATACATCCCAGAACACATTTTAGTTTTCCCTAAGCTGTGCCTATCCTGTATCTATATCTGTATTTTGTACTCATGGTAAACCAAAGCAGTCTGTTAGAACTTGTGAAAAACTCTATGCAAACCAGTTTGGAATTATCCTGAACCTACTTGTTAATTGCAAGAACTTTTGATGAGATTATTCAAGTGAAAGCTAAAGTTCTTTACCCTTTTGGCTTTTTAAATGGGATGACTATGATATGGAAGATATTCTTCTTTGAAAAAATCAATTTTTTTTTTTTTTTTCCCCCCTAGCATATCTACTATTTCTTTTTAAAGAATGAAAGAGCTCTGCCTGCTCTTTTCCTTTTTGTGTTTCTACATNGATTTTTTTTTGGAAGATATTTTTTTTTGAAAAAAATATTTTTTTTTTTTTTTTTTTCCCCTAGCATATCTACTATTTCTTTTTAAAGAATGAAAGAGCTCTGCCTGCTCTTTTCCTTTTTGTGTTTCTACATCCAAATGTCAACTCTTTCTATATGGAAAACACCAAGTATTTATTTCAAAAAAAACTGATTTCAATAATGGAGCTGTAGGATAGAGGTCTGTTTGTCAACAAACAGAAAAATGCCAGGGATCAAAGTCTTCTTTCATGAAATTTCACTAAACTTATTAATGATAAAGCAGTGAAGAACTGAAATGTGCATCTTCATGAACACAGTATTTTAATAATATGCTTCTGATTAAGAATTTTGTTGATCAAGCAACACTGATAACAGTTTTGTATTTTACTTTCTCAAGAGCTCAACAGTCATCATCTTTTGAATAAAGAAATGAACTCTGAAATGACTAATAAGGTATTGAATGGTTTAGATATCCGCTACAGCTTTATTTTGCATTTGTCATTTGTCCTACTCTGCAGACACTTAGTACAGACTCACGTCATGCAATCTGCAATGGGCAAATACTTTTACATTATACTGCATTCTACTCCAAAACTATTAATGTAATGTTAATGTTAAAGTGGGGGTTCATGCACAAATGTCATACTTAAGTTTCTGAAAAGCTTTGTGCATGAGTGTGCATATTAATGGTTTGGCTTCGCAAGCGAAGATTTGGGAAGGACTTTAACCACGCTTACTATAAACACGATGACCAAGGGCATGTGGGATATGCACATCTGGTTGGAAAAGGGTGCTGAGGCAATCAGGCAGTGTTTGACCAGGACTCTCATCTCCTGAGTAATCTCAAGCTACCCATGTGCTGGTCCGAGGTTGGATCTTCAGCTTCCCATGCACGTTGTCACCGACCTTTTCAACCCTCACCTGTCCATACAGACAAGTGAGAGTGAGCCCTGCCAGCCTGCACAGTGGATATCTTAGGTGAGATGCAGCTTGTGCAGAGCTGTCCCCACCCTTCACACCTGAAGTTTATCTGCCACAGCCTAGTGAGCTAGGATGGTGACAGCAAAGTCCTCAGGCTGTAGGTCTTGTAAAAGTGTCCTTCTCTTCTATGGAAGACCATACAACTCTAGATGAGCTCCATCTGTCTGGGTCTGAATATAGGAGTTTTCCTTCTCCTATGAGGAAGACCTGTCTTAGCTAACAAAAAATCAGGAAGGGCTTTAACCCACGCATTCTGAACAAGACTCTCATCTCCTGGGTCAATTTCAAGTGACCAATGACGCAACAGCACAACATCCTTTGATGTCAGCTCTTCCTATCATTGTGAAGCAGAATTCACCAAGCATTGGATTGTTAACCCACTAATAGGGAATGTGTGCTGGGTTTAGATCGTTGTGGGACAGGTTAGTTTTACCCTACTGATGATGTATTGTTGCAATAGTAATCCTGCTCAGTACAAGAGGAACCACAGGTTCAGACCTCTGATGCGTGAGCTTGGCTGAGGAGTCACTGGCTAGAGGCTACCATCTGTGAGCTTATAACTGAACGCCTCTAAGTCAGAATCCCGCCTATGTGTGTATATATATATGCATATATATATGCACACATGGTATTTAAAATCACAGCAAAATTAATTATGATAGTAATTTAAGTAGATGGGCCCTAACTCAGCACTAGTCTTATTCAAAAGTGCTTGTGGGGAAACTATGAAGTTTGCTCAGTCAGGTAGAAAAGGAAATTAGGTGCATTTCAGGTATCTGCTATTTGTTGGAAAAACATGGACTTGTCTTTGTCAAAGGGAGTTTCTCCCCATAACGTAACATTTTGCAAAACCAAACCCATGGCTAGCTTCCTGTAGCTTGGTGAATAATACAGTCCAACCTGAGTGGTTCAAACTTATCTGAATCAGATTCTATGCAGAAACTTCTGCATATCTATTCAAATTTGATGTCTTCACGAAGACAGGTGGCCCTAAACTCTTCAGGGTTACCCAGATCTACTTTGCTCCTAACATTACAGAAAGTTAACAGTAAAGCAAAGCAGCTTGGTCAAGCATTTAGATATAGATTGCAACAAAAAGTTTACAAGTAATTTCAAAATGTGATCCCTAAATTAAAATTATCAGCAGCCTATCTTCTTCTTATTGTTTGCACTCCTTTCCCTAAGATTCCCAAGACACATCTAAGTTTATGCTTGGTCAAGCATTTAGATATAGATTGCAACAAAAAGTTTACAAGTAATTTCAAAATGTGATCCCTAAATTAAAATTATCAGCAGCCTATCTTCTTCTTATTGTTTGCACTCCTTTCCCTAAGATTCCCAAGACACATCTAAGTTTATGCTTGGTCAAGCATTTAGATATAGATTGCAACAAAAAGTTTACAAGTAATTTCAAAATGTGATCCCTAAATTAAAATTATCAGCAGCCTATCTTCTTCTTATTGTTTGCACTCCTTTCCCTAAGATTCCCAAGACACATCTAAGTTTATGGCTAGAATGCTAGAATTTTAGAATTTGCAGCAAGTCTTCTCCTTTCTGTGTTACCCACAGTTCTTCTGTTTTCTTGAAACAGATTAGGAGGAGCTCCCCTGAAATTCCTGCAGTAATACAAATGAATAGTATTTTCTTGGTCACTAGGTATTGTTCAAAACAGGATTAAAAACTGCACAGCTCTAGCTTTAAATCACCCCATCTTTCTTATAGGTAACTTTTAAGTACTGAACGGCCATAATACTCTGTGTGGAAACATTTGACCAAGAAAAGACTCGTCTACGGGCACCAGGTCTTCAGTAGGTCCATTTCTTGCTATTTGTTGACTGAGAAAAGTGACAATATGGATCATCTGAGAAAAGAAGGCTTCTTGCAGAAGACATTCAAATGTGAAGAGTACTGGGGAAAAGCTGCATCATATCTCTTGCAAAATGAACATTTTTTTGCTGGCAAGAATGTATTGTCTTTTTCCTGCTAAGTTGCTTCCAGAAGAAACAGTTTTACAAATAAACTTATCAATGTCACATCCTTCTTTTTTTAATTGCACATAAGACAATAAAATTGATAAAAGTTATTTTATGAAGGTGCATAGCATTATGTGAAAAGGAAAAATCAAAAAAAAAAAAAAA
>NDXB01006607.1:40031-55810 GCA_002631895.1 Agapornis roseicollis | reverse complement strand
AATTATTTTAAAAAAGGAGAAAGCATTATGTGAAAAAGAAAAAAAAAAAAAAAAAAAAAAAACACTAACTCAGAAGGATAGTGAGATTGTAGCATTTCTTCAGTTTGTATCTCTCAGAAGAGTTAAAGTTTAGGAAAACTGTGGAGATAAAAGAGAATGAAGCCTAGAAATGGCCTGCGGCTTACATCTACCCTCTAGTTGCAGAAGTCTTTGAATCCTCCAGAATCCTTTTTTCCCCATAGTTCCTTATCTTGCAAAACCCATATAACTTTAATATTGCAATATTCAGTTCTAGTGGGGAACATTCTCAACTCCTTTCAATTGTAAAACATCAAAGGAAAAGAGAGGTAACACATGGAAAGGTAGATTAATGTCAAAAGAAGCACTTCTGAGCTCCTTAGATTTAGCCTGAGTTCTTTTGTTAGGACAGAAATAATGGGTGGAAAAATGGAATTATCTTGGAGAAGACATTACATAATATATCCTAAGACAAAGAAAGACTTTAGTGAAAATAATCTGAAATATTTGCAACAGAAATTAAGTATTGTTGAGTGATACAAAATGAAGGTGAATAGCAGATGAGTCACCAGTTTTCAGTAAGGTAAAGCTTCCCCAAATATATTAATGTTGGCTGCACACAGTGCAAAAAGTGTAATATAAATCTGGAACAAGGTGAAATATCATATTACTTGATTTGTGGATTTACAGCTCATTTCTGGGTTCCTTATTGTCAGAAAACTATTGGCAGGAGGCACTTAGGAGAAGAGGAACAAAGATAGGGCAGGAGGTCTGGAAAGAGCCAGGATTTCAAGCTTCGTACTGTGGCAAGAAGATTAAAAAATAACAATGCATATATGTAGCTAATGCATGCAAATATTAGGCAAGGAAAGGAATATTTATCTTCCTGAGTCACATCTTAAATATCAAAGAAATAAAAAGGAAGGTTAGCTAAAAAGAAAGAATTCACAAAATAATAAGAAACTTTAAAAATTTGAGTTGTTTTATAGTGTACAACTGTTCAGCTGCTATTTAATATATATAAAATAGAGAAAATGCATGGAGGTGAGGATTAATAAGGATTGTAGTTGTATCTTTTTTATGTAGTTCTGCTTTGTAAATGACATTATCATATATATATAAATAAAAAATCTGCATAAGTAACCTAGTTAAGATGACATTAAGACATACAATCAAAAGAATACAAAATTCTTTCATTTTACTCTTTAGTACTTTTATCTTTTTCTCCATATCTCAAAATTTTCTTTGTGTGTTTTGTTTTTGTTTTTTTTTTAGAGGAATAATATTTACTAATTTTGGCAGTATAGAATATTATGTCAGAGACTTTAATAGAGGATGCTTGACTATGCAAACCACATTTTATACAGTCTGAGTATTCTTATGTGGTTTCATAAAGTCATGGAATGGCATGGGTTGAAAGGGACCTTAAAGATTATCTACTTCCAAACCCTGCCATGGGCAGGGATACCTTCCACTAGACCAAAGCAGCATACAGTCTGGATTTGAATGCTGCTAAGAATGGGGATTTGTTGATTTTAAAAATTTTATCTGATTTTAATTTTTCTTTTTTCAGACTGTAGAAAAAGGTTTCAGTTTGGTTTTTTTTTGTTTTTTTTTGCGGGGTGGGGTTTGTTTTTTTTTTCACTGAAATCAAATTACACATATAGCATAACTAAGTCTAATGTTATTTGAGACAACATTTTTAAAAACATGAAAATTTGTTATTTAGGGACTTTTGATATGAATGAATAGCTATATGTTTGTTTTCTGTAGGCAATTTGAGGCAGACAAGTTAATTTCTTATGAGAAATCAGTGTACCTGGGTTACAGTGAACATTAGAATTCACATACTTTACTGAATAGGACTTGAAAATTCTCCATTACTTGAAAAAAGAAGTAAATATCTCCACTAAAAAAATAAACATACTAGGAAGATGAAAAGTGATCAAAACAAAATAATCTTCTGCTTTGTTTAAAAAGTTCTGTAAAAAGTCGTCTGCACTCATGCTGCACCATCAGGTACAAGCAAGAATTCAGGAATAATTTAAAAAAAAAAGAGCCTCAAGCTCGCAGGCCCTTGTTCTCATGCGGGACTTCAACCACCCTGACATCTGTTGGAGAGACGGTACGGCCTGGCACAGGCAATCCAGGATGTTCCTCTATTGTGCTGAATACAACTTCCTTCAGCAAGTAATAGAGGAGCCGACAATGAGAGGTGCCATGCTTGACCTCATGCTCATCAACAGGGAAGGGCTGGTTGGAAATGTGACGCTTCAGGGCAGCCTTGGATGCAGTGATCATGATATGGTAGAATTCGAGATCCTCAGGATGGTGAGAGAAGCATGCAGCAAGCTCACTGCCCTGGGCTTCAAGAGAGCAGACTTTGGCCTCTTCAGGAACCTGCTTAGTAAGGCTGCATGGGATATAGCCTTAGAGAGCATGGAGGCCCAAGACTGCTGGATGATATTCAAGGATCACCTGCTACAAGCTCAGGAGTGTTGCATCTCAACTAGAAGGAAGTGCAGCAGGGGGGCCAGGAGACCTCCTTGGATGGATAAAAAGCTGCTGAGAAAAATTTAAATGAAGAAAGAGGCTTATAAATGGTGGAAGCAAGGACAGGCAGCCTGGGATAAATACAGGGATGTTGTCCGGGAAGCTATGGACCAGGTGAGGAAAGCTAAGGACCACTTAGAATTAAACTTAGCTAGGGATGTAAAGGATATCAAGAAGGGATTCTTTAGGTACATTGTGAATAAAAGACAGATCAGGGATGATGTAAGCCCACTCCAGAACCTATCAGGAGAACTGGCTACGCAGGATTTGGAGAAGGCTGAGGCTCTGAATGACTCCTTTGCCTTGGTCTTCACTGGCAAAGGCTCTGTTCACACCACCCGAGTCTTGGAAGGCAGACACAAGGACTGGGAGAATGAAGACCTTGGGCCCACTGTAGGAGAGGATCTGGTTCAAGACCATCTTAAGAACCTGAACATGCACAAGTCCATGCGACCTGATGAAATCCATCCGTGGGTCCTGAAGGAGCTGGCAAATGAAATTGCTAAGGCACTGGCCATCATATTTGAGAGATCATGGCAATCAGGTGAAGTTCCTAATGACTGGAAAAGGGGAAATATAACCCCCATTTTCAAGAAGGGGAAAATGGATGACCTGGGGAATTACAGACCAGTGAGTCTCACCTCTGTGCCTGGCAAAATCTTGGAGCACATTCTCCTGGAAGGCATGCTGAGGCACACGAAAAACAAGGAGGTGGTTGGTGGCAGCCAGCATGGCTTCACTAAGGAGAAATCCTGCCTGACCAATTTGGTGGCCTTCTATGATGGGGCTACGGAACCGATGGGCAGGGGTAGAGCAGCTTACGTCATCTACCTGGACATGTGCAAAGCATTTGACACTGTCCCACACGACATCCTTGTCTCTAAATTGGAGAGACATCAATTTGATAGGTGGAGCACTTGGGGGATAAAGAACTTGTTGGGTGGCCACACGCAAAGAGTTGTGGTCAATGGCTCAGTGTTCGGCTGGAGACCAGTAATGAGTGGTGTCCCTCAGGGATGGGTGTGGGGACCAGTCCTGTTTAACATCTTTGTCGCTGACATGGACAGTGGGATTGAGTGTGCCCTCAGCAAGTTTGCCGATGACACCAAGCTGTGTGGTTCAGTGGTTACGCTGGAGGGAAGGAATGCCATCCAGAGGGACCTTGACACGCTTGTGAGGTGGGCTGATTCCAACCTCATGAAGTTCAACCATGCCAAGTGCAAGGTCCTACACCTGGGTCAGGGCAATCCCAGCACAGCTACAGGTTGGGCAAAGAGGAGATTCAGAGCAGCCCTGCAGAGAGGGACTTGGGGTGTTGGTCGATGAGAACATGAACATGAGCTGACTTCAGTGTGTGCTCGCAGCCCAGAAAGCCAGCCGTATCCTGGGCTGCATCAAAAGGAGTGTGATCAGCAGGTCAAAGGAGGTGATCCTGCTCCTCTACTCTGCTCTCGTGAGACCTCACCTGGACTATTGTGTGGAGTTCTGGTGTTCTCAACATAAAAAGGACATGAAGCTGTTGGAACAAGTCCAGAGGAGGGCCACAAGGATGATCAGGGGACTGGAGCACCTCCCATACGAAGACAGGCTGGGAAAGTTGGGGCTGCTCAACCTGAGGAAGAGAATTTTTTGTCTGCAGGGCTGTTGCTCTCACAGATTCTCCCTCCTCTCTCTGGAGTAGCCATTCTGCGGGGTTTTTTTAACTTTCTTAACTGTGTTTTCACAGAGGTGCTACCACCATGACTGATGAACTTGGCCTTGGTCATCTGCAGTTCTATTTGAGCTGGCTGGCATTGGCTGTGTCTGAGATTAGGCCGTACAGGCTGTAAGTATTTACCTTTATCTATACCAATTTGTTTCTTCAACAAACCAGAAAGTACCACCCTTATTAAGAGAGTTCACCTGTCAGCATCAAATGATAGAAATTACACATATAGCCTTCTTTTAACAAATACATAATTTTAATTGATAAACCCATGTATGTTTATGACTATGATCTAAGTAATACAAATAATCCTTATTTAAATTTTCTCCATGTATTTTGATACACACATTCACCTATTAGTCATTTTGAACATTTCAACAGCATCATAGATAATTCTGGGAAAAATGTCTTTATGAAGTTTTAGAGCTGTCTTGAAAAGAGCATGTTCAGTGTCATAGCCGAGAAATGTGGGGTAGGTAAATCTGGTGCTCTTGTGTGCTTTACAATAAAAGAACAGCTTTATAGTGGCAATGAAGCACTCCGCTGTGCAATTTGAACATGATTTCCTACCTTTCTTATTCACCTCTTCAAAGTTAATAGACATTTATTTCTGTGTTGATTGTCTTAAAGGTTTATTATTTGCATTCCAGAAATATAAAATCATTCTAATTTCATCATAAACTTTCTTTGCGGTATTCTGAAAATTAAAGTCCAGCCTGTTGGTTGACAGAACCAAGATATCTGAAGCCAGTAGGTTGTTTTGAATCAATGCCACTGTGTTTTGAGCCATATTTTGATGCATACTTTCCTTTGACACCTTAACAGCAAACAGTGTGAAACAGGTTCAGCTCTACAATAAACTGCAGAGGCTCTTGCTTTTGAGAAATAAGAGGAGGAATGTTTACTATTAACAACAGGAGAAAAAGCTTTGACCAAAGCCACAGTATAAAAGCATAGCACTTGATTTGTCTGTGACATAGTCTATTTGATGCCTGTCTTGATCTTGGTACTGCTTTTGGTAGATGGAAATAAAAATGGACAGCTTAAATTCGTTTGATATTAACAGAGTCTATGTTCATATGTTGGGTTTTCTTTTTGTAATGCAATTTCTTATGTCCTCACAGCAACTGTAAAGGTTCTTATTAATAAAAAGAAAAGAAAAAAGAAAAAACCCATAATGAATATTGTTTGTTTCTATGTTATAGAGGACATTATGAAGACTGTATAAAAATTGTTATGCATGTTTACCTTGTGAGAAGTGTGAAATCTCTGGAGAGCAGAACCAAACAGTGCCGTAGGTAAAACACAGAAAAAGTAGAACCTCTTTTGTTAGCTTTCTTAAGTCTAAATTTTCATCAATCATCTGCAGGTTGCTTATAAGGAAGAAAATCCTTCTATCTTACTTTTTTTCTTTGAAATGGTTTTGAAAGCTGTCACTGTTTAGCTTGTGTCCATAATAGAAGTGCCATATGCTCAGTTCTGTAAGGAAGCAGTACTGCACAATACCTCTTTTAGACATGCTTATACATTTATCAGTTAGTTTCTATCTAGAAACTTCAATTGAACACTCTAGCAGTAAAATTTTATAATAAGAACATCTCTACAGTTTTATTTATACAGACATACAGGTAGAATGCAGTTTGTAAATATATGTGCATACATATCCACATACCTTAAAGTGTAGATCTGTATCATGTACATACACTTTTAATGCCTTATACTATCTATTTCATGCTTTTACAAGGAAAAAATGTACTGATTATTCAAAACTAATTGTGGAAGATGCATAAATTAGGCTTAATCTTTGATTTACATTGATGGACATGGATTAAAATGAATGATGCTCCAGCTGTTTATCTCAGAAACTGTCATAAAAATGTTCATTTAAAAAGAATGAAGTAACAGATAATAAGTATCTGTGAATATATTAAAGAAAAAATTCTGACCATTGGTACAGTGCAATTGTGTGCTTTCATTCTTTTAGTTATAGTATTCACTCCATTAGCTATAAGCCACCATTTGTAGCCAATAAGATGTCTGATAGCTATTTGAGACATAGCTTCTTGTCTTTGTACATACTGTAAGTTACTATGGATTTGAAAAAGGAACATAAGTGTGCACTGCAATTATCTCCTCTCAAGTGGATTGCTGCTTTGCACATCCTCATGGGATCAACAGTGTAGCTGCTGTCATTTTGGTAGCCAAATTGGATGGTGATGAATACTGCAATGCATTATAATGAAGTTAATCTTTGATATTGTTATAAATTTGTGGGTTTTTTCACTCTGTTCTGTCATGATAACTTAAAATTTTAATTGTACCATCTAATTTAACTGGGAAACGCCCACTACTAGAGTTGAGGGTGTCTGACCATTATTGGTAGGTTGAATTATCAGTACACTTTTACGACTGCTTGCTTTGAATTATAATCTTTTACTCGGTGTACTTTTCAAAGAAAAAAGACAAGACAGGAAAAAAAAAAAAAAGGAAAAGAGAAATCCATTTGTATATAACCCATTATTTTCATCATATCAGAGCTCCTTCCATCTCAATTGAATTTAGTATTCTGGTCTCAAAGGAAAAGAATTAAACATATTTTTTTCTTAACCTATTTTTTAAAAAAAATACACGGCTTTTCAGATTATTCAGAATGAATTGGTGATACAAGTTTGATCTAAATCTCCCTGCATCTTCAGCAGTAAAAATGTTACAATTTTTATGTGTTTTATCATACAGATTTTATCACTTTAATATGAAAATGGGTCATTCTCCACTAACCCACTGTCAAAGCATGACATTTTTGATATCAATCTTACATCCATAGTGCACTTAAATTTGATTTATGAGAACATTTTATAGTATTTTTGTCCTTAGGATGCTCCAAGCAATGAGAAAAAGCATACCAACATCAATTGCTTAAAGAAAAAAATAAACCAAAATAAACCTAACAAAGCAAAACAAACTCCAAATACTTTCATTTTGATTGCCTACATGTAACTGCAACAACAAAAATGAACATCTCTGTTCTGAGATGTTCTTAAAACTCTGGAAAGAAATAGAGGGAAAATATGAGAAATTGTTTCCCTTAAGAACCTCAGTGCTTTAAATACAAGATAAAGAAACAAAAGATGTGCAAACCCTCCCAAATAGCATCTAACAGCTTTTTTTTTTAGTTTACTGAGTATTAGCCTTCACCCAGATATGGTCAGAGTTGTGTTTATAGTGCTGTACTTTTTTCTAAATGAAGCTGTCAGAAATTAAGGTTATCCACTGCTTATTCTACACACCTGCATTTCCTCAACTTACTTTAGATGACTTGAGTTTTGACTGTTGAACTATGGATAGTTATAGCAGTGAATTAACAGTTGAGAAAACACACTTATTTGTTTCACTTGAGCATTGATCCTCTTAGTTTCAAGGTAATTCAGATGTGTCCTACTGTCTAGAAAGAAACTAGCTGATCAAAATCCCTGTCCTTTGTGAAATTCTAGGTGTACAACATGTTTTCTTTAGGGAATGTTTTTTAGGGGAATCTATCTGGAAGTGGATAAGCAGCTCTTCTTCATTTAATCCTTCAATCTTCAAATGGCATTAAACACCCAAGTTATGATGTCTAAATGGTTTTATCTATCTCCTTTGAAACGCAAGACATTTCAGACATTTAGACAGTAAAATATAACTGGAATTTTCAGTAGAAATCTGGAAGCAAAACACTGCTTAACTGAGAGGATTTCTTTCTTTTTTGCTTTTTATAGTGTGACTTAGTATTCATAAAGGATGCAGTGTAGAGCTCATGAGTCCTTTATAAGTACATAAATAGTTTTTTGTCTTTAAAAGTCAATGAGATGTCTTGCTCTGTTAGTATCTACTGTTTAGAATATACAGAAATAATTGTTTTGAACAAATGAGTATCATATGAAACAAAAAATGCACAACATATCTGTGTAGCTTTCTAGATGCTATATAGCAAGTAATAAACAGCAACAATCTGTTGCAAAACTGAGGTCTTTGTTTAGTCAGAATTCTCAGAAGCTCCTTATCCATCCAAGGAGGTCTCCTGGCCCCCCTGCTGCACTTCCTTCTAGTTGAGATGCAACACTCCTGAGCTTGTAGCAGGTGATCCTTGAATATCATCCAGCAGTCTTGCCCCCCNAGCAAGTAATAAATCGTTGCTTCCACCTTCTATAAACCTCTTTTTTCCTTCAAATTTTCCTCAGCATCTCCTTATCCATCCAAGGAGGTCTCCTGGCCCCCCTGCTGCACTTCCTTCTAGTTGAGATGCAATACTCCTGAGCTTGTAGCAGGTGATCCTTGAATATCATCCAGCAGTCTTGCCCCCCCTGCCCTCTAGGGCTATATCTCATGGAACCTTACTAAGCAGGTTCTTGAAGAGGCCAAAGTCTGCTCTCCTGCAGTCCAGGGCAGTGAGCTTGCTGCATGCTCTTCTCACCATCCTGAGGATCTTGAATTCTACCATCTCATAATCACTGCACCCAAGGCTGCCCTGAAGCCTCACAAGCCCTTCCCTGTTGGTGAGCACGAGGCCAAGCATGGCACCTCTCATTGTCGGCTCCTCTATTACTTGCAGAAGGAAGTTGTCTTCCACACAATCGAGGAACCTCCTGGATTGCTTGTGCAAGGCTGTACTGTCATTTCAACAGATTTCTGGGTGTTTGAAGTCCCCCATGAGAACAAGGGCCTGCAAGTGTTAAGCTTTTCCTATTTCTCTGTAAAGTTCGTCATCCACAGAGTCCTCTTGATCAGGCAGTCTGTAACAGATCCCCCCAGTAATGTCTCCCATCACTGTCTTCCCTTTAACCCTGACCCACAAACTCTCTGTTAACTGCTCACCTGTCCCCAGAGAGAGTTCCATAGTCTCCAGCCTATCTCTAACACAAAGGACAACTCCCCCTCCCCGCCTGCTGGGCCTGTCTTTCCTAAAAAGCCTGTAACCTTCCATTCCAGCACTCTAGTTGTAGGAGCCATCTCACCATGTTTCTGTGATGCCTATTACATCATACCCCCGTAGACAGGCACACATCTCTAATTCCTTCCACAAACATCCTTACGTTTCCTTCTGTGTGCTTTTAACAAGCATGCACTCAATGTATTAAAAACCCTTTGAAAATCATAGTCATACAGTGTTTATCATATTATGTACATATTATTTATTAGTTATTGCATGGTGATTTAAGAAGGATATATCTTTTGCTTAAAAATGTGTAATTCCAGCATCTGAGGCACAAAGGGTCTACATTAGCTAGTAGAAATTTGAGCTCTGAAGTAAGGCTCAGGGGTTTTTTGAATGTTAACAATTAGGTTGCACTGATGCAGATATTATGGAGCTTTAGTCTACAAACATTTACTCCTGTAATGTGCCCTTATTCTTGCTGCTAGCTTAAATCAGTGGTCTGAAACATGACCTACTTTATTTAATATAAATTTATGCAGGTTGGGATCAGATTTCTAAGGTGACATTTTTCTTTTATTTTTTCGTGTTGACACTCCTTATAAGCAGTAGATGCTCCCAAGATACCAAGAACCATTCACTCTTTGATTTTTTTGAGCATCCAGACTGATTGAATCTCAATTTCTGATACTAATGAAGAATATGTTTTCACAAATGAGGATGATTCTCACATATACTTTCCACGAGAATTGTGTCCTTCTGGACCTTTTCAGTTGTATTCTTTAGCTTTTTCAGTTTTCAGCAGTAAATGAAATAGCAGAGAGAAAAAACCTTCCTGAGAAATCCATATGTGTCAAGAATAGCATTCACCTGTCTGCTTCAGACAATTTTGACATAGCTTTCATCAGCAAAAGTTTCCAGGTACTGTAATGGAATTCTGCTCAACATACAGGAAAATGTGAAATATTTCTGAGCATATTCTTGTAACAGCAGAAAATTTACCTTAGATATGGGAATCCTATATTCAAGTTCTGCCATCCAATATATCTCACTTAGACAATATTAAAAAATAACAAGAATACACTGTGTTTGGGGGTAAATTTCTGTATATGTTTGTCTTCAGACATAAAGACTGCTTATTGATTGGATCAAAGAGCAAAAATAGGGATTGTGTTGGGGACTAACAGACATCACTTAATATCTGGGTGCTGAAGATTTCATTCTTGCTCTAATGAACGTCTTAATTATCCATACAATGTAGAACACTCTATCTATCCATATCTTAGTATAACAGTTAGTTATACTAAGTGAAACTATATCTAAACAAGGACCCAGCATGTAACAAATGCTAATTTGCTGTGGCATATATGCATAAAAATGGTTACTAGTAGCAACATCAAAGAGAATCCTTAATTTGTAGCACAGTTGAGGTCAGGATTCATAATTATGTATGGTATATCAAGCATATAATTATTTCAATGTATATTCAATTCTGATTACAGAATATGTTTCAAGGGTGCTAGATTTTTTATTAAATGTAATTATGCTAATGAATAAAATAATCAATATGATGCTCATATTAGCCTAGAAATAATGAATTGATTGCTATATTCTTATATTTAATCTTTCTGGTTTTAATGAAAATTCACCTACTTTATCATGTGGGGAGACTTTTGTGACAGTATCCCTCACCATGGTCTTTAATTCTCCACCCATATCTGCTCAGATACTGGTGAATTTTTATTTATTCTTAAAAATAGGAGTCATCCTGCACATTTGCTTTTGCAAAATGCAAAGTTCATGTCATGACTTTCATTATCCGCTCTGTCTGAATAGCACAAAAGGAAACAATGTGAACATTAATTAAATTAATCCTACGAATTTGTTTCAGCAAAGCTCTTGAATGCCTGAACTGCTAGGAATTTCATTTTACTTTTTGACTAAACCTATGTTTCAAAAATCTCAAGCATATATGAGTTCACTGTTAGTCAAGTGTTTGCTTAATGCATTTGAAAGTCTCTGGGTTTTGTGGTCTCTGCTTTTTGGTGGTGAATGTTGTCCTATGGATGTTATAGCTCATGTGGGACAAAAGTGGGGACCTTCAATCTCCACAGCATGTGGCAGATCATGCCATTATTGTGACATACCCAGCCTTGAAATAAACTCCTTAGATCTTCCTTTAAGCCATTTCAGAAAAAGAAAGGATATGTCTTTGCCTTTTTTTACTGGTAACCCAATTTCTTTATGCCTTTTGACCTACACATTTTGTAATACCCTTACATAATTTAACAAGATTAAAGACGAAAATAAAACCCAGCATAGCGATTCCTCTCTCTCTCTCTCTCTTTTTTTTTTTTTTAATTTTTTAGAATTAAGCAGATTGTGAAATTGTTTCTGTCTTATGAAGTTAAATATCAGGGCTGCTTTCCTCGTTGTTGCAATACAGAGTTGATATTTCCACCATGATACTGAGTTCAGTTTCCAACAGTTTACGTACATTCACACGTAAGACCATATTGATTACTGTGATCACAACTTTTTCATAACACACAAATCCATCACTGACGTGATGACAAAGTCAATAATTAAATGGCCTGAATTCATCAGTGATCGTCAAGAATTACCTGAAACAGCTGCACAGCATCACATGATTTTTCTGTAAAGTCAGTAAATGAATACACATAAGAAACTCAGACTTGTTTCCTTAGTCAGCTGATCCAGCCAGGAGTGCCACAACAGTAATCATGATTCATTGCATCACCAGAAATACAATGCTTATTTACACAAGCCTGTTACTAGCAAGATGATTCTGAAATTCCTACTTTAGTAGCTCTAGTGTTATCAACCTTATCAATTTATGTGCCAGATTGATTTGGAATGTGTTATAATCCTTTGAAAAGAAATTAAACTCTATTTGGGCTGCTTTAATGTGTAAATGTATGTATGTAAGAGATCTATCAGTTGTCTTGAAGTTATAATTTAGGAACTGACTTCAAAGGAATAGATGTTCATTTGAATTACAGAGAAAAAACACAGAAAATTTCATATGCCCTCATTTTAAAGGTGTTTCAATGTCAGTCTTTCCAAAGAAAGAAGAAAA
Organism: Agapornis roseicollis; assembly: GCA_002631895.1. Lineage (NCBI taxonomy): Eukaryota > Metazoa > Chordata > Aves > Psittaciformes > Psittacidae > Agapornis > Agapornis roseicollis. Next base: position 43,525 of record NDXB01006607.1, on the reverse strand, counting down.
GACAGAAAATATTGTAAAAAAGATACATAATTTTCTTTGTGAATAATGATTGGGGTAACATTTTAAACACAAAGTGGCAAAGCAAGCAAGTTAATGCTGATGCAAAACCACCGATATTACTTCCTTGGACTACAGTTTTTGAGAAGGTTTTTTGGTTTTTGTTTTAATTTGTCTGAATTCTTTACACCCACAAAATCTTACACCTTATGCAATCACTGCTATGCAGCAGACTTATGTGCTTCTTTCATTTCCACTTCAGTTGCTGCATTCTTCATTTCTGTACTTTAGCATGAGTGTTGACCTGCTTGAGAATAGGAAGGCACTACAAAGGGATAAGAACAAGCTAGTTGGATGGATGTTGTGGTTTAAGCCCAGCCGGCAACCCAGAACCACGCACGTGCTCACTCACTCTCCCCCACTTCCTCCCCCTGATCCTGGAAGGATGGGGAGGAGAATCAAAAGAGTGTAACTCCTGCAGGTTGAGATAAGTCCAATAACTAAGATATAACACAAAGCACTGCTGCTATCACCAATAATAATAATGATAAGAAAAATAACAAGGAAAGAGAATACAACCGCTCACCACCCACCGACAGATACCCAGCCTGACCCGAGCAGTGATGTAGCCCCTTACATGTAACTGCCCCCAGTTTATATAGTAGGCATGATGTGCTGTGGTATGGAATACCTCTTTGGCTACTTTGGGTCAGGTGTCCTATCTCTGCCTTGCCTTGGCTTCCCTTCCTCCCTGGCAGAGCATGAGACTCTGAAAGTCCTTGGTCAGACTAAACATTACAGAGTAAAAAACTAAAAACTTTGGTGTTATCAGTGTTGTTCCCAGGCTGAAAGTCAAAACCACAGCACTGCACCAGCTACTAAGAAGGAGAAAAATGACTGCTACTTCTGAACCCAGGACTGTATCCACCCCTTATTCCATACCATTCATGTCATGCTCAGATCCCACATTTTTCAATATACCATCACTCTTGTCTCATATATATATACACACACACATACATACACATATATATATATATGCATCCGCACAAAAAGAAGGATATCTCTCTCTTTGTGTGTGGACATATATATACATATATGTATGTGTACATATATATGTATATACTTGCATATATATATATGTATACATACATATATTTACATATATATACGTATATATACATCCACACACAAAGAGAGAGATATCATTCTTTAGTGCATGGACTAATCTCTATAAGAACCCTGCTGAGTTCATCCAGTCCATGATATCAGGCTCTATCTCTTGTAACAGTCTTTCAGAGCAGGAGAGACTGTGTGCATTGTTGGATTTTTGCCTACTGATGACACTGTGGAACTCATCTGGTCACTGCTGAGCTAGTCTGGTTTCGATTAAGTTCATTTTCTGTTGGAATGGTGGTCAGAGGGAAGTCAGGGCCAGTTGCTGGTGACCTGAAGACATTTAGTTGGTGAGCTATAACATTAGTTGGTGGGCTGTAAAAGTGCAACAGCATGCAATTGAGTTCATTGGCTGTTTTCCCCTAAAATCATATTCCCTTGAGGTTCACATTGGACTTCCCCGTCTTCCCACATTACCCACCAAGTATATCCGGGTCCCTGCGCAAAAGCAATCCCATGAGTGGGTTTGCCTTTACCTGAAGCAGGAATAACTGTCTTCCCCAGCAAATTCCTCATGTGGACTTCAGGATCTTTATCACTTTCTACAGTATGTAAAAGTTCTGACTGGGCCAGGCCAGCCCTTTAGGCAGATTTTCTGCTGTTGACCAACCAGGTGGCGTTTGTGTGTACTAAGTATGTATCCCAATGTTTGAAAGTCCCACCACCCATTACTCTCAGTGTAGTTTTTAACAGCCCATTGTACTGATCGATTTTCCCAGAGGCTGGTGCATGGTAGGGGATGTGATATACCCGCTCAGTGCCATGCCCTTTGGCCCAAGTGTCTATAAGGTTTCTCCGGAAATGCATCCCATTATCTGACTCAGTTCTCTCTGGGGTGCCGTGTCACCACAAAATCTGTTTCTCAAGGCCCAGGATAGTGTTCCGGGCAGTGGTGTGTGGCACAGCATATGTTTCCAGCCATCCAGTGGTTGCTTCCACCATGGTAAGCACATGGCAATTGCCTTGGCGGGTTGGTGGCAGTGTAATAGTCAATCTGCCAGGCCTCCCCATATTTATACTTCAACGGTCATCTTCCATACCAAAGAGGCTCTAACCGCTTAGCTTGCTTAATTGCAGCATGTGTTTCACAGTTGTGAATAACTAGGGCTATAGTGTCCATTGTTAAGTTGTTAAGTCCACTCCTTGATCACAGGCCCATTAGTATGCTGCATTTCTGCCTTGATGGCCTGAAGTGTCATGGGACTACCGGGCCAAAAATAATTCACCTTTATGTTGCTAATCTAAGTCCATCTGAGCCACTTCAATCTTAGCAGCTCTATCCACTTGCTGGTTGTTCTGGTGCTCCTCAGTGGCTCGACTCTTGGGTACATGGGCATCTACATGGCATACCTTCAGCACCAGGTTCTGCACCCGAGCAGCGATATCTTGTCAGAGTGCAGCAGCCCAGATGGGTTTACCTCTGCATTGCCAGTTGTTCTGCTTCCATTGCTGCAACCACCCCCACAGGGCATTTGCCACCATCCACGAGTCAGTATAAAGTACTGGCCACTTTTCTCATTCAGCAACATCCAAGGGCAACTGGATGGCTTTCACCTCGTCAAACTGACTCAATTCACCCTCTCCTTCGGCAGTTTCTGCAGCTTGTCATTGAGTACTCCATACAGTTGCCTTCCTTCTCCAGTGCTTTCCCACAATATGGCAGGACCCATCAGTAAATAAGGCATACTACTTTTCATTTTCCGACAGTTTATTATATGGTGGGGCTTCTTCAGCACGCATCACCTCCTCCTCTGGTGACATTCCAAAATCTTTGCCCTCTGGCCAGTCCATGATGACTTCCTGAATGACTGGGATTTCCTATTCAAACTCATTGTGTAAGCACGGGCAGCCAGAGTGCCAGGAGGAGCTATGTTTCAGTACCAATCACTTCTGAAACAGCTCGAACCCCTTCATAGGCTGCCAGCATCTTTTTTTCAGTTGGGATATAGCTAGACTCAGATCCTTTGTATCCCCGACTCCAAAAGCCAAGGGGTCAACCTTGACTCTCCCCTGGAGCTCTCTGCCAGAGGCTCCAGGTAGGACCATTCTCCCTGGCTATGGCGTACAGTACATTTTTTACATCTGGCCTGTTCTGGACTGGTCCAAGGGCCACCACATGAACTATCTTTTCTGATTTACTCAAAGGCTTGTTGTTTCTCAGGACCCCATTTAAAATCATTTTACTTCTGGGTCACATAATAACAGATGGCTTACAATCAAACTGTAATTTCACAGAATCACAGAATCACCAGGTTGGAAGGGACCTCTAAGATCATCAAGTCCAACCCATGCCCTACACCTCCACCAAACCATCAAGTTCT
>NDXB01006607.1:18515-39888 GCA_002631895.1 Agapornis roseicollis | reverse complement strand
TCCAGGGATGGTGACTCCACCACCTCTCTGGGCAGACTGTTCCAATATTTTATTATTCTTTCTGTGTAAAACTTCTTCCTAATGTCCAACCTGTACCTTCCTTGGCGCAGTTTGAGACTGTGTCCTCTCGTTCTGTCCGTTGCTGCCTGGTGAAAGAGACCAACCCCCACCTGTCTACAACCTCCTTTCAAGAAGTTGTAGAGAGTGATAAGGTCACCTCTGAGTCTCCTTTTCTCCAGGCTAAACAACGCCAATTCTTTCAATTGCTCTTCATAGGGCTTGTGCTCCAAGCCCCTCACCAGCCTTGTTGCCCTCCTTTGGATGCACTCAGTCATTTCCACATCCTTCTTAAACTGAGGGGTCCAGAACTGGACACAATACTCAAGGTGTGGCCTCATCAGTGTTGAATACAGGGGAAGAATAACCTCCCTGTTTCTGCTGGCCACACCATTCCTAATGCAGGCTAGGATGCCATTGGCCTTCTTGGCCACCATACCATATACCAAGGATTCCAGAACTGAAGGCAGTACTGCAGGTGGGGTTTCAGTGTAGAAGGGCAGAATCATATCCCTTGATCTGCTGGCCACACTCCTTTGGATGCAGCTCAAGATATGATTTGCCTTCTGGGCTGCAAGCACATGTTGATGGCTTATATCAAACCTTTCACCCACCAGTACCCCCAAGTTCTTCTTCTCAGGGATACTCTCAATCCCTTCATCCCCAGCTTGTATTGATACTGGGCATTGCCCTGACCCCAGTTCAGGACCCTGCACTTGGCCCCATTGATCTTCATGAGATTTGAATTGGTCCACCCCTCAAGCCTATCCAAGTCCCACTGAATAGCTTCCTATCTGTCTGGCACGTCAAGTTCACCACTCAGCTTCATGTCATCTGCAAACTTGCTGATGGTGCACTCAGTCCCATTTAGTCATTGATGAAGATATTGAAAAATCCTGGTCCTAGTACAGGCCCCTGAGAGGCACCACTTGTCACCGGTGTCCATCCAGATATTGAACCATGGACCACTACCTTCTGGATGGGACCATCCAGCCAATTCCTCATCTATCAAACACTCCCCCCATAAAACCCATATCTCTCCAGTTTAGAGAGAAGGATAATGTGGGGGATTGTCAAAGGCTTTACAGATGTCCAGACAGAAAATATCTATAGACCTTCCTTTCTCTTGTCCACTGATGCAGTAGCTCCATCATAGAAAGCCACTAGATTGGTCAGGCAGAACTTGTCCTGAGTGAAGCCATGCTGGCTATCTCAAATCACCTCCCTATCCTCTATGTGCCTCAGTATGGCTCCTAGAAGGATCTGTTTCATGATATTCACAGGCACAGAGATGAGGCTGACAAGTCTGTAGTTCTGGCTTGGCAACTACATCAGCCTGTTACCTCAGGACTCTAGGATGGATCTCATCAGGTCCCACAGACTTGTATGTTCAGGTGCCCCAGATGGTCAGAAACCTGATCTTCTCTTACAGTGGGAAGAGCTTTGCTCCCCTAGTTCCTGCCTTGCATTTTGTCCACTCAGGAGGTATGAGAAGAGAGCCTGTCAGCGAAGACTGAGGCAAAAAATTTGTTGAGTACCTCAGACTTCTTCTTGTCTATTGTTACCAGTTCACCAGTCTTGCTCACAGGGGAGGCACACAGACTTTTCTGTTTGACATACCTGTGGAAGCCCTTTTCTGTAAATTGATAAATGGCAAAATAAAATGAAAAAGAATAAAACAGCAATACACAGGCTTAAAAGCAAAGTTCAGGTTTAAAGTGTAGGAGCAATAATAAGATTCCTGTGTCATGAGATGGTGTTCCAAGAAGTTGGTTGGCTCTGTGAAAAGGTTTTGCCTTTGTAGAAAAAGGCAGACAAATCAGACAAAACAGCAATATGTATGACCTATATCTGTCAACTCATCATAAAAAAATAGTCTTTAGGAATTGTTCATTCTTATTTCCTAGGGAATGGCAGAATAAGTTATGAGAACAGTGTGCTTTATCCCATGCAGTGACAAAAATGTTAATTACTTTATCTCTTGAAATGTTCATTCTACCCCTAAGCCTTCAAACATTAAGTCAGAGACTATGAATATGATGGTGATGGCGACCAAAACTGTTGTAGATAAGCAGAGATCTGTAAAAAGGGATTCAACTTGTTCTGCTGACAGACATGGTATGCCACAAAGTGACCACATACTAGCTGTATATGCAGAGTTTATTAAACAAGCACACTAAAGCAAATAAGCACCCTAAAAACAAACACATTAATGTGAATTAGGTAAATATCTCTCTCTATACAGTGAATAAGTGCAATAAGGCAGATCAGAGATACAGGTATATAAGTACCAAAAAAAAGTAAGCAATGCATTAGATCATTACTGTAGAGACAGAATAGACATTAAGAAGGAATATATCACCAGTTACCACTGAATCATAATCCAGGCCTACACTTCCAGCTGGGAAGCCCCCTTGCAGCCGATGCCAGGATAATTGGGAAAATTCCTGTGTGGTGCATCCACCCATAGATAAGGCTTCTCCCATGGCCACAAGAGGGTCCTGTTTTTATATCCTTATCAAAACAACTGATTTTATGCCAGATCTATAATCTGTGACTTGTGGGACCATGCAGTTTCTCATGATGCCACTGTTGTCTACTCTGAGAGCATTGGCCAGGTGCCCCGGTGTGGCCAAGTATGAAAGGACCATAAGACAGTTGAACGTCTATGTTTTCCCACCTTTTTCTGAAAGTCACAATGAACACAAGTGTATATACTCTGCCAGATACACTGTGGCAAACAAAATCCTTTGTTAAGGTTCTCAATCATGAGGGGGAATCAACTCCTGGCTAGGTTCCCATCAATTACAAACTGCATTGTGCAACTATGGGGTGATGTTCAAACAGTTATTTTCTTTGATGTAGTGTATGTGTCTGACATCTGATCAAGTGACCTTGGTAGTCACTTCATATTTTACTTATATCTCAAACACTTCAATGACTTTTTTGTTGGTCTAAAGTAGATTTAAAAAAACATAACAGGTTAGGAGAGGAATACAAAAAATTAAATTTAGGTATGGATGACAAATTTTTATAAATAGAGTCAAGCTTAACAATTGGAGAAAGGAAGAAGGGACAAGAAAAAAGGAAAGTTAAAAGAGTGGTAAGGTTTAAAAATCGAGGAGTGAGAATACTAAAGGGAAAATAACAAGAAAAGGAAATGGCTTAAAGAAATGTAAATGAATTGCCATAACAGGCTTGAATACTTTAACATTGTGATTGTTCCTTTATTCTTGCACACCTTTTACAGAAAACACTGTAAGAACTGGAAATGAACACACAAAACAAAAAACAAAACGAAAAAAAAACCAACCTCAAAAAACAGGCATACATTACATTCAGAAAGGAAGATCAGAATATTGAAACAGTAAATCTGGGTTCTGGAAAAAGTGCCAGATCAGAACATTTTACAGTGTAGATACTTTTAGCTTTCCTTCTTTAGACAATTCCATCCAATTCCACTATTAGTAATACTTTCAGTGAAGAAACTTAAACATATACAGATATAGGCATACAGTTTTGAAACTAATCAATACCTTGGCAAATAGCATTCGCTCATGAAAGTTGTTTTTTTTTCTAAATTATTTTTCATTGCATTACTTTCTGTATTTATACCTAAATACATGTTAAATTTAAAATAAAAGGAAAAAAAACAGTGAAAATCATTTGACTGGCTATGAAAAAATATATTACTAGGTAAACATCTGATTCAGCTTTCTTTTTTTTGGGCAATAAAAACAGTCATACAAAATAGACTGATAATGTTGATAAATCATGGCTACTTCATGTGCAGCAAAGCTAAGGAACAATATTGGTGTGTCAAGACAGATTCTATTTTTTTTTTTTTTCTGGGACCAGGGGTTGTTAGCCCTACTGGGAACATTTATCTCTTCTTCATAATAAGCCTCAGATACTGTACCAATCTTTTTAACACAGCAGAAACAAACCTATCAGCACTTTATTCCACAGCAGCAAAAGGTATTTTATTCTCTCCCACACTCCTATCTTCCACTCTCAAAAAACATATTTAGCAATAACCTAGTTTCCTTTTTCAACTCTCATAGAATAGAAAATGTCACTTTCTAATGCTATTCATGTTCTACTAGAGCAAAGCTCTTTGAAGATTTGTTGCTTTAGTTTTTGTTATGTGGAAACAAGAATTAAAATAAGACTCCAATATTCTTTTAGGTTCTAAAAAGGAAAAACAGACTTCAGTATTGTTTAGGTTCCTTAGAGACAGTAAAAGAAATATAAATTTTTATACTACAGTTAATTAAATTTTCCCTTTTATTTCATTGGAAGTCTGAAAGTAGGTCAGTATCTTCTTGAATTATCTGATTATTATGACCCAGAATTTATTTGTACTGTTTCTATTTTCTTTTTAAATGAGCAACTCTTTCCAATAAGCATTTGCAGAAAGCAAATTTTGAACACACACACACACCCCTTTGTATTAATGCAACTCAAAGGATTTGACATCTTGATATAGGCAGATGTATTTTTTTCACTTGGAGAGGAGACTGGGGAAAGGATTTGTCCTTAGCAGAACAGTTAACAATGCTGGTAGTTAAACCAGTCATATTCTAAATTCAGTCATAGACACTGAGATGAATGGGACTGTTTATACTTCCCAAAGCTGCTGTTTAAAAATGACTGCAGGCAGCTACATTGCAGTGCACTGATGAATTATAATAATCATGTCCTCAGCATTGTCTTCATAACAGTTGAAATATATGAAGCCAATGCAGCAGAAGAGGATGGAAGCATACAGTGAACAATGACTTTATACAACACACAAATTTAGGATGCTACAAAAGTCCTTTGTCAGCCTATGCATGTTTTTATTTTATAAAAGTCATCTTTGTCCTAATAAAATTTGGTGAGGTGAGAAATGCAGAAGATTGTTTAGATACTGAATCATTCCCTAAATATCATGTGGCTGAGTGTCACAGATATGTTAAGGTAAAGAATTTTTTTGGTAGAAGAATGTTCATGTATCATGTGCTGGTCCCTGTGGAAGATGGTGATGGGACATAGGACAGGGAAGGTCAGAAGTTAGCTCTTGCTTTTCTTGTCATTCCTTGCCTCCCAGCAGAATGCTGAAAGCCCTCTGAAGCTGCAATGTTATCCCTCTGTTAGAAATAAAACAACAACATGCAGGCTACTTGCTCAGAGAATTCATTACCAAACCATGCTTTATGCACCACCAGTGGCCTGTGAGTCTTTTGGGAGTGACTACAGAAGAGAATAGGCTAGCAATAAGTGAGGGCAGGAGAAGAAAATTAGACAGGGATCAGATAGACTGTTTAAGTCATTACAAGAGCCCTAGGTTTCATTCTGCTCTTGCTGAAGCAATCAATTTACCTAGCTACTTCAAAACCATAAATACAGAGATAATGCAGTATTAAACCTTCATTTGTTCGTTCTGTCCCAATATTACTATCATTAGTATCTTAGTTATATGCTCCCCTACAAGGATGACTGTTCACACTTCAATCTTTCCATATTTGACATTTTTTAGAAATGCCTATATTTACACCTTAGTGGTAAAGTTCTATTAACACTCTCCAACTCACTAGTTCTCTAGGAAACACAAATGATTACACATTGTCAAGAAAGTTAAGCAGGACTTGATTTCTTCTGCTGCATTTTTCAGTTGGTGCTATATTTCAGTTTAGGGTGTTTGGTTTATAACCTTTAGAAGTTCACTTATTTTTTTATTCTCTCTTGACAAATAAATCATCACACAGGTGTTTCTTTTCTTAAAAATAAATAAATAAAAAAATTGTGACCTTCTTCTCCTGGAGAATCCACTTTTGCAAAATATGAAAAAGCAAACTATCTCTGAATAATGTGGAATCTGCAGCTGGATGTAGTCTGCCCTATTGGTAATGCATGGGAACAAAAGCTGTATTTGAAACTTGGTAATATTTGTTTGCAGAATTATCTGAGTTGTTGCTCTTAAGTTTTGGGTTACAAAACTAATACCTAGTATGCTGAGGACAACTTCATACTCCTGAGCAAGCTTACAAGCTCTTTATCTTTTTTAATAAGAAGAAAAATGCAAAACATTAGTTGCTGTATGATTTAAAAAGTAAAGCAGATATCCGGCAGAACTGGCAAGAAGCAGCAACAGATACATTATTCAGGCATAATGCTCTGAGGAAAGACAATTCTCCATCTAATATACAGCTGTTAAATGGTATTTGTCTGGTAAAACATTTATTGACTATATAAAATCACAGAAGTATTACCTCCATTTGGTAGAAACAGTAAAATTTGAAAAGATTCTTTGGAATGAAAACACAAAATTCTGCTCCATAGTCTGAGAATAAATTTTATAATGACATGTTGATTTATCTGCTTTGGCATTTTTAACATAGAATGTTGCTAAAATAGTAAAGATTATACATAAAAATTGCATAAAAATTAAAATACTAACTGTTTATCCAAAGCAAAATGGCTCCACACTGTCCTATCAAAATCTATGGCAGTTCTGTTTGTTTGCTCAAAAAAACCCCTCTAAAATATTTTCCATTGGCTCTTTTTTTAACTATGGTTTATCTCTATTTCATTAAAAATGGTGAGGACTCCTATGCTTTCTTGTTTAAGAAAAGAAGAATAAAAGAATTGTCATGACTTCTGAAACTGCTTATATGAGATGGAAGCATGATGCAAGGCAAGAAAGGGGAAATACGAAAAGAAAAGCTTAAACCTTGAAAGAAAACAAATAGGAAAACCAGACAATTCTCTGGTTTATACACATTACTTCACTGCAAACGTTGGTATCACTCCTAATAGCAACAGCAAAGCATAGTGCAAGAAGATAATAGCACAGATGGAGGAGGCATATTTTTTCTCAGATTAGTGCTGCTAACAATATTGGGTAGCAAATTCTGTTCCTCAGAATTTCAGAGAAGGTGGCTTCAATATATGTACCTCAAAATAAGGCTGATAAAGTAGATAGAATTTCTGGGCGGGGTGAAATAATATCAAGACCACCCTAACTAGCCTCCACTAAGCACTTCTGATGATACAAGCCCTCAACAGCTCTTGATACAAAGACTGCTGAAAGTGTCAAGAACCCTGTGTAAAGGATGCTGAGTATTTTCACAGGAGCAAATTTTTTAAGTCCATAGTTTTAACATGTTTTTCAGCCTCTTAATTTTCCATTTTTCTCCATGTTTTACCATAAAAATTCTTTCTCTTTCTCACTTTAATTCAGATAAAATTATCTTTTATCCTTTAGTAAGCCTTTAGCTTCTTTGCAAATTGATACTTCTCATTTGCTTTTCCCAGTAATTTCATTTATAGCTTTTTTAATATTTTATATTGATATGTTTGGAGTCTATTGTTATTAGCCTTGCTGCTATCTATGCCTCCTTTTTCACTAGGCTCACACACCTTTCCCTTTTTTTTTTTTTGTTTCTGGATAAGTCTGCATTTTAAGCTCCTTTTTCTTCATCTCTTTTATTTGAAGCAGCACTGATTAACACTGTCAGATACACCTTTCAGTTCTGGGCCATCAATTATCACTCTTTAATAACTGGCTTTTCTCATTCCTTGTGTTTTATCACTTTCCTTGAAATTTCCAGTATTCACTCATCACTTCTGTTGTCTGCTGCAATTCAATTTTCTTTCAAACTTTATTACTTTTTTTAAAATAAGAATACTGCAACTTTTTTTTCTTCCAGGTTTGTTTGGGTTTTTTTTTTTTTTCGGTTGGTTGGTTGGTTGTTTTGGGGTTTTGGTTTGGTTTGGTTTTTTGGGTTTTTGGTTTGGNCTTTTTTTATAATTCTAATACTGCATCTTTTTTTTTTTCCTGTTTTTTTTGGTTTTTTTTTTTTTTTCGGTTGGTTGGTTGGTTGTTTTGGGATTTAGGTTTGGTTTGGTTTTTTGGGTTTTTGGTTTGGTTTGGTTTTTTGGGTTTTTTGTTTGTTTTTGTTTTTTGTTTTTCTGTAATTTTATGTTCCTTCAGACAAAAGACACAGGCTTACTTGTAACATATTTTGCTTTTTACTAAAACACTCTCCTGATTTTATCTTGCATAAATTCTGCTTGCAGCCTTTTTTCCAGGAAATCTTGCTTGCTTGGTTTTCATCAAATTTATCAAGTCATTCCCTGCTTGAATTAGTGGGTGTATTGAGTGTAATGGAAAAAGCAATGTTTCACACGTTTCTTGCTCTTCTTTGGCTTTATCCTATTACCTTGTCTCAGCAGTTAGCAGAGAGACAGGTGATTCTGACAATGCCCCAGGAACAGGGACAGAATCTGTGTTTGCTTACCACAAATGCGTCTTACTCTTTATTTTACAACATTTTTCAACAATGTTATGGATCCTGTCACTCGAAAGGTAGATAAACTTTATTCTTGCATAAGTTTGTTTATTAGAAGATCAAGAACTAATGAAAAGGTCACAAACAGTTATGGAGTCTTTTTTATTGTTTTGTCATCTTGTTCTCTCCTGGATCCACACAATATCAAAGAAGGGGTGTGAGTGCTATAAGCTGGCTGCAGGTTGCCAGGCTCCATCCAAATGAGGGAAGTTACTAACAGGGGGGAGATGACTCAGGTTCTACAGAACAGTAAGAAAGAAATTCAGATCACTCACATTTTTTTTCACATCATTGGCAGCTTCCAGGCAGTTGAAGATATTTCTTTGGTATTGTTTGGTTGTAATTTATACTACTATTCCTACTATAGTAACTGTTTTCAAATGTTCTGTTTATTTTCTGTACAATGGACATGAATTCTCTACCTGATCAAAAAGTTATTGGTGATCACAGTCTGTTGATCAGAACCTGCTGCACCATCGAAAATAAACCCAAATCAAACTACAGTTTTCCCACCCCACCTTTCCACTCAAAAAAACAAACAACAACAAAAAAAAAGCCCCACTATATTGATGGTATTTGAAACACTTTGGAATGACAGAAACATACATAGAAGAAGATACGTTGTTTACTTTTTCAACTCAGAATTGAAGAGAAAATTCTCATTAAACTTCCCATATATTTTACGCAAGTCCAGTTTTCTTCCTATATGTAAGATTATTCCTCAGGACCACAGATAAATAATTCACTATACTTAACAGAAAATCTTCTTGTGGCTAGGCTGAAATGGGACTAGTAGGCTTGAATCTGCACACAGCAGAGTATCAAATCTCTTAATTGCAATCCTTATTTTTTTTACCAGTATCCCTCCTTTCTATTATAAGTAGCACTTAGATTGCAAAATGGCTTTTGGGCTTTGCTTTGCTGACTCAGTTATAGTAAAAAATTTTCTGTACCGGCTGACTGTTTGCCAAAACGGTTGTATTTCCTCTAATCCCTATAGGTCTTGATTATATAATTTGTGAATTTGGTTCTTGTATTGCAGTGTTTTATTAACTGAAATCAGTGGAGGTGCTGAAAGGTATCTCAGTGCAATAAAACTGGATTCCAGATCTCAGTATGGATATGGCTGTGCATCTGTTCTTCAGTACTTTGTCCTGAGCACAGCAGCCAGATTACCAGCATTGATTTTGAAATTCAGAGGTTTCCTCCTGTAAGCAAATAACATCTGTCTTCCTGGTGAATAAGCTGCTGGCCATGATCTGATGCCATGAATGATAGCAAAGAATGCCTGTCTCTTTCATCCCTTGCATTGCACCAGAGGAAGCATATGGTATGACTTTTGGGTGAAGGGAAAAAAAAAAAAAACCAACACCTATTAAACCTGCTGGATTTCTCTTAACTTGAACTTTTTATCAGCTCAATGTATGAGATAAAGAAAAAAGTTTTATTATTGGATGCATATTGAAGCCTCTCTCTGACTAGCGTTTTCTTCAGTTACAGTCAGTATCTGCAGTTGTTCTCCATTCTTCTTACTTTGTAGAAAGAAGAGAGTATTTCCTTCAGAGTTGGAAAAAAATTAATCTCTTCTTAGACTTAGGTGGCCCAACGTCCATTCAGCTAAGTTCACTAGTAGGTCTACAGCAATCTGTGCAGAAATTAAGGTCTGTGTTATCTATAAAACCTTTTTAATAGAAGAAGAAATCTGCACTAAACTGAAAGTCCCTCTGTGTACACTGTAAGTAACACCAGGTTTCAAATAATATAATTTCACCACATAACTGCAAAGTTTTCATCATCATTTGCTGCACATTTTAAACCTATTTGCAAGGCTATTTGTTTTGATATTATACTAAGTGGAATTATGAAGGATAAATAAAGTAATTTTACTGAGGCAGTGCTTAAAATAATTTACAGTGATTAAAGTTAGATTTAAAAGTTCCACTTTGTGCTTCTCTTTGCATTTAAAAACAGAGGTCTATAAGTATAATGCAATGTAATTTTAGCAGTAATGAATAAACTTGGAAAATTGATCTTCAGTTTTATGTAAGAAAAATGGCTGAGTTGAACTGGTTGTTTAGCTAGGAGTTAGCACATGGTTTTGTACTTCAACTTTTATAAAACTGACCAGGATTTTTCCTACTGACAGCAGTTTTTGAGATGGAGCTAAAAATCTCCAGGAATGTTTTTAATATTTTTTCAAGAAATTTTTCTAAGATAAGAATCTGAATACCACAGAGTTTTGCAAATTCAAGTGTAATTCAATGTGGTTTTGTTCTATTTAAATCAGTTTAACCATTCTTCCTACATAACAGAATGACAGCTAGAACCATAGAATCACAGAATCATAAAATCACGATGATTAGGATTTGAAGGGACCTTAAAGATCACCTAGTTCTAGCCCTCTTCTACAACAGGGACACCTTCCAATAGACCAGGTTTCTCAAAGCCCCAACTAAAGTGGTCTTGAACACTTCCAGGAGTGGGTCAGCCACAGCTTCTCTGGGTAATCTGTGTCAGTGTCTCACCACACTCACAATAAAAAACTTCTTTTTAATATGTAAACTAAATCTACCTATTATTTTCTAAAAAGTAGCAATAATTATGAAAAATAATGATGAAAGGGATCTGGATAAAAAAAAAGTGGCTAAAATAGCTTTAAAGTTTCGATTAGGAAAACAGTTTAGAAGTAAATATTCTGATCTTCCCTATTCAGTCAGATACAATTTCTGTGTTATTACAGCACACAAGCTGGATCTGCTTGTAATAAAACTGAAACATATAGTAGAAAGCACATGCTGTGCTCCAGTTAATATTAAGATATTTAGCCTGTGAGACAAGATTAGAGCTGTTCTGAAATTAAAAATGTCATGGTAAATTCACATGAAATAGACAACAGTTCTTCAACAGATTCTTCAACATCATCTGGTTTCCTCCACAGGCTTGATCTTAGTTGGTATCAAATAATGTACTTAATCTCTTAGTATTTATAGTTCTCATTTGAAAAAAATGAAGAGTAGTTAATTCATATTCCAGCACCACCTTGTGAAGATAAATCCATTAAAATCTGTAAGTCACTAAGATGGGGAGGTAGTGAAATCCTTGCAGACACTGTGCTGCAGCTTTATGCCCATAAACATTCACTAACGTCTTTCTCACTCCTTGTAGTTCTGCTGATGGAGGCAATGTCCCTCATGACTGCTGTGGAGCCTTGACTGCTTTCTGCAAGAGATGGGATGTGATCCCACATTCCAAATATTTTTTTGCTTCACTTCTAATTTTGATGCAATGTAAAATGGCTACAGTGAATTTCAATAATCAGGAAATCCAAGGATGGAGAAATCATATTGGTTTTGTGACAAGCTGGGATCTCTAGTTGTCAAGAAACAAAAAAGCTTTTCTTAGGGAGTGAGGAGTAAAGTAATACCATTTGTTTAAAGTCACTGAGGTGTTTCTTTTCAAGGCCATCAAGAATAAGCTGAAATTTTAAATATATCTGAGAAAGAGACAGTCTCCAAGCTCTTTTCTTATCTGAAAGCATGTCTATAAACTGATTTTTCTTCACATATCTACTGAAATTAGAATAATTTAATAAAAGATTTACTGAGTACAGGATCTTGCAAGCAATGTGGTCCCATCAGCATGCTAACCTTAGGTCACAAGGGTAAAGAAAAAATCCCAGCTTTATTCAGATTTGTGAGGGTTTGGGAAGGGGACAAAATAAAACTCAAAAAGCCACAAAAATCACAAAAATCTTTGGCACTTCTAATAAATTGTTACAAATACTTTCAGTGTTTCATCAAAAACTGATGTGTTTTTTTTCAGAGAGCAACAATCTTGTTTTAGAGAAAGATAAGTCCATGGAAAGAGAAAGAGAAAGAAAAGACAGTTCCTCTTAGATTTCTGAAAACTGCTTCAGGGGGAAAACTGTGGATTGGCGCATGTTTTCAGGATTTATTAAGTTTCTGACAACTGAATTTTACAAGTGACTGGGAAAATGAGATTTGGAACAGGTAAATATTTTGTTGTTAATCCCTTAAGGGTTTAATGAGCACCTAAATATTAATGTAATGCCAATAAAAGAACAGCTAGTGCAGCAAATGATGGGTTAGGATGGTTTGTAACTGTGTGATCTAATAAATATTTTGCTACACTCTAGTATGCAAAATCTTGATCTTAAATTGCATTTTCTCACATTTAAGTTTTGCATGAGGAATAACTTACATGATTTTGTGTGAAATTTCATTAAATTTACAAGCTATTAACCTACTTACAGGTCTTAAGTGAGGGTAAGAGGAGTCAGAAGCATGTTTTTCAGAGAGTCTTCAAAGATAATACTATATATGTGCTCAGTTTTTCATTAAACTTCAACTCCTTCTCCCCTCTTGTTTTTGTTGTTTTTGTTTTGTTTTGTTTTGTTAATTTAAATCACACTTAGTTTGGTCTAGAACTCAACAGAACATCATCCAAATCTGAAAGCTCCTTAAGCAGCCTTCTCATGATACCATGCTGGAGAATGAAAATTATAATTTATAGGATTTTCTTTTCTCTTTTTTTTTTTTTTNTTTTTTTTTTTTTTTTTTTTTTTTTTTTTTTTTTTTTTACTTCCCGAGATATTGCAATCGGATAAAAATACCTTAAGCTACAACAAAATCACTTTTCTGCTCTCTTCTTTCTATTTGTCCTCTCTTAGAAGGCCTAAAAAGCTCAGAGCTGAAGTTGAACTGAGGACATAACATCAGCCACCAAAACAAGATAATCATATGAAGCAGCATCTACTCTATTTAAGTATTCTGTCTGCTGGTTACTTGCTTGTTAAAGCCCTTCAAGCTCCAAGAATGTGACCCTCGTGTCAAAGGAATGAAATAACTTTTTATTATTGTTATTTTTCCTGTATTTATTTCGCAAAGGTATTTTTTAAAATTCCTCTCTACACCTCTCTTGGCCTGTAGGAGCAGCTGTTCTCTGTAACATCTGTTATTCTCTCTGATATGCCTAAAACTCTTTGCACCTCAACACAAATCCCCAGTTGTGGTGTCTTCATTATTGATGGTGAAGCTTACATTTCAGTCATTGATTATTTCTTGTCAAGACATGATGAAATTACCTTTGAAGAAGCAGGCTCATGGGATACCACTAGAGCTGTGATAACACAGGGCTCAACATGCACTGCAAAATCTGAATGTGGGTGTTATCTTTGTTGATCACCTTGCTGCTATGCTACCAGAATCCTGAGGCAAGGAGTAAGTAGCTGGCTTGTATCATTTGCACAGACTGCAGGCACTGCACTAAAAATTTTTGCACCCAAAATTATGCTACAAATGGTGATTTCTAATTCAAGTTGTGTTTGCATATAGCAAAACATGGTCTAAAAGTACTCAGTGAGGTCTGTGAGCTCCCAAAGCAAGATGGTCCCATGAAAATAAGATGCAGAGTGAACTGGTTTATTTCACTGATTACTGATAGTCCAGGCACTCTGTCATGCCTGAAGATGACAAAGACAAGGTTGAGGGAGAAGCAGAAGATGATGAAATTAAATTATACATGAACACACCAGCAACAAAAGGTGCTGAAAAGAGATTCCTCTGTGGTAAATTCCTGGAAGCTCTCCTCATATAAAGAGTGGAGTGCTGATCTCAAGTAAATGAAAGCTTGCCCAAATTTAATGCACCAAGGTGAGTGGAAAGCAGGGTTGGAAAAAAAACATTTTGATATTGGTTTTGTCCCCCTGGTTATGCAGAGTTAATGGGCTTGTTCTTAATATAGTCATCCACAAAATGATTATAGACGTGCTTCTTGGCAGTCAAAAGCATCTTGCAAAAGAGTTCCTAGTCTGGAGAACTTTTCCAAAAGCATTCCTGGCTGCCTTATTTGTTTCCCATCTACCCACTGAAGTATTTACAAGAACAGCTCTCTTCAATTTGCTCTGGTATGCTATTTAATTAGAAGAAACTTCTTAAATACTGCTCTGTGTCAGGGACAATAGATAATGATACGTGGTGAAACACACGAAGTTAGAAAAGTACTGTTTGTTGACTATGGCTCCTCCCCAGAAAGTCCAGCTTTGCTTCTTACCTGGAAACTTCCACTTTAGAACTCCCTGAAAAGGTCTAGACCCTTGTAGACCTTTCTAGATATTGCCGAACACTTCTGATGTAGGCTGGCCCCCTGCATCAGAACGAGTGTGCATTTTTGTCAGTATAAAAGCCCTAGCCTCTCTGCAGGAGAGGCAGAACCTCATATCACCCAGGTCAACCAGCTAAGGTTGAACCTACCACCTCACACTGCGAAGATGAATCTTGGAGCTGGTTTCCTGATCATCTTCACAGGGTCCTTGGGGTTGGTAAGATAACCAAACATCAGAAGTACCTTTACTGTATCCTTTACTATCTCTGCATTTTCCTATATTAATAAACTAGTTGTGAGTTCTCTATTTGTCTCTCATTTTCTCTCACCTGGAATCCTCAAACTCTGGAAAATGCTCTAAATGTGATTTTGGGAAATATAAGACTGTTACTCTGGTTGTTCAGGGTATTCTCAGGGGGAGATAGCGTTATATATATTATTTCCTCCAAGTAATAATCTACATGGGGCAAAAGAAAAAAAGAAAAGAAAAAATATAAGCTAAAGAGAATCTTCTGTATTATAAAAACTTCTTCCAGCTACAGGATGTAATTCAATAAACTGAACAAAAATTGGAAGCAAATCTACTTCTGTTTATCTAGCAAATTTCCATTTTTTAGGACAATCTTAGTAAAAATCTTGCTAGTTTATACAGTATACAGAAAAATGAAACAAAGCTGTGTTAGATTACTTCATTAATTTTCCAAAACAGATTTGAACTGAAATCTGAAAAGATTTTAAAGGGCAAATAGTATTTATAGAGCCTATTTTGTCTGTGCAAATAGCTAACATATTTTATTGTTTCTTTCCTGTTCTCAGAACAGTCTGCAAAGCTCAGGGCATCAGTGGTTCTGTGCTAGTAATATGTGTTTAGGGTCAAACCAATTTGATTCAACTCAACTTTAAAAATTCATTTTAGTATACAATTTCTTCTGGTGAATGTACTTGTATCAGAAGGACAGCTTGCAGCAGAAGCTAAAAATAATAGCTGTTATGACAATTCAATTGCAACAGATTTTCTAAATCTTATAGTTAATATATTGCATCACAGAAAATGCCTCCTTGCCTCAACTTTTATAGCAAACTCTTCATATCATTCTGTGATGAAATGGAGAAAAACAAATAAAACCCACCAGTTAGCAAAAGCTGAACCAGATTTGACAGGACACTGACCTTTAGAGAACAGTTTTCTAAGAACAGTTTATGTGGGGGGGTTTTGTTGTTGTTTTCTGTGTAGGGGTGGGATGGAATGTTTATTTTTAAATGGACTTTAAAAAGGGCAAAGGTACAGATTAAGATATGCATGCTTTACTTTCACAGCTGCTCCAGAATTCTCATGAGCAAGTATGAGTTTATATATGAACCAGAAGAGCACTAGGTCTATACAGGTTTATTATAAGGAACATTGCTTAATACAAAGAAGGGATGGAGGTTTGGTAGAGAAGGCACTGAAAAGACACCTCAAACATACCTCCTCTGTAGACACCACAATAACTTCAAGAACATCTCTGGCACATTTATTTGTGTAACCTTCTTGTGACTTACATGCCACAATCTGGCCCAGTATGGATGTGGTATAACTCATCAAAATATTTCTTGAAATAAAAAAAAACTCATGTAGAAACCTCTGCCATAAGAGGCGAAAAAACTATTTTGGTACTATAGCTGAGGAGGAAATGAATCTCTGCATTCTGAAATAACACTCGAGTCTGGGGAGACCCTGTAAAAACATCCCTAGAAGGTGTTTTGATTGTGTTATTGTCCTTGTTTATTAAAACTCAGACTCAGTCCCCATCTGATTCACACAAAGTAAGGAATGAAGCATCTTGACTGCCAGGGAGAAGGTTGCCTCCATACACAAGTACTGCTATGAAGAAAACAAATGCAAAATAATTTCCATAGAGCCATAAATTTCTCTAAATTACAGCAAACCCTTTGCGTTAAAGGGGGATTCCTTATTCCAGCACTCTTGTTAGACCTGTTACTAGAAGTAGAGCCTGCCTTATGTTATATATTTATGTGTCCCTTCCAACTCCAATTGTTCTATGAATACGTTTGTACATCACTATATTATTATTTCAAAGTGTGCTCAGAAATGATGATATTGTCAAATTAGTAGTTTGCTTTATTGTGAGACTAGAAATTAATGCTACCATGCAATTCAGTAAGTTACCAAACAAAGGAAGAAAAAAATGGTATCAGAAATTAACAACTGTGTTTATATGTTAAAAACAAAAATTGGAAAGAAGCCCTTGTTCTGTTATTCCCTTGCAAAGGGAGGATGAGAAACTAAGGAAGGAGAAGGACATAAAGTTTCTTTTATGTAGAGCTGTGTGGAAAAAGGGTATATTTTCTTAATCTAAAGGCTATAGTTTCTTTTTAGAAGAGAACCAAATGTTAATATAATGAAGTTAATAAGATATATTTTTATTTTTTCATAAACAAGCTAACAGAGACTTTTTACAGAAAAAACCTTAATTATAGATTTACTGACATAAAAAAATAATCTGAGGACTGTTAATGCAAAAAGATTATATTTCAGTACATACGCTTTATAATATCAATATAGCCCTTTTTTTTTACCCAGACTAGATGGATTTCTTCCCTCTGTTTATTTCTTGGTGACTCTTCCAATTTCCTGTTCAGGCTCAAGAGGTGAGCTAGTGTAAACTGCATGAAGATCAATAAGGCTGATTGCAAGGTTCTGCATCTGGGTTAGAACAATCTCAAGTACAATTACAGACTGGGAAGAATCAGGATTAAGAACAGCCCTGAGGAGAAGAACTTGGAGTGTTTATTGACAAGAAGTTCAACATGAGCCAGCAGTGTGTGCTTGTAGCCTGAAAAGACAACAGTATGCTGGGCTGCATCAACAGGAGCATGGCCGGCAAGTTGAGGAAGTGTTCCTGCCCCTCTGCTCCACTCTCATGAGACCTCACCTGTAGTATTGTATTCAGCTCTGGATCCCCAAACACAAGAGGGATGTGGACCTGTTATACTGAGTCCAGAGGAGGGCCACAAAGATGATCAGAACCCTGGAGTAACTGTCCCATGAAGAGTGGCTGAGGGAGTTGGGCTTGCTCAGCCTGGAGAAAAGACTCCTGGGAGACCTTATAGCAGTCTTTCAGTACATGAAGAGTGTTTACAGGAAATCTGGGGAGACACTTGCTCACTCCCCCGCCAGTGGGATGAGGGGGAGAATCAGAAAAGTAAAAGCATGAAAACAAGTGGTTTGAGATACAGTTTAACAGGTAAAGCAAAAGGTGCGCATGCACAAGAAAAGCAGAACAAGGAATTCATTCACTACTTCCCATGATCAGGCAGGGGTTTGGCCATCTCTAGAAAAGCAGGGGTCCATCATGCATAACAGTTACTTGGGAAGACAAATTCCATTTCTTCCTGTGTCCTCCCTTCCATCTTCTTTCTCCAGCTTTATATGCTGAACATGATGTCATGTGGTATGGCATATTTCTTGGGACAGTTGGGGTCAGCTGTGTCCCTTCTCAACTTCTTGTGCATTCGCAGCCTACTTGCTGGTGTAATGGGAGGCAGAAAAGGCCTTGGCTGTATGTAAGCAGGGCTCAGCAGTAACTAAAACATCCCTTAATTATCAACACTGTTTCCAGCACAAATGCAAAGCACAGGCCCTTACCAGCTACTGTGAAGAATATTAACATTATCCCAACACAACCATACTACAGAGAAACAGCTGGCATAAAATAACCCTGAAGTAGTGCAGGTGCATTTCTGCTAATAAATATGGTTGAAAATAGGTATACGTGCATTTACAGCACAGTTAATCCACTACTGAAAACTGGAGTTGACAGACCTGTTATTTATAAGAATTAATGTCAAGTCCACAAACAGATGACTTTCATTTCTGTCACAAATTATGTCTGTCATTTATAGCTCATTTTGGTATATGTTGAAAGCTGCTTAGATGTAAAGTTACATTGTCCTTGTTACTTCCATAATGCCCCAAAGAAACTATTGCAGAAGCAAAATGTATACTGTGAACACCTAGAGACAAAGTTATATTAGAAACTTGACAGGGGTCAAATTAAACATATTTTACATCTGAAAGCAACCACAGTCATCAGAAAAATAGTTGTTATAAGAGCATTTAATAGTATGTTTTACAGTGCTTATGCATGTTTAAAGCTGTCTTCATAAGTGGAGGCATTTAGCACTTAGAAATGTGTGTGTATTTTTTTGTGGTGTAATAAAAAAGAAAAGCACCTCAACCCTCTAGACACCACAGTTTTAACTTTTCTCGATAGAATCAATGCTAGGAAGTGTCAATTTCATCAGTAATAATACAAATATATCTGATTTGAGATGTCAAAATGAAATGTTTTTTCAACAAATCCTGAAAGTGAAAATGGAATCGATTTTTTGACCTAGGAAGGTATTAGGTCTTGGTGAATCAAAATCAAAATATGGATGCTCTTTTGTATTCATTTAATTTTCAAAGTAGCTTGGGGTTTTACAGAGACAAAATGTGGAAGTTTAAATTTTTATTTCCTTTACTGATAGTAGTTGGTCAATATGACAATTACCTTAGTTGCTGTGTCCAGAATTCTAGTGTCTGTAGCTCAGGAATACAAAATATTATCTCTGGTTTTGTACTGAAAAAAACCCTAAATTATAAAATCAATGATATTTAAGGAACATAAGTTAAAATTAAGACTATAAATATTTAGTTATGACATAAATTTTGAGAAAAATTTTATGAAATTTCAGGACTGCAAAACAACATAAAGAGAAATACACACAGAAATAGCACAGAGTGGATTTGCATTTTTTAAAATGTATTTTTGTTTTGAAACATATATTTCCTGAAGACTTGGGTGATATATACATATGTATATAAACATGGTTCTCAAATGAAATTCTTTGTATTATGCTGTTCATTTCACTGTAGACCATTTGTGTCTAATGCATCAAACACCACCAAAAAGTGCAAAGTCTTCTACTAGATATTGCTTTTCTCATGGGAATTTTTCAAGGATTAAGGGGGGCAAAAAAATAAAAATGTGAGACTTTTGTTTCTCTACAATGTTTTTCCTTATCATTTTGTCTATGAAAGACTGACTAAAATGGAATTGTGCATCAGACATAATCTGGCTGCTGCATTATTCATTATTTATAATCTTGTATTTAATGAAGAGCCCATATTGAATTCTGCTTCAAGTGTGACTACAAATATACAAATGGCTATTTCTATGCCTTTCCCAGTATATTCTATTTGGATTTATTCCATATGATGTAGATTACTGACATGACGAACTTCTTAATAGGAAATAAGGCGGCTTTCTGCCATGCTGTCATGGTGGTTTAAACCCAGCCACACACCTCGTTCACTCCCTCAACCCCCCTTTCTTGCCCTCCCCTGTTTCCAGAGGGATGGGGAGGGGAATCAGAAGAATGCAATTCCCACAGGTTGAGATAAGAACAGTTTAGTAACTAAGGTATAACACAAATCACTACTGCTACCACGTAATAATGANCCAGAGGGATGGGGAGGGGAATCAGAAGAATGCAATTCCCACAGGTTGAGATAAGAACAGTTTAGTAACTAAGGTATAACACAAATCACTACTGCTACCACCAATAGTAATAATGATAAAGGAAATAACAAGGGAAAAGAATACAGCATCTCACCAACCACCGACAGATAACTCACGACACCCACCAACCACCAACTGAATCCCTCCTCCAACACCCCAGAGAGAACTCACCCTTCTGGATAGCTCCCAGTTACATCCTGGGCATGACGTGCTATGGTATGGAATACCGCTTTGGCTAGCTCGGGTCAGGTGTCCTGTCCCTGCTTCCTCCCAGCCTCCCCTCCTCCCTCGCAGAGCATGAGACTCNGACGTGCTATGGTATGGAATACCGCTTTGGCTAGCTCGGGTCAGGTGTCCTGTCCCTGCTTCCTCCCAGCCTCCCCTCCTCCCTGGCAGAGCATGAGACTCACAAAGTCCTTGGTCAGAACAAAACATTTGAGCAGTAACTAAAAACATCCCTGTTATCAGTTTTGTTCCCAGGTTGAGTCAAAACACAGTACTGCACCAGCTACTAAGAAGGTGAAAAAATTGACTGCTATTGCTGAACCCAGGACACATGACTATTTTATACACATGCAATATTTTAGAGAGGGCGCAGAGTTATTGTGATATATTTTACTTATAGATGGGACTTGTTTCATTCCTTGATTTCATCTCTTCAAATAATCATAGTGGTTGTATCCAATGATATTACCATAGCCACCAGTATTTTTACATGATTGTAAGCAATTGAATTATCACAGGTAATGTACAACAGCAAAATATAGTTAATGTTACGTATTTGGCTCAAACATGTGACAAAGGTAAGCTCAAATATTTTTTAAAACATTCTGAAGTCATTTATGATACCTTAAAGTGTGCGTTAAGCTAGCTATTATAGAAGCACATACATTGGATGATACAATGTTGGCTAGTAATACAAACTTTAAAGCATAGACATAAAAATTACTGTACTTAAACCATTAGACATGTAACTAAGCAATATGAAGTACTTTCAAATTTGGTCATGTTGGTAAAGATTTCTCTTATCAATGTCTTTGTATATAAATAAAGCAATGCTCATTAAGAAAAAACATTTATTTTTTCTACATTATTTTTACAGCTGCTTCATTATTATAAGCATTTAATAAATCAATCAAAGAAACATCACATTATATAAATTATCAAATGCATTTAAAAGAGAAAACCACATTCAATATGCAGATTAATATGCACATGTCTGTGTGCACTGCTGGTCAAATGGATCTATGACAAATGAATGCCCATATGGGAAAAAAAAAAAAAAAGGAG
>NDXB01006606.1:75187-86258 GCA_002631895.1 Agapornis roseicollis | reverse complement strand
GAAAAGAAAAGGGGGGGGCTGGCTGTGTGGGGGGGGGGGGGGGGGGGCGGTGGTGGTGAGGTGGGGGGAAAGTACCCAACATCACAAGCCATTTTAAGCCTCTGAAGTGGTAGAATGACTCAGTAAAATATGAAAAGCAGAGCACTCAACAAGGTATCTTAACCAAGTGAGATACTATAAAAATATGAAATAAAAGTTGTCCTAAATAAGTTAAAAATGTATTCACTCACAGAGACACACACATGCTTAAATGTTGCAGTTGGGGGTTTAACTCAAATCTTTCTTTCCTTGGCTACATTAAAATGGTGGAAAGACTACTAGAACTGACCCCGGGGGATTACATAGGGTCTTTGTGACAGTTAGAAACTTCCCTGAAACAGAATCATATATTGGATTAATGCATATCAAACCCTGAAACTATTCCTGGATCAAAAGCTGTTCTAGTTTGAATTGGAATATGCAATGCTGCTGCAGGATAGCTTTGCACCTTTCTGCATCAACAAGCTCTTGTTGTGCTACTGGAGAATATACATCTTTGGAACAAAACAGATCCTGCCAGAGACAGTGGCTCCATTTAGCAGAGTTTCTGTTTCCACAGAAACCACACCAATGAAGTCTGCAGAGGGCAGATGTGGAGTGAGAACATCTGTGACCACTTAGGTTAATTGCTTTTCCCAACTCTTCCCCCACTTCTGGGCTCTGATGGCCCTCTGAAGATCAATGGCAGATCATCAGGCATCTTGTTGCAGGCTTTCTGCCATCCTGCCCCTTCTCCAGGGGTTATCTAAAGCTGGTTTAAAATCTGTATCCAGAGAGTCCCAAAAGACTACTTATGGAGAGTCTGCTGTCTCCTTTGTCCCTGGCTTCCTCTCTGTTCCTGAACAGACCATTTAGTCCCTCCGCTCCTCAGATCTACAGCTGAGCAACACCTAGGGAAGCTTCCCAACTTCACAGTCCTAATGCAGTGGTGCATTATGTCTTCTGTGATAGCTCAGATACAGCTGTGATAGGAATCATGTAAGTACCTGCTTTAGATAGCTATTTTACTCTTTAACATACTTTCATAATGAATAAATATTTACAGATAAAAGGGATACCAGGATATTGCATTATGTTACAGAGATTTCCAACATGCTACACTCTGTTTTCATTGTTAGTACTCCAATACATAATTTAAGAATGTTATTATTTCCAAAAAAATGAGTCTCAAAAAGGATATTGTCAGTGCTGATGCATGAAAATGATTCAAGCCTTACCTCCTCTGCCAACATACTTAATCTAAACCCAAACTACAAAAAGGAGAGTAAGAAAATGAGATTTTTTTACAAGCAAGTTTGAAACCACTATTGAAAGCCACAACAGTCAAAAAAAAAAAAAGAGTGCAGCAAATGAAAACTAGGGCTGAAATTGATGCAGTTGCCATTGCCCCAGGTTTCATTGTGGTTCTACCTCAGTGCTATAGTGGCTTGCTAGTTTCCTTTTTGAAACTCTTTAGATGTGGGAAGAAGTTGGCAGTGGCTGTAGAGACTGGGGGCGTCAAAAGAAAGAGATATCAAAGCTGAAGGAAACAATCAAAACTAGTCATTTTTAGCCATGATTATTAAGAGCCAGTACAGAGATCTTTGGCAACGTAAGACCAATTTATAACACCCTTCTGGTTTTCTTCAGGTCATTAGAGGTATGCCCAGGGACAGAACAAATGTCCTTACCAGCTTCTTCAGACCATTGGCAACCCACGTTTTAGAAGTGTCTTTCTTCTGTCGAACAGATTTGCTGATACCATTTTAGAGGCCTTGGGGATGTGTGAGAAAGCTCTGTAACTACAGAGTTGTACTATGATTTTGCTGTCTTCCTCCCAGAGATCCAGGCTGATCAGTGACAAATGCTGCTTTTATTGACTATTTTCATATGAAGTTACATGGATTTTCTTACAGCAGGTCTTCATAGTGGCATCAAAGTTACAGAAATCTTCCATTGCCCAGAAAATGTGAAGACAAACTTAACTACATTTAGGGCCAGTTTTCAGTACAACTCATCTTGAGACAAATTCTGGCCTCTTAAATGTATTGATAACAGTATAAAATACATGGTAACAGTAGTCACAAGAGGTATGTGTTCCTATTAAAATGGAAAAAAAAGCTCATTTATATAGAGGTTTTATGTATTTGAGGCAAATTATACATTATTGATATTTTCACCAAGACTGTACTTCCCAATGATTCTTAGGGCAAAATCAGAATCTTGACTGTAACTACTATATATTTATAAAGTCTACGTATTATAAGTATTCAAAGTACATGTAATTTTGTCCTGTGTCCCCCATGAAAGTAAACAATTCATGGAGCCCTGTATCTGTACTTTGTAATGACTTTTGTTTCATTTTCCACAATACAGTGTATTCCTTGTGCAATGAATCTCATTAAAGACCAATATTTTGCTCTATTTTATTCATATTTCAGTGATCATCTGTTCCTGCATTATTTCTGAACCTCTCACCCTTTCGTTGTTTGGAATTAGATTTGAAAATTGTGGGAAAAGGTTTCATTCAATTGAGCATCTGAAATCGCTATTACAGTTGTGGATGGGATTCACTTACTGTTAAGGTGGTGGAACATCCACTCTTCAGAGCTGAAGTTCATGCCATTCATTAAATTAACTACAGACCATCTGAGGTGGGTCCAGAAGGAACACTGGAGCTGGGAAGCCAACCTTCTGCTGGGCAGGAGAGATTGGGGTTTCTGTGCCTGTGCTCACCTGGCTGTGCTGCTCCCATCCAGCACACCCCTGCAAACAAAAAGGAAAGCACGCCTAATCACCAGACAGCTGGCTTGGTGGAGGAGGCACATGGGCTTGGCTTCTACAAGGCACAAAGTAACAAGTATGTTCTGCCTGTGTTGCGGGAAGCTGCAGCTGACTCAGTGCTGGAGCTTCCCTTTGGAGGAACTAGTGCCTACAAAGCTGACTGACACCTTAGTTTCCTCGCTAAACAAAGTTGTCTAGTCATAAATAAACATGTCATTTCTGGCAAAAATGCAGAGAATGAGTGCATTTCAGAATAACAATGCTGTATGAGCTCAAGTCTTGTGCTTCGCATCCTCTCTTTCTGCCTCAACAACTAGCCAGGAACCAAACAACCAGGCACTCGCCCAGGCTTGAGAAGTGGCCTGTGCAGGTTTCTCAGAGCTCAGGGTAAAAGATCAGAACTACTACTCAGAGCTCACTGTTGACATGAATCTGCCCTTTTCACTTCTGATGTGATTAGTCAAGGCTTCCTCTAGCCCCTTAAACAGGGATCCCAAGCAAAGTACTTGTTTCTGTTTTATCTCTTTGGAGAGCAGCTAGGGGACAATGGGACCATCTTTGTAGTCTCTTTCTAGTCCATGCAGCTGATCTGTCATTGTCCTTGCATTTTCTCAGGAGAGATGAGAGGCCGGTGGTAATAACCAAACACAATTAAACCGAGCTATTATATGAATGAGTGACTCTATTAACATAAAAGAAGATCGTAACAGTAACAACCATGGCCAAAACAACTGCAAAACAGATCTTCAGATAACAGGAATTACTACATTACTCTGCTTTAAATTTCATGATGAACCAACATTTTCGTATGAATTAGTGACCATAACACATCCATATCTAAGGCAGGAAGTCTTCCTAAGCTTTCCCTTAGTCAATGGTGCCATTAAACACATTTAGAAGACATTTGAGTCTCCTTATCCAAACACATGCGCGTACACAGATGCAATGGGCTTGTGTCAGCAGGAGTTTTCACCAAGCAAGGATTGCAGTGAGGCCCCATGCAGAGCCCTAGACACAGCCTTGTTCTTATTTGGGATAAAAGTGAATGCACTTTGATGAGCTAAGCAACCAAACTGGGTGAATATCCAGTTTAGAATCACAGAATTAACTAGGTTGAAAAAGACCTTTAAGATGACCAAGTCCAACCATTACCCCAAGACTGCCAAGCACACCTAAACCATGTCACTGAGGGCAAACTGATCTCCCCTCAAGATCTTCCCTTATGGTTTCCACTTATGATCTCCACTCACATCCATCCCTCATCTGCCCCTCACAGTGGCCCACATTAAATAGCTGCCGCCCCTACACCCTATGGCTGCTCCTCACATCCCATGGCCACCTCTCCTTTCCCCTAATGATCTTCCCTCATGGCTGCCCTTCCTCTCCCCTCATGATCTCCCCTCTTGACAGCCCCTCACCCCTCATGGCCATCCTTCCTCTCTCATCATGATCTTCCTTCATGGATGATCCTCCTCTCCGCACATGATCTTCCCTCACGGCTGCCCTTCCTCTCCCCTCATGATCTCCTCTTACAACCCCTTCTCTCCCTTCATGGTCTTCCCTCATGGTCACCCCTCTTTTCCCCTCACAATCTTCCCCCATGGCTGCCTGTCCTCTCCCTTCATCATCTCCCCTTACCCCTCAAGGCCATACATCCTCACCCCTCATGGCTCCCCCTCATGGTCTTTCCCTTCTTTCCCCCTCATGATCTCCTCTCATGACCACTGTTCACCTCTCATGGCCACACATTGTCAACCCTCATGGCGGTCAACAAACTTGTTATGATTAGACCATAGCTGTTTACCCCGAGTAAACTAAATCTTGGGTTATTTTATTCCCAGGAAAATGAAGGCCCCTGAAGTTTCCCTTGCAGTCAGTAACGCCAGCTCTGTGAGGAGAGAGCTGGGCCCTTGCAAGGACTTGGGAAGTTTTGCGCTGAGGACTCGCTGGGAATCTCTGTCATTCCAGCCACACAAACCATCTGCTCTCAGAGCAACACGATGCTGAATGTGCAGAACGAGTCCAGTCACACTGCTTGTACAACAAGGGGGTGTGCTCTGCCTGTGCCTGCAATTGCTACAGCAGAAGAGCTGTTTTCCCAAACAGCTGGAAAACTCCACTGTCAGGGGCGATAATGCAGAGCTAGCTCAGCCAGAACTAAATACACTCTACCACATTTACCTATAAATATACCTGTAAGTATAGGTGCATACATACATATTACCTATAAATATAGGTAATGAATAACAGTCTATGCCCTTTCACAAGCACATGCAATTCATCATAGTACTTTCCATGAGGAAGGTCTTTCAGAACAATGACTGTGTTCACAGCATTTATGGTGTTTATAGCCTCAGCTACAAAACCCCATCAATATCCTGCAATGGAAATTCAGGCACGTTGTTTTTGTTGCGGTTTGGTGCAGGGGAGGTTGGTTTTTTATTATTGCTTTTAGAATTTGGAGGAGGGTTAATGTCATGTAAACACCAGTAACATCTCAAAGACAAAAAATGCCTGTATGGTTCTAATTTTAAGTGAATGAGGTCATTGGTTAAGCATTTGAGTAGTGTGTGCGGGTTGGCCCTAAGCGGGTAGAGGCATCGGAGTTTTGCTGATCCCGTTTCAGCTTCAAAGCGGGTAAAGCAGGCTGGCTCAGGCACACCAATGATTTACACAGACGCTGACACAGGGGTTTAGGAGCCTCCAGAAAGTCTGTGACTTGTGAACTCGGATCTGTGCCGGAGGCGGGTACAGCCGCCCCACCGCCCTTCCTAAGGCCGACCCCTGGTAATGGAAGAGTCCCCGTGGCGAGCCCCTCGCCAAGCTGCACCGGACACCAGCACCCCCGTGGGCCCGGTCCCGCACCCCTCACGCTGGGGTCTCCGCAGGCGCCTGAGCCCCGACCTCCGCTGGCCTTCTGCCCGGGAACCGTATGGCCGCGTCCCCTCTTTCTCCCTCCTGAAGCAGCACACCTGCCGCGGCCCGATCCCTCTCGGGCCAGCGCCCGGTGCGCCCTCCCGGCCAGCCCCGACCCCGGCTGTGCCAGGCGCGGCACCACCCGTCACGGCTGCCACGGCGGGAGGAACGGTGGCGCCGGCAGAAGCCACCCGCCCGCCCGCATTTGCCGCGCCCGCTCGTGTTTGCCGCTCCCGCCCGCACGGCCCGGCGCTTCCTGCAGCGCGGGGCGGTGAAGTCTGGCCGGCGGGGCAGGGCCCAGCGCGGCGGGGCGGGGGCAGGGAGGACAAGGGGAGGGGAGAGACGGGGCAGGGAGCGTGGGGCAGCGGCGGCAGGAGGAGGAGTCGGTGTCGCCGCCGGATGCTGTGAGGAGGTGCCGCGGCCGCCCTGCGCTGCCGGCCGCTCACCTGAGCGGCCAGGAGGAGGAGGAGGAGCCGGCGGTCGAGCTGCGCGGAGCCCGGCGGCGGCGAGGCGGACGGGAGCGCAGAGGATCGGCCGGGCGAGTGAGACCATGGCGCCGGGAGCCTAGCGGGGCCGGCAGCGCGGCAGGAGGCCCGCGTCCCGCCCTGTGCGGCCGGCTGCCGGCGGGAGCAGCCGACGGCCTCCGCCGCGGCCTAAAGAGAGCGGGCGGCCTTCCTCTCAGCGCGCCGGGTGCGGCGCCGCGGCCCACAAGATGTCCACTCGGACGCCGCTGCCTACCGTCAATGAGCGGGACACGGAGAACGTGAGTGCCGGGCCGGGCCTTACCCCTCCGCGCCCTTTCCGTCGCTCGACGCCCCCTCCGCAGCCACCTCTCCCCGGCACCTGGCGGCGGCCCGGCCCTGCCTGTCCTGTCCTGTCGCCCAGGCCAGGTCCCCGGGGGGTGGGAGGGCCGCAGCCTTCCCCTTGCCTGGCGGCCCGGGCACTCCCCAGCGCCGGGCCGGCTCCGCCGCCTGCCTGCGCCTTAAGCTCCTCCATGCGGCGCTGCCGGCGCGGGTCTGGCGCGCTGGGATCCACGTCGCCCCAGCCCGACCGCGGCCCCGGGCCTTCGGCAGAGGGCCGCCGTTCCGCACCGAGACCGGACAACCTCTTCCAGACGATGTTGGGCTGGGCCTGGCTGCCCTTATATGTACTTTGAGGCTGTAAGCGCACATAGGCGATTTGCTTCGGTGCGTCGCCGGGGAGAGGCCTGTGGCCCCGCGGGCTGAATGTTGGGTTGCGCTGCCTCCACGCGTGCCCCACTCCGCCTACCCCTACACCGGGGCCGCGGCGCCCACTGGTGCCCTTCCTGACTGCCTGGCGCTCGGTCCTGTCTCGCCTTTTGAGATTCAACCGTACTTGTCCTTTGTTTGATTTGCACCTCAAAGATGGTCCCCAGCGTAGCTGTTGCTGTGCTCCTTCCTCTGTTTTGCTTTGTGTTGCAGTTGAGAGAGGCTGTTGTCGTGTCCGTGGTACCTCCCGAGTTGATCGTTTGTATCTTCCTTTGTGAGCTGTTTAAACATATTTGCGCTCTTCCTCTGCTCCGCCCGGACTAAATGGAGCAGAAGCATAGTGTCAGGGTGGTCTTCCAGCAGAAAATAACCAGCCTTGGTTATGATAAGCAGTGTACCCGGGAAATCTTAAAATCTGGACCGTGTTTGGTCCTGTTCATTGGTGGTGATTATTTAAATAGGCAGTAGTATGGGAGGTGTGAAACTTCCATCGTAGCAGAGGGGAGCAGTATTAAAGAGGTATGTTTGGAATGTGGGCTAGATATAGTTAGCTACATTCGAGAAGGTGGCAGAAGGTGCAAGTCATACAAAATTTGATGCATGCAGTCACACCCAACTTTGACTTGGGTAGGAAGTGATCAGTAAGAAATGAAGGAAGGTGGCCTGATGGGTTGAAATTGGTTGAAGAAGATGCTTGTTTGTATTGCATCAGTGTGTAGAGGTCCTGGCCCACAGTGAGAGCTAATAATATTTGTTCCTGTACAAGCCAGAGCAGCAGTGTCTACTGGATAGGTTATTGAATTATATGAAGTGAAAAGTGAATATGAGAAGAGGGGTTGGAAGACAAAGGTAACAGAAATGAGATAATAAAGTTAAAGAAGTGAAACCCTAGCTTCCTGTCTTGTTATAATGAGCTCTTTTGTATCAGTTGCTCAGTGGAAGCTGAACTGACATAGCAATATTAGCCTGGTTACTAGTTAAAGCAGGTAAATGCATTTGGTCTGTGCTTAGACTTCATGGACTGATGAGTCCTGTATTACTGTCAGAATGAAAGCAAGTCCTTGAGATTAAAATGAAAGTTTAGATTTAATTAAAAGACAAAGTCTGGGTTTGAGACTCATGAGTCTCTGCTTCAATGTATATAGGAATGTAGATGAGAGAGAGATGACAGAAAGAAATATTCATGCATCTATCCAGTAATATAGTACATAAGATTTGCAAGGTACATTTACACAAGGCAAATGGAAATCATTCCCAAATGCCACCAACTCTATAGAATGAAAACTCCAATTAAAGTGAGTAGTTAATTTAGAAAATAATATGCTACATTTGAGTATTTATTTTGACACCTAGAGATGAGTAAGGAGTATTTTTTTTTATTGTTATTATTTCAAGAGAGTGCATTACCAACCTCCCCCCTGTCCCCTAAACCAACAAAGCAGGTTTGTACAGTATATCAACATACTCAGAATTGCACATTTGCTCCTGAAAATCTTGGTATAAGTCTGTAACCTAACACTAAGGAATATAAACCTCCAGTGGGATAAACAGTAAAAAACTGTTCAGGAGTAAGTTCCCAAATCTGCACAAAATAATTCAAGCACTGTTGTTAGTATAGCATCAGCTGGGGTTTGGAGCAGTGATCTCAGGCAGGTTGTTGCTTCTGCCTGTTAGGGAGCCTCAGGAATTCCTCTTTGCTACCCGTGATCTCCCTTACGTAAGACCTTTTCCTGAAGTGGCACTTGTGGGATGGAGGAGGAGGAGGTCTGTTGCTGACTTCCCAAACAGCAGCATTCTGTGATTTGAAATTGATTCTGTCAGGCTGAGGTGAGACTCTTAATTTACTTTCATGTGCTTCCTCCTGCTAAGAAGCACTAATGGACTAAAGAAGTGTTTATGCCCATGGGTCTTGATGCACAAAGTTTAGCTAGTGTAAGTATCAGTGACTGAGGTGGTAAGAAGTTGCAGCTAAAGAGAGGAGTTACTGGAAAGAGTGAGCAGTTAAAGAGCAGCATGAGTGGTTTTGACCTGGTAAATAACTTCATCTTTGTAGTGCCTATTTCCAGTTCCTGAGTACATATATTAGCAAAGCTCTCGTGAGTTCTGCAGCTAATGGTGATCTTCAGGAGATCTCCATCTTGTACACATGGCCATCTCAGCAATGTAGCTCCATTGTGTGTCTCTCAAGGGACAGACTGTATCTCTGTATCCTGAAGAGAGCTGATTGATGGTTCTGAGTACAAACCTACATATATGTCCAGCTGTGGTTTGCATGTGGTGTGAGGTATGAAATCACAGCGAAATACCCTACCAGTGCCACCCTCTGCCTCTTGGCAGCTGCTTTCTGTGCTCTTTAAAGTAGAAAAGAAATAAAATGTCAATGTGTGCTTTTCTCAGTGAGTATGCAAGTGTATGTTCTTTCATTTGGAAAAAAAGAAGGTATAAGAATTGGATATAGCCCCTATCATAAGAATATACATTCCTTGAGGATTACGGAAGTTCCTGGAAGGATGGGTGAAAACTGTGCAAATTTCCATAATTCTTTGTGCCTTTTATCCCATAACAACATTTGAAAATGGTCTAGAAAGGGCTAAGATTGTGCAGAAGATTGCTTGATAAGGTCTTATCATAAAGCTAGTGTCTAAGGCATGGAAACCACCAACAAGGGACAAGCAACAGGTGGAGGGAAGCAGTGAAACAGTCAATGTGTGTGGAACAGACAGGTCTGGTTACAGCAATTCACACCCTCTTTGTGTCTTTTCCTTTTTGCTATTATTTACATCTCCCGGTGCTATGTTTAACTTCTCACGCAGATGTCTGTCAATATTTTCATTCGGGAATGTTATTTCTCTTTCATAAAAGCTATGCTTAAAGAAACAAAATAGAGAATGAGTGTCAAACACTCCTATTGAATGCGTTATTGGGGGACTTGTGGAAATTAATGGGTGGAAGCAGTATAACAAAGATTATTTTCATGCCTGTTACCAGATTTCATTTTTTCAAGAGAGGGATAAGAGTAGTATTCAAAATGCTAATTTTCCTGTGTTTTGATTTTGCACAAGTAACTATTAACAGCTTCCTCTTGATACATTTTACCTAGGTTGTGGTAGATAATGTTTCCTTGCATTCAAGCACTTGCTAGTTAGTGGTTTGGTTTAGTTTGGATGAACTGAGCTTTCCGTCTCTGCCTAAGCTGGAGGAGGAGAGGGACAGGAATCAAAAGTTTTGAGCTAGAGTAGCTTCTTTGTTTTGATTGAGTTGGTACTCATTGAGGGAAGATGGGCTTTTATGTTTTTGCCC
Source organism: Agapornis roseicollis (assembly GCA_002631895.1). Lineage (NCBI taxonomy): Eukaryota > Metazoa > Chordata > Aves > Psittaciformes > Psittacidae > Agapornis > Agapornis roseicollis. The sequence goes on along the minus strand of NDXB01006606.1, from coordinate 76,011 downwards.
TTTATATTGTGTTGGTTTGTATCATGTCATTAAACTGGGGAATAGTTTTCCTGAATTAAGGCAAAAGAAAATATGCCACTAATGTATTCTCTTAAATGTTTTTTGGGAGCTCTGTATAAGAAAAGACTCATTCAGTGGTCAGCTGTATACTGGTTGCTTTAATAAAATTAATAAAAATGATAATGCTATAGTTTTGCTTTTTCTGACATTAGGCTCTCTGAGTCTATCCCAGAATACTTCTACAGTAAGTGCAACTTAACCTTTTGAAAGCTGTTACGATTATTTGTGAAGGTATTATCAATTATTTGTGTTGCAGAGTCACACATGTAGCTAAACGTTAAGGTATTATTTTGCTTTGTACTTTTCAGACACATAGAATTTGACTAATTGTGCTGCAGAGATCTTGCATGTCTCCAGCAGAAGGAGCAAACATGGCAGGAGTGCCGGATGGTAACACTGGCCAGAGTCAAGGAGGAATGTGGGAATTGTGGTTTGCCTTAACTTAACCACTGCCATATGAGAATGATGAAGAGATGTCATGGCAGTGGGATTTTTAAGGAAGGATAACGCAGAGACCTATGTTTGTGTGATTTGCTTCATTATCATACAAATAATAATAATTTTGACATGTACAGGCTAGTGCGGGAAGGCTGATGCCATCCAAAGCTTTCTGACGGGAAGGCTACTAGACACCTGCATTTCAATGGGGAAAATAACCCAAAAGGGCAGGAGATAAGAGAATGGTCAGATTGGGATAATAATGATTATACCAATTTCTTTCTTTCTTTCTTTCTTTCTTTTTTTTTTTTTTTTTCTTTTTTTTT
>NDXB01006606.1:36786-75135 GCA_002631895.1 Agapornis roseicollis | reverse complement strand
ATAGAAAATGGTAATATTGGGATAATAATGATTATACCAATTTCTTTTTTTCTTTTTTTTTTTTTTTTTTTTTTTTTTTTTTCTTTCTCTTTTTCCTTCTGGATTTGCTTTTGCACATTAAGAACACATGGTTTTGATTTGGATAGAGGGGGCGTGGGAGAAAGTATCTGACAAGAATTCTTTCGTTCAGTGCCTTAAGCAGAAGAATGGCCTATTTTCCAAGCCTTATGGGTTCAAGAGTACAGCTGTATCTTTCTTATCCACAGGAGATGGGCTTTAGCAAAGTGGAGAATGCCTGTTTTTTTTTAACTTGTAAGATTATTTTCTTTGGTCATAAATACACCATGAGGTCATAGGGGGCTTTGGAGTGGTAAGAGCAGGGTATGTTCTCCTAATCTTATTTTGAAGGCTTGTGTTTCCTCTATGCAAACTTTTTTTGTCATTTGGTTTGTTTCCGTTCAAGTCTTGAGTGAGCTCCTATGTTGTAGGGAAAAACACATGTTTAGCTAGAGCATTATGCACAGACAGCATGGTTCCTTTTGTCATGAATTATAGTATCCATTTTGAAGCCTTTGTGTGAATCTGAGAGTTGTGGGGCAGGTGATCTAGATGTTTAGTTTCATTTTCCTTTCATAAAGAGAAGTATTTTGGAATGAATGAGGGCAAAGTGTAGCTTCATGCTTCAATGTTCGTAAAGTTCAGGATGAATTTATGCAGTTTGATTGTACTTCTTGCTTCATGCTTCATGGGGTTTTTCAGGTTCACAGGTGAACATCAAGTTGGATTGTTTGTGGTTGGTGTTCTGAAAACTGCACTTACATGGTCAGTGGAGTTAAACACTGAACTAGAACAAAGAGATTATATTCCATGAAGCCTTGTTCTCAGTGGGCTCTCTACTGTTACAGGGTCACAAGGACTTACTGTTTGTAGTAGTATAGCTTCAATTTCAAACTCTGCACTTGAAATTTTCTAATCCTCACTAAAGGCAGGATTTTTTCCCACCATGGCACCTGATTATATTTGGAAATTAGTGTTTCTACTGTAATTGTGGTAAGTTTTTATCATCACAGTTGCTGTTGTTTAGCAGACAGACCTCCTGCTAACTTCTAATTGATACCAATAGTTTTAACACAGAAAAAGTAGTGATTTCATTTTTCTTTTAAGTGCAAGTACAGTGCTTTCTATAAAATTACATTCGCCATCAGTGATTTGTATTTGTACTTGCAGGTTTTTTTCTTGTTCTCAGAATGTAGTATAGACCTAGCCTTAATATCTTCCTGATGTTAAACACTTTTCCAATAGAGCAGATTCATTGACAAACTACCGTATAAGAAGGAGAGATGATTTTATTACTAATGTGGAGCTAGAAAACACTGGTGCAGCTAAAGCCCTAAGACAAATTTCTTACTAATTGGCCTACTAACAACTTGTGAGCTTGAGCTTTCCAAACATTGTGCTATTGGAAAGAAAGCACTTTAGCATTTCAGTTTAGATACTATCTTTTAGTAGCTTCAACCTTTCTTTTTAAATATACCTTTATGCTCTGTGCTGCCCTCCAGAATTAATATACTACTTGTAAGTTGCTTAACTTACAAGTAGTAAGTTACTTGCATGACATGTTTCAAACTTAGCTTGTTTGTGTGCTGGTCCCGACATGATCTGTTAGATTTTTTTTGTTGTTGGAAACACAATGCTTGCTTTTTGTGCGGGTGCTTTTGTTGTTGTTGTTAGTTGTTTTTTTAGCCTTTCTGGAATTTCAGAATCACCAAACAACATTTTTTATATGACTTCACCATTTTTTCTAGGTCTTCATTCTTGAATGTTTACTCCCCTCTAGGTAGTGGTAAATTAAGAATAAATGTTCTCTGCAGTCAAATGTTTCTGAAAACTACTATGAAAACAGGAAAATTCCATTGAAACATTCACATCATTCAGTGTAATGAATTACAACGCAGCTTTCTAATAATTAGCTCTCTCCAGATCGACTACCAAGCCTGTTAACATGTTTCTACTTTTCTCACATTCAGAATTAATTCATGAGAGTGTGTGTTCTTATTGCTAAACTGAGCTTTAAATTGGGCCAGTTGAATTTCAGCTGAGAGAGACTATTTCTCCTTTTTTGTTTTCGTTTTTCTGTGAATAACATAGTGAAACAGTAAAATCAAAAGGGCTGCTGAGATCTGAAGGACAGTTTAAGGCTTCATAGCTGTACGTGATGATGCAGCTTAGACAGTTTTGCTGAGCGTCCTATTGAATCTAGCATTAAAAATCCAAGAGGATAAGATGGTTCTTGTTCTTAAGGCAGTTTTCTGTGTGCTTGTTTTCATTTTATTTTTTTCTGAGTAGTGACCAGGCACACTATATCTATCATAGTAAAATAGTGTAAATCAGAAGCATTGGAAACTACTCCCTGAGCTTATCATAATCCTGCATCTTTTGGGACTGAGATAGCTGTAAAACCAGTTCAGTTGTTTGGGTTTGTTTGTGATTTTTTTCAGATGTCAGGGATTTCTGTATGCTTTTAAGGAAAACACCAACTTACGCAGAAAGATGTATGTTCACAGCCTTAGTAGGGCATCTGCGCAGTTAAATTCAGCTGGGCTACAATTAACCTTTAAAGCAGTGAACTGGACGTGCTCATAGGGCAGTGCATGGCTTAGGTTGTAGTGATTGATCAGCAGAGTGTATTCATGTAAAACCCAAAAGTGCAGGTTCTCTGTGTGTCTGTATAGAGTGGAAGATCATCATGTTATTTGAAAATTCTCCTTCTTATCAAGTCACTTTACATCACTTCAGTAATCTTGGAAGCTAGACTCTCTTCTGCTGGAATGAATGCATTGTCTGCATGTTTGTAAGTTCTCATATTCTGTGTTTCTTATGTATGGATGCAGGAAAATAATTTTCCTTCTTTTATCTTGCTGTTCCTATGTTTGTGGGACGCTTCAGGTGTAGGCTGTGAATGTCACCTTGAGAAGTGGTCTGCACTCCACTTGTTAGCATTAACATGACTTAAGATCAAGACGACTTGTAAGAACTCCTGAGATTAAAGTGCTCATGGCTCTTTGTCTGCAAACTATTTCAAATTTGCAACATTTTATAAAAATGTAAGATACGTTATCAAAACCTACATTCATAATAGTAATATAGCGCACTCTTTGGGGAAAAAAGATTATTTTTCTTCACACTTGCATTCTTCAGCAGACTGGCAATATCACAAAGAGGACTCTTGGTTACAGTAAGCTTTAGCGAGTTTCATTCTTGTAATTTCCAAGCTGCATACCAAATCTAAAGAAGCACTTGTGAAAAAACCCCACAATCCTAGAAGAGCAGTAAAGCATTCTTTAAATTGTTCAGTCATTTTGGATGCCTGGTGAGTGTAATCCCTGATAGGTGTTCATAGTCCTAACGATTTCTCAGGTAAGGATTGATAAACATAGTTAATTTATACTGAGGAGAGAATAAAACACATTCATGACTTCAGATCAGTGTCTGCCTTGTTCACCATGACCCTAGTAGAGTGATAACCTTGTTTTATGTTTAAACATGTGGCCTGTAGAATTCACAGAAGTAGGAAAATGTTAATCAGAGCAGAGGATGATACCCAAACTTATATATTTGAATTCGGTAAGACCCTTTGTTCTGTTGTTGCACAATGTGTTTTAAACATACATATCTCCAATGTGGATAGCTTTAATAATAAGACTCAACTTTATTTCACGTCTGATGGAAGCACTTGTGTAGTAAGTACATTGATGTTCACGTAGCTGAACATACAGAGTTACTGGATAGCCCATGGCAGTCTTTTGCAAGAGCAGATAATGATAATATTCCTGGTGACAAAGTCTAATTGGTTTTGTATTATAAAGTAATAGTAGTGCATGATAACTTTTAAAATCTCAAGCAGAGACAAAATTAGGCAAGGTTGTTAGAGAGAAATGATATCTTTCATTAGTCAGATGTGGTTGGAGAAAATAGATTAGATTTGGATAGATCAGGCTCTAGCAGGGCTTGCTGTAAAGGCTTCTGCCCAAGGCTAACCTTGTGATAAAACCTGTAGTGCCTCTGCTCCACTGTGCTTCTGGAGGAGGACCCACGCCTTACTCATAATGCAGTAAAACACGCACCTTCTTGTAAGTGGAGACCCAGCCTTAGTCACTATGATAGAGTAATATTTTCAGTTCTCTTGGAAGCTTTTCTCCTGACTTCCTCCTGTCCCTACTGTGGATTTTTATCTTTTCCCTCTCAACCCAATGCTTAAGAAGAAAGTAGAAGAAAAATAAAGTAAAACATCTTCTACTTGTCTGCAAGCACTCCCCTTTTTCAGAGGGGAAGTGGTCATTTATTTGTAATCTTAAAGGTCATCACAGACCATTTTTTCTTATTTAGTCCCTTGAATATTTGACTATTTTCATTTTAAACCTGGTGATAGTCTGTAACCTGCCGTCACAGCAGCTTATTCCTTACATGCTTCCTAATATCTATCTCTGATGTTCCATTTACCCATGTTCAGTAAGTTCCTGGCCATTTCATATGCCTAATTTCCTATCTCATCACACCCTTGCCCCCATCACCTTGTTTTCTCTCACATTTTGCTTGCTAATGTGCTTTTGTGCTTGAGCTAGGGAACTTGTTGCCAACTTACTTACACTTCTCTCTTTCTGGGATCTTTTCCAGTTTTGCTCATTTAATGACATAAGCAAAACCAATACAAAGCTTTACTAAAACTACATAGCTGTTGCTCCTGCTTATCCTTCAAGTAATATTCTTCTGTATGAATCCCAAGGAGCTTTTTAGTATGTGAATAATGTGAACTGGGGCTGAAGAAATGCTTTGCTGTGGGTGGGTTGGTGGGAGTTGTTTCTGTTTTGGGGGCTCTTACTGAAATTATTAGCAAAAAGGATTACTACAAGTTCAAATACTCACCAGTCAGATTACATTTTCCTCACTTTGCATTGCCTTCCCTCCCCCCTAGTAAAGTTACTGTGCTTTCTTCTCTCAGATAACAACAGAGAGTAGGCAAAGCTTTAATGATTACTTAGAAAGAACATGCAATTTTATAATATTCTTTGTACAGAGAGATTTTCTTCATAAACTCAGTAGATACATGAGAAATGTGTGAGAATTGCTGAGTTAGGGAAGCAAAGTGTAGGGCATACTGCAGTGTGTGTAGCAGCAGTGTAAATTACTTGTGCTTAAAAAGTAAATATCTGGAATTCCTTTTCAAGAGTGCATGCTTGGCTTCAGTTGTATGTAAGTACCTTTCTAATTCTTAGATGTTTCTGTCATTACTTTAAATAAGCAGAGACACAGCTCAAAAATTCAGAGAATCTTATGCATTAAGAAGGGTCTGATTTCTGCCGCCTTACCTTAGCTTGTTAAATGCTATGTTGAGCTCTTACAGAGGGATATGGTTGTTTTCCACAAATGCATTACACATGTAATGTATTTACTCATATCTCTATTCCAGATAATACAACCGATTGAAGGTAATAGAATTGTTTAAAGCATTTGGGGTTTTTATTTGGTAATTTTTCCAACAGTAATCATATTTCTTCCCCCTTGCAATTATTACAGAAAGGACTGTGTAGCAGAGAATATCATTACTTGGGGAAGGACTGAAGGAATTTTTTCTCCTTAAGATTAGACTCTAGGAAGAATAACAATTGTAATCATTCAATACAATGGGATGTACACAGAAAATATTAATACTACTGCCTCTGAGTAGTCTTTACCAGCCATACCTGTGTATAACAGCTTTTCAGATTTGCTTTTCTTAATTTGATATTAATTTAACAAGGGTGGCTGCTTTCTAAAGTTCTTTCTTCCAGTGATGGATGTAAGATGCACATGAACAAAGAAAATTTATGAAAGCACTTCACAATGAAACTCTTGCTCCATCTACTGCATAGTCCAGAGAAACCTTATCTACATGAAGTTGGTGTGAGCAATAAGGGTCAATATAATACAGATGCTGGAATTAGTGAAAGACATAATTATTATTAGAGGATGTATGCCTGCAGCAGTGTTCCTAAACAAGCAAAGGGGAATCTGGTCCTCAACCTCTGTAAAGCAAAGCAGACTGATAAACTGCATTTAAAGGTCTGTCTTTATTTTAAGAAAGCTATTCTTGCTTATCCAATGATTGCAGAAGAATAATGCTCATATCAAAATAAAATCCAATGCTTTCTAAATGCTACAAGAGAAAACCTTGACTATTATTACAATTTCTGCCATTGTTGGGTGGCTGGTTGGGGGGGTTTCTGTGAAGTTTTGTAAAACTTTATATTTTGGTTTGGTGCACAAGATTTTTCACATGAAATTCACATTTTTTACACATTAAATCCATTTCCTAGTGGTGTGTAATATTTTGTTTAAATAGGATTCCTTTCAAAGTTGATAGTGTCAAGCCTTCTTGGACTAGCAGGGAAGTAAAAGTATTAGAAAATGAGTAGATTCTTTGTTAGCTGCTTGGTTTCATGAAGAAACCAAAAAAGAACCAAGAAACAAAAAAGATGCAATAGCTTTTGTACCCTGGGATTGGAAGGCTTCTAGTAAGTTTGGTAAATTAAGGAAGAAAATTACAGCTGGAGTTCCCAGTGAGGCTGTGATAATTCAGGAATCACAAAAATTGCAGAAGGGGATGTGTGATTGTCTCCCCTACAGTGCTGTGGCTTTCCTCATCTCTTAAGAGGCAAGGAGCTTCTTAGCGCTGTGGATGGGGGGGAGGCAGGCTAATGGTGGAGAGAACATAACATTGCTGTCTGACCCACCCTAAGACTTGGAATAATTCAATAATATCCATTTGAAATCTGTATAAGGATGACTTTTCTGAAAGTTTTTCTGGATGGATTCCCAGTTGCTGGTTGATAGTCCCTGTCACCTGCTAACAGTGTCCCATGACTTCTGTAATTTCCTGACTCTCACTTCCTTTAGCCTAAATCAAATTAATTACTGTTTTAATATGAGATAGTGACTGATTAGGTAAACCACCACAGTTGGGGATTTCCAAACTGTGAGGCTTGTTGCTGTATTGATGTCTAGCTCACGACAGAACCAAGAGTTGCCACAGCTAATAGTGGGCACCCTTGCTGCTACTGATTATTTGATGTAGATCACCATCTAGATAAAGAAGTCTAGAAGTGCCTGACGTTGACAGCTTGCAGAACTGTCTAAAGTCCATAGCTGGGGACCTGGGATTCCTCACCCACTGACTGTTAAGGGCACAAGAGAGAAATATTCTTTGGCTTGTATCCTTAAGTTTTACCTATATATATATATATACACACATATATATATATGTATTACTTCCACATTTTCTTATCTTTCTACTTTAATGATCTGGGTAAACACAGCATCTGTTGTTTTTAATATTTTCTTTGCATCCTGTTATGGTTTTTTTTTCCCTTCTGTTGCTGACTTAATATAACATGGGCTATTTAATTTACATTCATTCTTTTTCTTGTGCTTGGCTTTTACATCTCAGCTGTAATCACACCTGAGTTCTGTTTATGGTTTGAATTCAGTACACTGACAGGTATCTCTGGTATATGTGTGATTGTCAGTATTCATTATCTGCCATATTACTTTATCTGTCACTTAAAAGCACATAAAGAAATTCTTTTTTTATTAGATGTGTTAAAATCTGTGAGGAATACTGCTGCTGTTTGCGTTCCCTTTTTCTTCTCCTTCTTCAATTTGGTTTCCTAGTTGCATATATTTCTAAAGTGCTAGATTATGGTCGTTTGTGATCATAAATAATTGAAGCCCAAAGGTTAAAATAGGTGGTTGCATGAGTTTAGAAACAAGGGTCCTCGAGGAGATTGAGCTCTGTGTAGAGTGTACTCTTTGATCATAAGATACGAGCTGGTCCAAGGGACATGCAGTGTTTGCACAGCTTAAAGCTAAGCATAAATCTGTGCAAGGCCAGGGAATACATTTGCTAAGTTGAAATGTGGTGTAGCGTTATCCACATAAAGGTAAATAGTTACTACAGCCCAACTGAGGACATTTTATTTGATCTGTTAATTAACACATGGAGAACAGGACAGAGAGCACTCAACAAAAGACTGTCTTCATTTTGCTTTGTGTTTTTTATGTGTGTTCACAGTGTCCCACTACACCAGCTGGCTTGGAAACATCGTCATAATTTTCCTCTGTGTGTAAAGCATGGTTGATACTTTCAGAACACCAGCTAAGTTTAATGGTGTCCTTATAACCTTACCTGCAGCTCCTGCCATGAGATCAGACTCTGCCAGACTGTTCCGGATAAACAAAACCATTGTAACTGAATGCTGCTTGAGTGCAGGCTCATTGCGACAGGTGTCCTATGCTGTTGAAGGTGCTTCCTCCTCTTAGGAATGTGGCCAAAATACGTTACTACTCCAAGTCAACCTTTGTATCAATGCTTATGGAAAGTAATGTCTGCAGAATGATGTGTCTGATGATATCCTGGCTTAAATATTAAAACTGCATCTCCTTGGGAAATGTGCTCCAGTAAACACTGCGCACTTCTAAGGCAAGACTTGTTAATGAAATCAGAAGGCCTTGCTGCAGATACGTGTATCAGCAAATGTTATTAAGCCTTGAAGTTGAAGAAAGTAGGCTAGTATGCTTTAGTGCAAGAGGCTGTGAAGGTGCTGTCCAGGTCAGGAGGGATTCCCTGCCAGTCCCAGCTGCTGTGGGAGGGCAGGAGATGGGCCCTGTGAATCTGCTGTAGGTCTGTGTAATTTTTCCCTCTTCTAATTCTCAAAATTAACTGGTTGCCCATTGTATTGTAGAAAGGGAAATATTAGATGAATCTCCATACCCCTTAGATTAGATTAGATTTCCAAGATCTCTAAAAGGTACATGTCAAAAGAATATTGGAAAATCCTGCTGAATATTGGGTAACTTTGTATGAAATGTAACTTGACGTGATCCTCAAGCATCCCAGAGTCCTGTGGTGCCTTGCAGTTTCTTTTCTAGGACATGTGTGCATCAATTAGTATGTATTGCTATCAGGTTGGATATTTTAATTGGTCATCTCATCACTTTTTAGAAGCGGGCTTTACTTCAGAAAGTTAATAAGACCTTGAGGTAAAATAGTCTTCAAGATGGTGATCTGTCTTGATGGATTCATCATTGGATCCATTGGATGAATCCAGTGATGGGGATGCTAAGGCTTCAGAAATGCTGCTTAAAGAGTAACTTAATTTATTCTTCTATGTAGCATGAATATTAAGGGTGCTTTGCCTATGCATGTCACTTCTTTAAGCTCACATTACTTGCTTCTCTGTCTCACACACCAAGTGCAGGGAAACAACACAAATAGGCAAATCTGCTTATTTGTTTGTGGGATTTCTTTTTTTTTGTGTTGTTGTTGTTGTTTTACTTGGTTTGCTTTGGAGGTTTTGTTTGCCTGGGGGTTGGTTTGTTTGTCTGTGGGTTTAGATTTGTTATTTGGGTTTTTTTTTTTGGTTTTTTTACCTTGTTTTGAAATGGGAATAAGTATCTCCCAGCTGCAAGTTTCACCACTGGTGTTACCATGGAGCTGATGTGGCTCCCTCTTCCCAGTGAGGGATGTTCCCCTTTCTTGCATCTGCACTGGTGCTTGGGATGCTGGGGATACATGTACTTGTGCTGGAGGTTACCCTGGCAGGAGAGTTGCTGGGTTTTGCCTATGTTGGCTCTCTGTCCTGCTGCCCCAGTGATCGGGTGGCTGTGATGGGGTGCAGGCTTTAGCAGGCATTATGCCACGTGGGGACACTTCCAGAGTTGGTTTAGGTATGCTGTGGGCAAGGAAGAAATTCAGGTTTCATAAACTCAGAGAGAAAGAATGAGTTGGGGTTCAGAGCCTGGTCGCAGTTAGCTGCTGTATGCTTTCCTTCTGTGGAAGAAAACTCATCTGGCCCAGAAGATGGGTTGTTTGATCCTGAGTGTCAGCGACAATTAGGTCTCTAATGTGGTCACTCTTCTGAAGTAAACCTTGCCTCTCGCTGCTGGTTTCATCTGGAGGCAAGCCTCAGGTTTCCAAACTGTAGTTTCCAGGCTGCATAAACAGCCCTTTTGCCTCAGTTTTGAAGTTTGATATTAAACCAGTTTCCACTTCTTGTACTACTGCAAATGTTTGAGAAGCTCCATGTGCTTGATGTGATCTTGAATCGTAAGTTGTTTTGTGTCTCTCTTCTCCTTTCATCAGGCCAGCTGAAAAGTGACCTGGGTGCATCAGTTATAACTGCAATAAAAACTCCTACTGGTTTCCTTTGCCAGAAGTTTCGCTTTCTGGGTGTGTTCCTGTTCTTGTTTGGTTGGTTCTGTTAACGATCAGCATTTCATTGTCTTTTTGTTTTACTCAGGGGTTTTGAGCAAACTGAGTGCCATGGCATTCAGCAGCAGTGCCCCATAGCTGCCTGCATCTCTGGGTGCAGGGTTAAACTGATCACATCCTGAGGAAAGTGATCACATCCTGAGGAAAGTGCAAGAAATGTAGAAAGAACTCTGTCTGCATGAAGGGTCTCTCTGTTTAAATGTGTCCAGGAGACTGCAGCAGGAATTGCCTTTCTCCTTCCTTCCCCTTTCTTCAAAAACATGAGTTGTGTTAGATTTTGTGGGTGAGGGACATTAACTGGTTGACAAGATAGGAAATGTGTACTCTTTTGCTTGATGGGGCTGACTGTAGCTTCTAGTACTACACCAAATTACAAATAAAAATAAGTAAACATAAGAGGATTTCAGGAAAAAACTCTTTCTCCCACTTCTCTGGGTTCTACCTGTGGTTTACAGCAGTAGCTTTTAGCTGGCTTGTCTTTTAATTCTCACTGGGGCGCCGGGGAGGGCTCAGTTTTGCCATAGCAATTAGTGGAGATGATATGGGCCGACTGTCCTGAATTAGCCCTGGAAAATGTTGTTTGTGTGTTTGGGATGAGTCAGGAAGGAAAGTGCCAGGTTGGAATAACTGTGCCAGTTCTCAGTGAAGCGGAACAAAGGCAGGAAGGTCCTGTTCTGCTGCACCTGCACGCCTGGCTGGGCTCAGAGCTTCAGGCCCGGGGAGAGGAGGAAGCATGTTGGCTGAGTGTAGGTTACAAGACCTGATTTAATGCTGTGAAGGTATTTGTTGTTCTGAAGTGTTTTGGCTGACTTCTCGGGGGGGACCAGTGCAATTATTATATTTTAATCCTTTAAATGAAAAGAGTCTGTGACTCCATGTACCAACGAACTCCACCCTTCCATATGACGTTACTGCTGTCTTAGAAGAGAAACTGGGAGCAAGCTTACTATAACGTGGGCAGAATTTATGACAAGTTAGTGTCACCATATGAAGATTACCAGTGTTCTGAAGAACCTTGTGTATGAACTTTTGAAACTCAGCTGTGTGTGGCACTGCACTGGTCGTGGGCTCTGTTTTCAATCCTAGATTGCTGAAAGTATGGAGCTGTAAACATCACATCCTGTGTAGTTTGTGATTAGAAAAACAATTCTGTTTCGAAGTTGGCAAACTCACTTCTGGTATGTCTCACAAAGCTCTGTTGAGCACTTAAAAGCAAACAAACAAAAAACCCCAAACAAAACAAAAAAACTTGACCAAAACTTGTAAGGGGCTTAGGAACCATGGTAACAAGATTTATTCAATGCTCAGCATAACTTTAACTGTCACCAACATATGTATGCTTTCAAAAGGCATCTTTGTTGTAAAGTGACATTAAGGGATTGTATTTCACCTTGCAATAGAAATGGTTCCCTATTAGCTTTGAAGTTGCTTTTTTGAAATACAGAATATTACAGTTGGGAAGAAGAGAAAGGAATAGAAAAAAAAGAGCAAGGGGAAGTTACTGTGTTTAGTGTCTCACTTGATAATATCTACTGAGCTCCATGCTTATAGTTTGGATTTTTTTAAGTTTTATATAATGGCTTTCAGAGTTATGGGATCAGTTAATGAAATGTTCCCATATGCTTGACTAAGGCCAGCTGTATTCAAAATCATTGTTTCTTATTGCTGACATCTTCAAGCTCTTTTAAAAGTCCATGGCTGGAATTCCTACATGTTCTGTAACTGATATAAACTGAAAGATGCACATGTATATGTTTGATTCTTTTGGGGTTTTTTTTGCGCTTCTGGAAAGCCTCTGTGAGCAGGCTCAAACTGTGGCTACATTTCCAGACAAATGGCCCAGATTTGTCTGATTCTGTTCTGTCTCTGCCATTTATTGACCTCGGTATCCGATTTAAAAATCTAGATCTACTTTTTTTTTCCTCCCGCTCACTGTGTGTGTGTTTCTTGTTTCTTTTTCTGAGCAGGGTCCTGCATATAATCCTGTTGCAGTAGAGTAGGGTGATTGCTTTGGGTTTGGGATTTATTTTTCTGAATGACAAAGTTTCTGTCATGTAGTCCCAATCTAGTATACATTTCGTAATTTCTTATCAACAATTAAAAAGAATCAGGGTGTATACATTCAGTCTTAATTCCCCCCCAGGACCCAGCACTTTTTCATATGCCTGAGATACAATAAATCAGAGTAGATAATGCTCTATTAATATTCTGATTGCGATCAGAGGTGCTTTAGTAATTGTAGAATGATGCAACAGGTACAGGTGGCCAGAATTAGCTGTGGTTTTGTGCAGATGGGAGGTTTACCTGGAAGAGGGGTGAATCCCCTTCTGCACAGGCTGATAGATAGGTACTAGCATCTTACGCAGTTCAGAGTTGCACCACCTGTAAATCTGGACCTCTGAGTGCTCTTGATGTGTGACATAGAACAAGCTGATATGAATGTTTCTTTTAGTTTCTACATTGAGGTTTACCAAGATCTTTCTGCTAGTTTTGTTTTAGTTTGCTTGTTGCATTAGGAAAAAACTTGCTTGTGGTGGCTTGCTAGAAGCAAGAGAGCAAGCAGTTGCAGAGAACAAGCAGTTTAAACATGAAAACATCCAGGACTTTACTTCTCTTTCTCCCCTTTCCTTCCCCTGAATTCTGAATGAAAGCCATTGCAGATGAGAGCTGTTTAGAAAGACAGTCTTCTAAAGCCGTCAGACTCCCTCTGTCTGGTTTAGCTATTTTGATTACCTTGCAGAATATGACAGCTTACAAATGCTCATGTGTATTGCACATGCTTGAAAATGTTGGGAGTTGTGAATATAAAAATTGCCTGGAAGAAATTTAAGTTCAGGGCAGGAGATAATAGAGGAAGTGTGGTGATGTGCCTTTTCCAGCACTGTGTGTACATACTTCGCTTCCATGGGCTGACTACACCAAGGAATTTGCCTTGCAGTAATTCAAGAAGGGGAAAATTCAGGACAAAGATGTTTGTTTAATCAAGTGTGGTATATTTGCAGGCAGACCGATGTGTGGAAGTTATCTATTACTCAGAAAGACTATAGAGGCCGTCAGTTTTACTTGATTGAGAAGGGCTGTGGTTTGGTGGCCAGACTAGTTTTGGGGGCATTTTAAGAACAAGCTGTAAGAGCAGTTTATATATTTGGTGATGTAAGCTTAATTATAGTGTATAATCTGTGAGAATACTACTCCAGCGGCAAGCTGAGTGGCTAAAGGAGGCTGAATAAGCAGAGTAATGGAGTACATTGTGTCTGCTTGGTGGGGTTAGTTCTTGGGTGCTTCCTCAGAGGTAATGTGTCTGGGCATCAGGTCATCTTGCTTTTGCAAAGCTGCCTTGGGTAAACACGGAAAACGATAGCTTTGAGCCTTGGGAAGCAGTGGATCAAGTTAACTCTTGCAATTTTAGTACCTTTGGCTTTGTTATAACTCTAATGGAATGTGTCAGAAACAAACCTAGCTAGGTGCAGTAAGTGTTAATGGAGCTCTTTTCAGCCGCAGTCTTTAGTTGAATGCTAAAGTTACTTTTCTGAGGTGTCAGAAAAGGTGGTGGATTCTGTTCTGTGTGGATTTTTCCTGTTGTATTGGGTTTCTATTTTTTAAATACCTGATTAACATGCAGAATACTAAATGGCTGTTCTAATGCACCCTTTCAACTCAAAACATTTGTTATTGCTGCACCTTTATTGTTTAAAATTACATTTTATATTAAGAAACATGTAATTTTTTGTACTGATTTCCAGACATTTTATTTAACACCGACATAAACTGAACATACAGCAATGGTGTATATGATGTACTAGTAAGGTAGTAAGAAATAGAGAAATACCAGAATCCCTGACTAAAATCCCATGTGGTTAGCTGGAATTGTTTGAGATGACAGTGAGCTCCAGGGAGAGCAGTGGTTTTTATAGCCTGCTTTTTTCCAGCACCCTGTAAAACTTCTCAGATTTTAGAGATTGTTCTTCTGCAATGGCGTAATCAAATAGCCACATAGTAGCTGATGCATAATGAATGAACCTATTGTAATGGACCAGAAAGATCTTTAAACTATGTAGTCTGTCTTTCTAGACAATGTGGATATTACGTGCTGCTGTGGAATTCAGCTTTAGCATTGTTTGGAAATCATCTCTGAGATACCATTATTTGACTGACCTTTGTTGTTGTTGTTTTCCAACATCTTAACCTTGATATGTTTCGATGTTGTTGAATGCTTATTTCTAGAAGTTGCTGAGTTTCTAGTTCGAAATCTTCTGTACCTTCCAACAGTACAGTACGGAGCTGTTGATGTGCAAAAGAAGGCCGATTATAAGACTTAAGAAGAATAATTTGAATTTCATGCAGTTCTGTTCAAACTCAGAAGTTTGTGAGTCATATATATGTATATAAACTAAGAAACTTGACCTTTTTTTATGCATGTTTTCTGTCATCCTTGGGCATAGCTGGGGAGAGTGGTTGACTGAAGATAACCTAAGAGGGAATAATTAAGAAACTGTCCAGAGGGGCTTAATTTTTCTGTCACAGGAAGGCCAAAGTCATCATGATCATGAACTTTGTTACTTTCCCCACAAACACACTTCAGATTTGTTTCTGCATTATATTGTGGTTTATGCTTTCAATAACAGTAGCTGTAGCTGCTTTCCTTGTTAAATCTGCATTAAAATTATCTCTCCTATGAAGCCACCGTATGCTTTGCCTGTGGCATTGGTTTTGCTTGGCTAATCTGTTTATCTAAAAGATCACTTTGAGCTGGAAGTAGGCTAATCCTGTGAAGCATATGAAATTGGCAATTGATATTAGGGTTTCTAATGCTTCTGGTAGGCATTGTAATTCAAGTAGTGAAAACCTAATTGTGTGCATAAATAGGCTCAAAGACTTCCAAAACTTGCTTTGTGTAGCATAGTACTGTAGCTCTGGACAGGGTTCTAGGTACAACTGTAATATGCATTATTTGCACCATCTAAATACTGTTCTTGTGGGTGTTGTAGGATCACAGACTGGTTTGGGTTGGAAGGGACCTTAAAGCTCATCCAGTTCCAACCCCCTGCCATGAGCAGGGACACCTTCCTCTAGAGCAGGGTGCTCCAAGCCTCATCAAACCTGCCCTTGAACACTGCCAGGGATGGGGCAGCCACAGCTTCTCTGGGCAACCTGTGCCAGCGCCTCAGCACCCTCATAGTGGAAAACTTCTTAATGTCTAATCTAAATCTCACATAGATTTCTTAGCAAGATGGTTTTGGGCTGTGGTTTATCACAGGTAGGACTAACGTTGAAGTAATATTTCAAAGCCTCTTTGCCTGGCTCTGTCCTGATCCTCTCTTTCCAAGACCAGAAAAATTATTTTAACTATGTGCTTCTAAAGGATAAATGTTACTGCTAGTGTGTTACTTCATGGTTGAATAAATTTGTCTGATACACAGAATCTAAACATGCCTCGCTTGGTTGTGGGGTAGCTTGCAAAACAGTTTAGCAGTGGGGTAAAGTGGTATTTTGCAGAGACTCTGGTAATAAAAAGACGAACAGAGAATTATCTTTAGGACCATTCTTCTGGCTGTAGTGAATAATTAATAATGCTTTAGGTGATGTAAGCAGAGCTGTGCTACATTTGGGAAGAACATTCTAGTTGTGGTATACTTGTTTTTTCCGGTTCTGTGGCAGCTGTTTGCTAGTTTTCCCAATTCTGCTAGTGCTTATGTCCTGAAATAGTCCCCCTGAGCCAAGTGGAATTATCTGTGAGCCATGGTGTTTACAGGAGGGGATTGACTTTAGTTTATAATAAAAATACACTGGAGCTAGAAGCACTCTTTACATTTTGCTTGTAGAAGAAAACGATTATTTGCATAAGGAATGATGGGTGAAATCAGCATAGACCCATATTAGATTTGGTATTGAGAAAAACCAAGTGAAGTCTACCACTGCCTTCTGACTCTGCTTTCAGTATAATGTCAAAGATCTAGAAACCTTTGGTCTGTAAAGAAAGTCTCAGAGATCTAAAGATACAGGTTCACACTTTCTGACTGAAGCAGTGAATAATGGGAAAATATTGAGGTGTTTTGAGTTTTGTTGATGCTTTATGCTTAGCAGGAGCTGGGTGAACTAGGAGTAAGAATTGCCTTTCTGTTGTTGAAACCTAAAGGCATACTGTTGTTGAAACCTAAAAACTGGTCTGCAAAGACATTGTTTCTGCCTACAGTATTTGCCTGCCTTAAAATCCTTACCTTAAGAGAGCAGAGGCTGAATTTTACCTGTTACATTTTGTACCCAGTAAGTTAGAAAGCAGTTTGAAATACTGAAACATTAACACCCCTTTGACATTTTCTGTTAATTTGGTTTCTCCTTGGAACACTTCCAAGCCTCATCTGTATGTTGCCCCTTACATACTTGGAAGTTAAAGGGTACAGAAGCTCTGCAGATTTCAGTGACTAACACTTAATGTGGGATGATGTGTTGGTATGCGTTAAAAATAACATCCTTTTAGTTCTTCAGACTTTTTAAGATTTAAAATTTCATTTATGAGATATCATGGAGTTTTTAAAGAATGGATTATTATTTTTAACTAAAGGTGTACAGTGTTGTCCTGGGTTCAGCAATTGCAGTCAGTTTTTCTCCTCCTTAGTAGCTGCTGTTTTGACTTAACCCAGGAACAAGGCTGATAAGGCCGATGTTTTTGGTTGTTGCTAAGCAATGTTTGCCCTGACCAAGGACTTTGTGAGCCTCATGCTCTGCCGGGGAGGAGGGGAGGCCGAGAGGAAGGAGGGACAGGACCCAAACCGACTAAAGAGGTATTCCATACCATAGCACGTCATGCCCAGGACGTAACTGGGAGTTACCCAGAAGGGCTAGTGATCTGGGGGTGGTTGGAGGAGGTGGTCGGTCAGCACTCGGTTGGGTTGGGGTGTCATGAGTTATCTGTTGGTGGTTGGTGAGATGCTGTATTCTTTTCCCTTATTTCCTTTCTCATTATTACTATTGGTGGTAGCAGCAGTGATTTGTGTTTTACCTTAGTTACTAAACTGTTCTTATCTCAACCTGTGGGGGTTGCAGTCTTTTGATTCTTCTCCCCATCCCTCTGGAAGCAGGGGAGGGCAAGAAAGGGGGGTTGAGTGAGTGAACAAGCTGCGTGGCTGGGTTTAAACCACGACAAGCGTTCATTATTTGAATGAGAACTTCTCTACCTTACAGAAGGATGCAGACAGGTTTGGGGAGCAAAGCTTACTTGAATAAATACTTTTCTCATAATGTTATTTGGAGAAAGTTAAGAATAAAATAATTGGGTGAAATCTTATTTCCAAATATGCCAAAGTACAAATATTTATAGTTTGTTTTGAAAAGACTCAATTTGGTTAGGACTAGTCAAGTTTGTAATATAGTAGTGTGGTGTGTAGTTTGGCACACTTTCGTATTAAAGTCTAATGGTTTGTTGATTACTACCTAGGTGTCTCTAGTTTTATTTTGGGGGCTGGTGAAAATCTGTCTGTAGGCTTTTCCTGAGATATTGTCCAAAGACAGCACGTTCTGCTTAGGCTGCATCCAAATTATCGTGTATATATTGTAAAAATAAATAAATTACTCCCCTCTACACATTTATGTGCTTTTAGTCTATTTTGCTGCAACTGTCTAAAATCCAAGTAGCTAAATTCCAAACTATTTTATTTGCCTTTCAGCATACATCTGTGGATGGATACACTGAACCACATGTCCAGCCTATCAAGTCAAGTAGCAGACAAAACATCCCCAGGTGTAGAAACTCCATTACATCTACGAATGAAGAGCATCCTCACATTGGAAACTATCGCTTACTGAAAACAATAGGAAAAGGAAATTTTGCCAAAGTGAAACTGGCCAGACATGTGCTTACTGGAAGAGAGGTAAGCCTTTCAAGAAAAAAAGGCTAAACGTGTGTTTTATATTCTCTTTGGCTATCTTTATAGGTATTTCTGCACTTCTTTTTCCTTTCTCTTCCAAATAGAAAAAAGCATTTTTTTTCTTTGCTTTTGCCATCATAAAGGAAGATGCAGAGAGGCTGTTTCAGGATATAGAAGTTCCCTGAGGTGTTCAAGTCTTCTCTTTGTAAAATGCAAGTTCTTGGTGAAGAGATCAGAAAGGTTGTTTCAAGGGGTGTTTTGGGGTTGGAAGGGGGTCTATTCAACCCCAAACCAAAACCAAAGAGAAATCAGTGGGTAGATTGCATTCATATAGATAGATAGATCAATCTTTGTTATTGAAATATATTGATAGACAGATCTTGTATTTGGAGGACCTGTTTTTCGCAGTGGACCAGATAACATTGTTTAGTCCAAACACTAATAGAAGTATGACACTGATTTCTTGGTGGTAACATCCTGTGGCAAAATTCTGAGCTCCTGATGATAAATCCTCATAGGTGAGGCGATTTTGCTTGATGTAATGCATAAAAGCAGACATATATGCCTGTCTTACAGGTGTATCTATGATTTTGCTCGCAAAGGAGCAATGTATTTTTGTGCAAACATTTTTCTGAGTTTAATAATTAATCTTGTTTTGTTTTGCTTTGTCTTTTTTCCCCCAAGGTTGCTGTGAAAATAATAGATAAAACCCAGCTAAATCCCACTAGTCTGCAAAAGGTAAGAATATACCATAACATGTGAAATTCTGTCAACAGTTGAACTGTGATCTTTTGTGTATTTAACAAAAATACTTGGTCCATTTATCTTGCTAAACAAACATCTTTGTGTACATACAACCTTGGGAGACAGTCTTTACTATAAGGTGCATGGGCAAGTTGTCTAATGGCAGTTACTCTGTGTGTTTCCTATCTAAGCATTGCTTCTTTGTTCTTCCTTCCTCCCTCAGCTTTATTCTTTGCTGACAGTAAAATCTGTATCTAATTAGGTACACAAGTAGTTTGTCTACCTAATAAATCAGGACATAATGCTGTAAAAGAGTTTTTCTTTGATTCTTCTGTAATACAGTAATTGTGTATAGAATTGCCAGAATGACTGAACATAGTCAGAGCGTTCTTGCTTGTTCGTGCCTGTAGACAGAAATTCAGAAGTCCTTCATAACCATTGTGATAAGTGTTTTAACAAAACCCTGGGGTTTTCCGTGTGCTATGGGTTGCTAATATTTGAGCTAGTGAAGAGGGACCCACAGAAGCAGTACATGACAGAGCATATTGGGGAAATCATGTGCTGCTCACATAGCTTGTTTTCTACCTTGCTTGGTATTTGCACTAGGAGAGCTGTGTGAGTTTGTCTCATTGTTGAGCAATGAGAGGGTAAAAATGTTAAAAAATTCTGGAAAACTAAGCATAAAAAACTTAACTTCTGGGATAATTGCTGTAATGACAAGTAAGTTGTATGTCACACAACAATACTCAATAATAAATCATTCCAGGTATAAGTGAAACTTTCATAGCCCATAAAAGATGCTGTCGCACTACACAAAATACTTTCGTGGTAGGATATTGCTGCTGTTACTTGGTTGTTGAGTGGGAAGCTGATAGCAAGAGAAATATTTTTAGGTACAGTTAGAAGCAGCTTATAGCAGAACTAAGTTAAATTTAGTGATTTAACCACAATTCCATTCTTCAGTAACTTCTAAAAATATTTATCCCATCTTCTGTTTACACTGGGAAGTGTGAAGTTTTCCTTTGTAGCATCTTGATTGAAACTGATTGTAGAAAAAAAAAAAGTAGGTTTTGTTTTGAAGCTCTAAATGTCTTCAGCTTTGCAGTTTTCTGAGAACTTTGAGTGAGTATTGATTCCCTGAAAGCTTTTAAGTAAGCTTAAGCACAGTTTTTGCACAGTCACTCAAGCAACTGTTGGTTTTTTAAGCAAGTAAGGGTGGGAGGGTGGTTCATCAGCATGGTTAGATTTACTTCTGTTTCGGGCCTTCAATCACTATTGATTATTCTAAATCAAACAAGACAAATACAACATTATCTTAGCACAAGGTTATTCACAAAACCATCCCCTTTCCTTTCACTGTAGTATAAAGGATAGCAAGAGCAAGTAATTGCTACTGACCTAATTAAGTAAAATGATGTGGGGCATTGTAGCTTCTCATGTACCATTCTGTTTTGTAAACAGAAATATTTAAGCACATGCTTAGGTTGCTGAAAGTATTATACAAGCTGGGTGTGTAGTTAGTCATGAGTATGAAAGCAGAGGAAATCTTCAGTTTGTTCTTAGCCATTCTCTAGTGTTCTTTATGGCCTATAGGATGATGTCATGGTTTAGCCCCAGATGACAATTAAGCACCTTGCAGCTGCTCACTCCCTCCCTCCAGTAAGATGGGGGGAGAAAATCAGAAGATTAAAAGTGGGAACTCATGGGTTGAGATAAAGACAGTTTAGTAGGTAAAACAAAGCAAAACAAGGAATCCATTCACTGTTTCATATCAGCAGGCAGGTATTGAGCCAACTCCAGGAAAGCAGGGCTGTATCACGCTTCATCTTTACTTGGGAAACCAAACACCCTCACTCTGAATATCCTCCCTTCCTTTTTCTACCCCCAGCTTTATATGCTGAGAATGATGCCATATGGTCTGGGATATCCTTTGTGTCAGTTGGGGTCAGCTGTCCTGGCTGTGTCCCTTCCAGCTCCTTGTTCACCTCCAGCCTACTTGCTGGTGGGGTGGTGTGAGAGGCAGAATCAGCCTTGATTCTGTGTAAGCACTGCTCAGCAGCAACTAAAACATCCCTGTGTTATCAACACTGTTTTCAGCACAAATCCAAAACACAGCACTGTGCCAGCTACTGTGAAGAAAGCTAACTATCCCAGCCAAAACTAGCACATATGGACACGGTACTTCACAGACATAGTTACTCTAATTTAAACCATTAAATGTTAGATGATTGCACAAGTAAGCTGACCTTGTGAATTTTTAATTCCATATCCTTGTGCCTGCAATATGTTAGTCTGAAGCTGTTTCTTGCTTCAGAACCTCTGCCTTCTTAAATAGATAAACAATGTTGAATTAAAGGCACTGCCTTTTGTTTTCAATTTGTTCAGTATGTGGTTCCCATCTTACTGGGTTAGCACCTGCTTAGAAGACAGAGCTGGCTTTTTTATGAATTTGCTGTCTTGATAGTAACATACTGTACTGCCTTAGCTTTTCCACTGTCTTGATTGTAATTGGTTTCCAAATGTAAGTATTTGGGTTTCATCATAACTAGAGTTTATATCAAAATAGCTGTTCTATTTTCTGCTTGTCTGCTACATCTTCTTGTACTGGCTCAACTTAGGGAGTTTCTGAAATAGCCTTCTGTTGCTCTTTTGCACACTGCTAATGGAGCAGAAGGGGCTCTTTTCTCCTTAATAGGCTTGATTAGCAAATGGTACTTAAGATTTTCCCTTTTGAAGGGTCAGCATGCTTTTTTTATTATTTAAACAGATCTAAAGCCTCAAACTTAGGTTCTTTCTTTCCTTAACAACAGAAGATGGGAAACAATTTCAGTATATTACCTACTGAAAGCTATGCTTTTTTTACAACATCCATTCTCAGTAATGATTTAGAAACTAGAGAAGCATTCCAGCACATCTTTTTCAAAGCAAGAAAAAGCCTTGGTTAACTGAAGGGTTTTTTTTAGTTTGAGTGTAGTGACTTAAAATAGTACATCTTCAATATAGATGTCAGCCTGACAGCAAGTAGAAGTGCTAGCAATGGAAGATCTTTGTACTTGCTGCAGCTTGCCCTGAAAAATGAAACTGGAAAAGCAGGATTCAAGTTTTCAAGCATTGTGCCTTTTGCATACGTACAAGTTCTACAAACTGAATTTGGTGCTGGCTGTCCTCTATTATGACTGAAGCTATTGGTGCTACGACCCTTTTACAACAAGGAATGGAAGCACTTTGTTAAGAATGAAGAGCAGCCCTATAGATGTGGGGTGGATTATGGGGCAGGAAGTCGGGAGCACTTACACCTTCTGAGAGAGCAGTACTCTGCTGCTCAAGAAAGTAGAGATGTGCATGAAACCTAATTATGTTCTTGTCTAATCCTGCAGCTTGCCTCATCACAAAACCAGAACTGAGCTCTCTGATCTGTCTAGATTTCTATAAAATTAACAAACTTGCAGGAAAGAACTATGTCTTGTTGCTTTAACACATCTATTCTTTTGCATATGGAGGTATGTGGGTGTTACTGAAGGGTGTAGTGGCTATTGTTTAAAGGTATCTCTATTTGTTAAATACATAGTTATTGACATAAATGATGTTAATGACCAACACACTTCTGCAAAGGGAAAGGGGAGGCCTGGGGATTTATCACAAAGTAATGCTTCACAGAATGCAAAGTCTGCATGTAAAACAGTGTACTGAAATACTGGAATACTGTTAATGCTTTTATTCAAGTGTTATCCATTTGTCAGAGATTTTCTAGATTGTTTCTCTCATATATTTATAGTGGTCTGTATTTTAATTCTGCTTATGAAAGAAAATTGGATGAGGGAACATTGGCATCTTCTTAATTTGTATAAATGCACATTTACACTGGACCAAGTAAAATTCTGAATATGCACCAAGACTCCAGAGAACAGTTCTTTTGTCCCATTTCCATCCCACTCCCCCTCTGCTGTTTTGAACACCTGTATTGAAAAAAGGGTCCCTGCTCTTTCTTTGACAGCCCCTTACACATCCTCTTGGACCACATGGCCCATCAACTACACAAGGTGTAGTGGGGCTTGTTTATGGTCTGTAAGCAGTGCTGTTCCATTATTTCAGTTTTCAGCCTTTCAAACAATTTCTTCCTGGGCTGGAAGTATCTGTCATGTCAAGCAGCTTTAACAAAGCTGCTTGACTTAGTTACATCACAGCATATTGGAATGCATAAGTTACATCTGCCTAATTTGCAAGATACCTACACGTGAGTTACTTCTGAAAAAGGTCTGAAAACATCAGTTTTCAGGTGTATAACTGCTGAAACTTGTCAGAAGCTGATAAAAACTCTAAAATATAAACTCTCAGAGTAATGTGGATCTCCCCATGAGGAAGACAGCCTTGTGTGCTGTAGTTTCAGTAGTGGGCAGGCAGTTGGGAGAGGAGTTTTTCAGGGAATGCAACCACTTGAAGTATTTAATCTTTTCTCAGAGCAAGCCATTTAGTTAGCAGGTACCCGTGGGCAGGTTCCAAGATTTCAACTATTCTTCCAGTTCTTACTCTGCTGATTGCTCTTTTTGCCTGCTCTCATGTGTGCAGGGAGGCTGTTGCCATACTGACTATAAAACAAACCAGCCAGTTTCCCTTCATCTTGTGCTTGACACGATTTGCGTGGATGAGCATCACCTAAGATAACTTAATCTGCTTCAGCCTTGCCCAGTTCTTGCCCGAAGCATGCAAATGCATTTCAACCAAGATTAGAAGTGCCTTTAAGTCAGAATCCCCAAACAAACTAAGAAGCCCACCACAGAGCCACTAACCAGCAAGAAGATACCCAATTTGACCTTGTGAAGTTGAGTTCATCTAGAATTTGCCTTGGAATAGCTGCATTCTTTCAAAAGGTTGAGACTAACTATCCCTTTGATTGACTCATGGTGGCTCATACCTGGACTATATACTGCTTCTGTATGAACATGTGCTTTAGTTTTGTGAAAAATACCTATTCAACAGGATATATAATACAAGTTGTTAAAAAAGGTACTGGTGTGAATATGGATAAACCTAAGCCCACACTTTGTATCTTAGTGATGTCTTTTATTCAGAGCCAGGGCAACTAGGTGTTTCATTTCATATAACAAAGTATCTGCATGAGGCTAGAGGTCTTGAGGAAAATAGACTTTTTGTCCTTTTCCTAGTAGGCTTTTTCCTTTATAAAAAAAAAATTACATACTGTGTGGAACAGAATTCATGCCACTGAAATAAATTCAGATCTTAAAGCAATTAGTCAACTTTGAAATCCTGTAAGAGTATTGAATAGAACAATTCCCATCCCGCTTCTATTTTTACAATTACTGTGTGCTTCCCATTACATGTAAAATTATTTCTTTGATCTTTTTCCTAGATTGGAAATTATTTTATTTATAGCAGTCTATATTCTGCTTATGAAGGCATGTTTTCATTGCTGTAACTTTTATACCAGCATTAATACTGTTAAGTTATGAAATATATTTCAACATTCTGGCAGGAATTGTGGTTTTCCATATACCTGCTTAGAGGTTCTTCTGAAGCTGTTTGGTTTAGGTTTGTTACCTTCTGACTAATTGATACTGATTTAGCTGGGAAATGTGTTCTTCTGCAGCAAATTCAAAAACCAAAAAATGCACAAAGAACAGTCTGGTAGGATGTATTTTCATGGGGATAACTGACTTCATGAGGAAACAGGAATACTTGCTGAAGTTTAATTGTAGTATTTTAATTCATAGCGTTACGTACCCATGTGTTTGATTTTTGAACACAAGCAAACTGCATCATAGAATCCTAAGGGTTGGAAGGGACCTCAAAAGATCATCTAGTCCAACCCCCCTGCGAGAGCAGGGTAACCTAAATTACATCACACAGGAAGTTGTCCAGGCGGGCCTTGAATATTTCCAGCGTAGGAGACTCCACAACCCCCCTGGGCAGCCTGTTCCACTGCTCTGTCACTCTCACAGGAAAGAAGTTCCTCCTGATGTTCACATGGAACCTCCTATGCTCCAGTTTACACCCATTGCCCCTTGTCCTATCACTGGACATCACTGAAAAGAACCGAGCTCCATCACCCTGAGACTCACCCTTTACATATTTGTAAACATTGATGAGGTCACCCCTCAGTCTCCTCCAAGCTAAAGAGACCCAGCTCCCTCAGTCTCTCCTCATAAAGGAGATGTTCCACTCCCTTACTCATCTTTGTGGCTCTGCACTGGACTCTTTCAAGCAATTCCCTGCATCATACTGATCATTGTGTCAGATAAATGTTTTTATAATCCTTGCTTCCTTCTAAAATTGTTTTAATGGCAACTGTAAAAGCAGGTAGATTGTAACTAGGTTGAAATACTTAAATAATGTCAATATAGAACTGCAATAATATTGATCAAAAGCTGAATTTCAAAAAGATGTTTCTCTGTGGAATAAATGCTGAATTTTACAAATGTTATGTCTAAATAGCTTTGTCTAAGCAAAAGAATTTCAATTTCTCTTAACTTGTAGCCTCAGCAGTCATAAAATAGAAACTGTGAAGTGCTGCTCTTTGAGGCAAACCCTATGGCTTGCTTCATAGTACCCTTTTGCAGGGTTAGCATCTGAACAAATGGGACTCCTTTTGAAAATGGAGGCAGAGATGTCCTCTGAGACATCAGAGAAGCAAAACAGCAGCAACACACTTCTGCACTGAGCCAAGTTGCTCTGTAAAGAGGTCTGTACTGCTAACATGCCTCCAAAACATCTTGAGCATTACATTGAAGCCAGTGAGCTTTTCTTATTTCAACATCCTACTGCAATCCAATGCAGTACTAAGCATGCAGCCCAGTAAATAGAATTGACAGTGGGGTTAGGCTGTTCGCTTGAAGTGAAACAGTGCAAACTTACCAGTATTGACAGCCTTAAAGTACAGAGTAATGGAATTGTGTAGTCATTTTTGATTCCTTCTTTCTTTTGACCCCCTAGCTTAGTCTTGCTTCACCTCTTATTTAATCAGTAAGCCCATGAGTGCTAGAAATTTAAGAGCTAGGACCTCATTTGTGGTTAAAAAAAAGTCATCAACCCACTGTTACCTAAAGTGTATACAGGTAGGGATGTAAGTTTGTCCTCTTGTTTTCAGTTATGTGACTCAAGATTTTAAAGCAGACTTTGAGCAATCATAAACCTTCAGGCCTTGCTAGGGGTAGAGGGGACATTGCTGTTTATGACCCAGTGTAAAATCTGGTAGTTGGGAGAAAAGAATTCACCTGTTTCACCTCTGTGGAGCAGCAGGACTGGGGAAAGTCAGGATTCATGGTATCTAATTCCATTTCAACATCTATGTGTTCAACTTTTTTGTCGTTGCGCCTTGTATTTGCACCCAGTGTTATGTATGTATTCAGAGTAGTTAGGTGAGCTGGCCAGTCACCAAAGAAAACAGAACAAAGAGGTAACAAAAACTTGTGTGAATAATCTGTTGGTTTTGGTCAATGCTGAAATTCCAGAAGGGGCTATAAAACTTACCTGTGTCTGTTTGTATAAAGCTTAAAATTTAGTCTGGTTTTGATATGTAGTTGGTAGTGGTTATTTTCATATAATGTCTAAGATACAGATTATGTTTTTTGGAGTTCACTGTGCTATATTTATCCATATTTTATGCTAATGCTAGTTTCTGTGGTTTATGCTGCTCCTTTTTGGCAGCTAACATTGCATATCTTGTGTAACTTCTCTCTAATAAACACACTCTTAAGAAAATTGTCTTGCTTCTTTGACAGTTGTTTAGAGAAGTACGAATAATGAAGATACTGAATCATCCCAATATTGGTAGGTGCCCTGCATTTCTGCACCTTTTTCTATTGTACTGTTTACATTTTACTCTCTTTGGCTTGATTTGAATGTACTTTACTGCTATGCTGTTAAACTTTTTTTGAGCTAATAGGACAGTGAGCATTCAGGAAATGCTTCATTGTCTCACCTCCTTTATTCACTCTGCTTGAAACAAGAGTGGTGCTCTGAGGAGAGAAATTGCTCAGTCCAGGAAAGGCCTTAACACAGGAGATGCTGAGTGCTCACACTGGTCTGTTGAGGACCCCAACTCCCGTTTTCTGTTGAAATTATTCTTGAGGCCAAAAAGCATGATTTTTTTTAAGTGAAAGTAGCAAAACTCCATTATTTCAGTCTAGGAGAGACTCCTGCTGACTAATATTTCCATAAAATTAGAATTACAAGGTATGTAATTTTCCCTTTCTGCTTTAGTTCTTTCACGTACCCCACAGCTTCAGGGCCCTACTTTGTGATGACAATTCTTCTGGCTGAGGAGGGCTGGACAGTCTTGTTCCAGAGACAGTTAATGGTCCTGAATCGGCCAGAGGGCTTGTTGCATACAAGGTATGGACGAGGTGTACAAGTTATTACATGCTAGGCACTCCCTCTCATCCCTTAAATTGTTTGTTGCTTTTACAGCATTCTTAGTTTCTGCTGGTTTTGTTTTCCTGGGGGTGGGGGGTGGGGGCTGTGCTTGTTTTAAATGAATGGTTACTATTACAGTCTGAGGAAAGTCTTTCAGACCTAATATTTCTGGTACCCACTTGGTCAGAATCTCAAATTTCTAACTGGGAGCAGTTTACTAGCGAAACAGGAAAGGTTTGTATGGTCTTAAAGACTTCCGTGTCGAATTGAACACTAATTTCAGCATGAGCTTGTTTGTACAGTGTGCATAAACTTCTCAGAAAATTGTGAATTAATATGTTTTGTTATCAACTGTGATTTAGAAATTAATTTTGCTTCTCCCCCCGACCTCCCAAAGAATGCTAACCTAAAGGATATAAAGTTTTCCTATGGTTTAGTGCTATCACTGGCCATAAATTATACTCATTTCATGAGTATAATTTTTTGTTTGTGCTGTGCTTTTGCTCCCTGCTGCAATCTCTCATTCATTTTTCTTGCAGTAAAATTATTTGAAGTTATTGAAACTGAAAAGACATTGTATTTGGTAATGGAATATGCCAGTGGGGGTAAGTGGATTCTTAATTCTTCTTTAAGGATAAACGGAAATATGGAAAGCTATGTGGGTTGCATGCCTAGGAATGATATAAGAACTCCATGGCTAATGGGTTATTCTAATCTGGCCTTCACAGTATGCCTAACAGACCTCTCAGGGCAGACTTTCTTGCATGCATCACATTCTGTAAAGTAACCCGTTAGGTTTGTGTTTAAGGGTAGTCAGCATTCTGAGGCTTCTGCTGGAATTTCAAGAGATAACCTGGTGCTGAATATGGCAAAAACTTGACTCTATCTGATATATTAAGGCAAGCACTGGTGCCTTGCATGATCTTGAAAACATGTGCCAAAGCACTTTGAGAGGCAGGTCCAGGGACAGGAATAAGAAACACAGGAAGGAGAGCAGCAGGATTGTACAGAGAGGGATAATAGGTGTCTGCTTGAGAAGCTGCTTAGCAGCTGAATGGGAATGTCTGAATGTGGGAAGGGAATCCAGCATAGGGTGACCAGCTAGGAAAAGGTTGCTCAACAGACAGTGCAAAGATGAGGCTCTGAAAGGTATTTGAGCAGCTTTATTAGAGAACAGGAAGGGAAAACCAGAAGTAATATCGATAGTGTTAAGTGAAACCACTAGAGATATGCAAAACAAATCTGATACATAAGAAGCTACCTATTTCTCAGTATCTTATATGCATTAGGAATAGTTTTTATTATTTAAAGTCTCTGGTTTGTCTCACAGTGGTTCTTTAAGTAAATTTATTTTTAAATTTGAAGAAGCCTTAGTACAAAGGGTTCCATTTTTATATTTCTTGACTATTGATGTCTGGAAAGTGAAATTCAGTGAAAAGTCAAAGGGAATTTTTTCCTGGCTGCTTCTATTTCCTTTCCCTTCGAGAAGCAGGTGTGTGGGATGTTGTTTTCAAGCATGATTTGATTGTGCATGACAGTCAAAAATAAAACCTGTGCAGTAGAATTGATGTTTTGTCCATGTTGTGGTCAGGAGAAGTGTTTGACTACCTAGTTGCACATGGAAGAATGAAAGAGAAAGAGGCTCGTGCAAAATTCAGGCAGGTATGAAATTAAAATTCACTCTTTCCTTTGTTTCTATTTATGGTATTTTTGGATAGACGTGAATGTGAGCATACTTCTTTTACTTTAAAAGAATATTCGTTGTTGTGATCATGTTTATTAAAGCTGGAGTGGGAAAAAATCCCCAAAGAGAAAAGTATCTGCTTCCTACATACTGTCTAAAAATAGTCAGACTGTTTTGCATTCTTTTTTAGTGGATGTTCCTGACAGCCCCATTTTTTGTTGTGAGTCATTTGAGGGTTGTGATCCTTCTCTGAATATGCTAGAATTTAACAGATGTTGTATCTAGAGATGTTGATGTGATGACATGTATTGCTGTGTCATGTCATACCGTTTTCCATGAAGAGTAGTCTGTAACACGTTTTTATACTGTTATTATAAGCTTTCTCACCTGTGTTTTTTTTTTACCCTGGTTTTGGTAATTTTTATTGTGAAAAGCTTTGATTAGATAAAATTTGGAATTTTTCAGAATGAAGGTATATAATTAACATGTAAAGAAACTGGTTTTAATTTGCCGTTTTAGACTTGGGGTTTGTCGTCCATATGTATCTTTCACATATATATATGTTGGTTGAACTGTTCTGTTAGGGATGAATTGCAGAGCTATGCTGCAGGTATTCCAGAAGATAAAATCTGAGTTGGTACCTCTGGCTATTGGGTTGGGGGAGCTGAATAATTCCCTTTTATAGTTACTGCTATTGGGAGATCTGCATTTAAAATAGAAGTTTCTCCTATTACCTCAAGGAATATGTATTAAACTTTTTTTTTAATAAGCAAATGAGCTGCTCTTAGGGACTTTTAGGTTTAGTGTTTGAGCTTTAATGAAACTTACATGAATATTTTCTAGCAATAAGCTTTGTATGTTAATATCTTCTGCTGAATCATATCAGAAGCCAAAATTACATACTAGAGTATATCCAAATGCTGAGATGGAAATTAAGTATTTCACTGATCATCTTGGTGTTTCAGATTGTATCTGCGGTGCAGTACTGTCATCAGAAGTGCATAGTTCATCGTGATCTTAAGGTAGGCTGTTACTTTTCATTTTGCTGGTTGACAGTCTAGAGTTATTTTCATTCTATATACTTGTCCTTGCCACTGTGAAGGACTCAAACATGTCAATGAGGTAAATATCACTTATTCTCTTATTTTCTGAAGCACAAAAATAATGTAGCTTGCCTGTTGGAACAGAGGAGAGACAAGAATAGAATAGAATGTGTTACTTTCATTCCAGTTTTAGCTTTAAGGAAAAGACATGCTCTCCAAAGAATTATACCTGCTGGCATGCAGATATGTACACACTGAAGCTGCAGAAGTTCAGTGATACCAGTCCGCACTGGAACATTTTCAGTTAAAATATATTGCATAAGCGTATAAGCATATATATAAAACTATCTCGTCTTAGTGATTCATAAGGAAGATGTTAGGTTTTTAATCCATTTGAACTTCTGTTTCATACTGTCATATTTAATCAGGCAGACAAAAATAAATCTAAAGTAAACAGAAATTAGTTGAGCTTCTTTTTTTTTTTTCAATGCTTTCTAATACTCTGTCTGGATAAACATCCTAGACCATGTTAAAGAGTTCAGCAATTACAGGTACAACCTAAGCCTTCAGTCTGAAGTTGTCTTCATGCCAAGTTTAGGTATCATGGGACTTGGACACAGTATGTTCACCTGTTTAAAAGTTGGCTAGTGCTCTTTGTGTGTCTTTGTGTGCTTACAAAGAAAACACTGATGTAGTTTCTGTTTTACTGATGTATCTAAAATGTTGAATATGCTGAACTTGAATAATTCTTACAGGTTTGTTTTACCAGTATCTTTTGTCTTAAGGGTTTTTTTTTACTAGTATCTTTTGTATTAACTACCTTATAATACACTGCATCATGCTGTTGACCTCTTTCTCACAAATCTGTTCCCTAATACCTGTCGATCTGCCAGCTTCTGCATGTGCATATGGTGCTGGATAATACATCCTTTTCTGCTGAGTCCTCCCTGCCCCAGAACCATTGTCAACTGATGATGGACGTGCCAAGCCAGCACTCTGAAGTCAGAATGCAAGGAAGGAAAAGGCTGGATCTCATTGAAATCTCGATATAAAAAAATTCCTCCCTGTCTTGTGTGGTGGTTTGGAGCCTGTGAATGTTTTGTCAGGCTCCCTGGGGCTTACAGCAGTCACTGTTGAGCTTTCCAGAAGGCTGCACCCTTTTCCAGAAGGGACCCATTGGCTTGGCTGTACAAGCCACTTTCAGTGCTTGACTCAGTTTGACTATAGTTTGCTGGGAGCAGGGAGACAGCTGTCTCCTTGTGCTTATCTGGCACTGGCTTGCTCAGCATAGCTATATTATTATTGAGCCCTACTTCGTTAACCTCTATGGTTAGTTAGCATTCTGCATCTCACTCTTTCTCCCAAAGCCCATCACAGCCTTCACCTAACATTCATTTCTTAGTTCTGTAGGATGCATACAGCTCACTGCATTGCTCACAGGACTGTCCAAAACTGCTTTGTGGAGTTCATGCAGGATCCCTTTCACCATCTGTCACAAGTACTTTGTTGCTGATCTCCTTCCTATTTGTGAGACAGGCAGGCAGGCTTCAAAATAATTTCTTTGCCTTTCTCTTTCTGATTTCCCTTTGATGGAGTTATGCTAGACTCATTTGAAAAGTTCAGTGTTAGGTGTGATTGAGAGCCAGTCAATGAAAAGTACATTCCCCAAAGAAAAAAGAGCTAAATGCATGGCTTTGAGGAGGTGTTCTCACTTCGTCTTTTCAAATGTTATGTGTTATCTCTGTCTCACTTAAAAATCTTCTTATGGAGCTGCAGAGGAGGAAGAAGCAAGTTTAGAGTTGCATCTGAATTTTCATCTGCTTCTGTTGACTTTCTTTCTCTGTAGTACCAGCATGCTGACCAGTAGACATTGTTAGCATTGCAAGGCACAGATCTTTTGCTAAGCCTTTTTGGCTTTAATAACAGAAAGGATAAACTCTATCAAATGTCAGTTACTAAACTAGGAAGACATACAAAAAAATGTGAAAGTTTGCCCAGAAGAGGAGGGAGTGCAAGGCTTATGGATGCTTAAACCATCTCCTTTTAATTTTCTGTGTTTATAAACAGCTTGAGTAGAAAGGGCTATAACCAATTCCAGCTTTGCTCACCCTGTGATGCACAAAATTTATCTTACCTTTTCAGTGACTTAATACTTTTTTTGCTCTGAATGTGTAACCAACAAGAGCTTAGTCTTTCTATTCAGCATGTTAAGAAAGGATGGGTTTTGATGGTTTTGAAGTAAGGAACCTAAAAGCGTAGGGTACTTGGGTAGCAGAGTACTGTTGAACTAGAAGGACTATTGTAATCGCAGAGCAGCTGCGCTGACAGTAATGTTTTCACCACAAGGAAAATGAAGTCTTTGTTCAGTAATGTAGAAGGATGTCAAATCTGGAAAATAGATACCTCTGTGAGTCTGTCTGCAGGCACATCAGCTGGAACCAGCTGAGTTTACAGATCATGAATTGGGAAAATAAAATATTTTCTGGGGTAGTTAATTTATATGAGCAAGCTGTATTTTACTCCTGGTAAAGGCTAAATTTTGTCTTGAAGCTTTGGCTGGATATACTGGTAATTGTTTCCTGTTCTGTTCACTGAGTGCAAGTGAAATTACTAAGCACAAAATCAACAAACAAACCAACCCAAACAAAATCATGTTTACCCTAACAAATTGATTGCTGCTTCTCTTTGTCCTGAACTTTTCTGAGCGTAGCAGTTGATGATGAGAGATGTTTGTTTGCTATAAAACTGATGTTTGGCAATTAGGTGAATGCTCTGCTCTGGCTGATGTCTGTCCTCCTGTTGAAAAAGGATCCTGCACTGCTCAGTGCTGCTAATGTGCAGATCAGGCACTGGGACCCAGTTAGATGAGCAAACATTGCCCAGTTCTGCTGCATTCGTTGCTCAGCATCCTTGCATTTTGAGAATGCTCTGTGTGGGGTGTTTTTCAGTAATGTATTCTTATTTATCTAATCTTGCTCTTTTAATCTTATGACCTAGCTGTGATACTAAGTATAAGGTATTTTTTATTGACTCTTCAGGTTCCTGAGTACTTGCATCTATGCATATGTGATGCATTGTACTTACATGATGATTGCTGCACAGGCATGACTATTCTTAGCTGTATAAAGCATGTATTTTTTTCATACACAATGTGATTCTTGAGTGTTAAACACCTTTGGTGGTGGCATTACTAAAGAAAGCACCAGTAAGAAAGGGGACAGAATTTTTTGGTACAGAATGCTGAGATACAGTGCATAGCTTGAAGTACGTTATCATGTGAGCAGAACAGATCTTCTTTTGAAGCCTTAAATCTCTTCTAGCATTTACCCCACCAAGATGGTAAACGATGTCTGGAATTAGATTTACGCTTCTTAGTGTCAAAAGTTGGCATGAACCTGTCAAAAGCTGAAACTGCTGTCCTGAGATGTCTGGATATTTCAGTCTAAACCTGAACTGAGTTGGTTCTTCCAGAGAAAATCTTCACAGCTGATTCACTAGCTGACTTTCCAGTCTCTTTAGCTGCCTTAACAGTAACATTTCTTTGAGTAAGCATAGTTGATTTCCAATCTTTGTCATGTATTCTAGGGAGATCTGTTTCTTTTATTCTGCAAGAAAGAAAAGGATGGTGAACTATTTAAAAAAAAATATTTGCATTTATTGATAAATGCTACTCTGTAATATATTGATCTTATTCTGATAGATAAGTTGTTCTTTTCCTCTCATTTTTCTCTTAGGCAGAAAACCTTCTACTTGATGCAGACATGAACATTAAAATTGCAGACTTTGGTTTTAGTAATGAATTTACAGTTGGTAATAAACTGGACACGTTTTGTGGAAGCCCGCCTTATGCAGCTCCAGAACTTTTCCAAGGAAAGAAATATGATGGTCCTGAAGTGGATGTGTGGAGCCTCGGAGTGATTTTGTACACACTAGTAAGCGGATCGTTGCCATTTGATGGTCAGAATCTAAAGGTACAGTTGCAGTATGAAAGCTTGGCTTTCAGTCTCCTTAAATCTTGTGTGTGATTAGTAGGCTCACCTTTTAAAACTCTATTTTAAAGGAACTGAGGGAGCGAGTGCTGAGGGGGAAGTACCGCATCCCATTCTATATGTCCACAGACTGTGAAAATCTACTTAAGAAGTTACTAGTACTGAATCCAATAAAACGAGGCAGCTTGGAAGTAAGTAATCTCATCTTGGGGAAAAAAAGGGGGTTTAGATTAAGAAAGAATAAAATACAGTAATTGCTGAAGACTGTTTTTCACAATAGGTACTTTCTTTGCATTTTAAGGACCCAAAAGTTTTATTTAAAAAAGAGAAAGGAAACTGTAGTGACAGAACAAGGAGTAACGGGTTCAAACTTAAACAGGAGAGGTTTAGATTGGATATAAGGAATAAATTCTCTCCTGTTAGGGTGGTGAAATGCTGGAATGGGTTGCCCAGGGAGGCTGTGAGTGCTCCATCCCTGGCAGTGTTCAAGGCCAGGTTGGATGAAGCCTTGGGTGGCACAGTTTAGTGTGAGGTGTCCCTGCTTATGGCAGGGGGGTTGGAACTGGTTGATCTTAAGGAACCTTCCAACCCGAACTATTCTATGATTCTATGAAATGTCCCCAAAACATCTTGAAAATATAAAATGTTAATGGATGAAAGTCTAACGTTAATTGCAACTGACTGAAGACTATAACTGAAGAGTATTTCAGTATGCAAACTGCTCCCACTTGTTTTGGTCAGGTAATGGGCATAGTTCAAAATGGGGGCAAGCAGGACAAGAATGTAGATATCTTATTCTTAGGATTTTTTCAGAAGACTAAAACCAGCAGCAGGCAGTTCCATCAGCCATTTTGACTTAATTTACCATATGATTTTTTTAAAAGGGATAGATAAAATAATAACTGTGATTGAAAACTATGTGGTTGGTTTTGTTTGATGTAGTGCCATAATACAGACAAACGTTTAGGAATACAATGAATGATAAGCTAGTGATTGCCAGTAATTTCTGTTCAGCCTTTTCTTTCCTCCTTCTGGTACTTCTGTTTCTGAGTAGCCGGAAAATCAACATGTATTAATACCGCGTCGCTCAGCTAAAAGCTGTTTTGAGGGTTTCTTCTGAGTTACAATTTTGGTGGTGGTGGTGGTAGTAAATTAGGCTTTCTGATATGACTAAAAGGGTCAGTGTTTTTAAGGGGCTCTTTCATTCAGGATTGCTATACTGGCGTGCACTTACTGGATAACTCTGGAGCTGCTGTTTAGCAAATATTTTGAGTAGTGTTCACTCTAAATGCTGTCCTGTTCTGTTGTGTGAATTGTTTAATCAAGATAGACTCTTGAAAATACCATCTACTTAGCACAGAGATGAAAGTAGGCTGGAAGATAAATAGAACGGTTTTAAAGTAGTATTTACGTGAGTTAATCACCAGTGATTTCGTTTCATCTTTCTCTGCCTACTTGTGCAGCAGTGGATGGTGTTCCAGAGAATAAATCCCATTTAAGCAGTTTTTTATTTGTAGTGGCATGACTTACACTTTGTGACATGGATGCTGCCTTGTGTTAAGGTAGCAAACATTTAGTGAGCTGTGTCTGCATACAACTTATCTCAAGGTGATGCTGGTTTGTGACTTGTTATAAATAACCGTAGCTTTAGTAAAACCTGTGCTGAAGAGAATAGTGAATGGTGACTTCTTTATTGATACTCATTAATTATTATGTATTTACTACTCTCTAGAGGACATAATGGTAAGAGCATAGTGACTTGAAGATGGTGAAAGTTAGTGCTTTTCTGTGTCATGTTTTAAGGTTTAGGAAAAACATTTTCCTTTTATTGAACTTTACTCTGGATTCTCAGCAGTTTCTTTTGAGATGTAAGTTCACTTTCATTCTAGATACTGTAGTGTTATCCAGTTCTCCTAAAATTCCTTCCTGTCCCTAGAGAAGATGTGTTGGATAGCAGTCTTGCTTGAACAGCATAGTCTGATTATACTGAAGAGAGCAAGAAAGTGTTACTATGTGACAGGGGGTCTTGAGCTATGGATCAGTACCAAAATACTGATGATAACAGGTATTGATCAGTTTGCTGCTAATCTGAAGGAGACAGACATCGCAAATGCTCTTAAAATATGAATGTTCCTGAAACCACATGTATGTTGATTTAGAAAGCCATGGTTTGTACTTTGGAAAGAAATTACTGTTTTTTCTGTTTCTAAAAATACATATTTCTAATGCAAGTGCACATTTATTCGCAGATTCTAAAAGTGGAAAGACATTCTCATCTTAGGTGGGGAGGGATTTTTGACTGTGCTTTGTCTTTTAATTATTTGTTCAGTCCCAGCCATCCACCCGCTCAGTTCCCATGCATGTTTTTCCCTCACTATTCAATAGGATGTTTGTCAGTGACATGAGCATCAAAGCTGAGGCTGACACGGGATCGGCACCATATGGGTTAGGCTTAGCACTTTTCCTCTGGTAAGGAGCAGGCAAATGTGTATTGAAATGGTTCATCCAGACATTTTCATGGTTGCAGCAGAGAGAAAACATTTTATAAGCAAGAGAATGTTGTTGTAAAATCTTCACAGGAAGAAATGTGAAAAATGCATTGTCAGAAAATGTGGGATCTCTCTTAACTATCAGGATTTCAAAGAATTCCTCCTCCTCCCAGTCTTCAGTTCTTTCAAAGCAACTCTGTGCAGTTCCCACAGAGCAGATTTATGCTTACAAAGAGTAATAAACAAATAATTTTGAGACAGACATGTCTTGGTCCAGATTCTGTTTAAATTGTTTTCCTGACAGTTGAGGGAAACCTCATTAGTAACACCTCATTGGTTGAAAACTCAGTTTGGGTTGATCTTTAAGAAATACAGTTTGGGTCAGATCTTCACCTTGACTAAGATTCTTGAATCAGCTGAGTGAAAACACAGCAGAACTTACACAGATTTAATACTGATCCTACAACTGGATCATTTGTGTCACTTCAAAATGCTTGAGTTTAAGAGCCTGTTTTAAGAGTTGTACAATAACTCAACATGTCTATGAGATCATGTATTTAAAAGATAGAAGCTAGTAGAAGTTTACATATTTAACAAATGGAAAACCTAGAGCAGATTACATTGAAGTGATCCACCCACTTGAAGAGATAGGAAAAACCATAAGTGGGAATTGTTGGGTTTGCCTATTCAGGAAGGATTGAGAAAGGGAGATGGGATTTGAGCAGTATGATTTGTGTCATCCAAACACATTATCATGCTTAAACTTTACATTTAATTAACAGTGTCCTTAAAAAAAAATTGTAATTGCAGATACCACATACTGCTCATGTTACTGCAAGGTTACAAATACATAACCAAAGGCTGTTGCGAAAGATGCTTGTGCTCTCTATGCCAGAGATACAATAAAGCAATACATGTACACAATCCCTTCCCTTTTATCTCCGCTTCAAAAGCCAAAAACTCAGTCCTGTGGCAGAATTTCGAACAAATCTGTAAGTCTTACTGTCAGCCAAATGTTAACTGGCCCAAGTACAGAGTTCTGTATTGTAAGGATACAGCTATTTGTGTCTGTAATTTGGCAGTGGCAGTACATACAAAGAATCTGGTTATATCAATGGAAGCTTGAGTGTTTTGCTGCATGTGAGAAATAACTTAATTCTGTATTTGCAAAGCATATTGGGAGCTTGTGGGAACCTTGATTTGTTTCACTCTCCTGTCAACCTAGCGAGCAGTATTAGACAATGTCCCTAAAGAGGCATGTGTGCCTGTTGCTGTAGGAAGGAAACCAATTCTAGCTGTTTTAAAGGTTAATATATCCATAAGGAGAGATTGTGGTGGTGGTTAGGATTCCAGCTGATCGGTTTGGCAAGCTTATAAACAAATCCAGGCTACAGCAGAGGAAATTTTCCAAAGAACTCAGAAGGAAATACCTGCACAGCACAGAGAGAGTTAAGAGGCATTTCTCACTTCAGCCAAACTGTGAGCGCATTTAGGACAAGTGCAGGGAGAAAGATCCATAGGATAGAGTGACCAGTTGGCATCACAGTCTTGAAATGAAAGAGTGTGGGAAGCATCGGCATGCTCCTGAAATATTCCATAGTTTGTAAATACTTCCTTTGTTATTATTTGAAGGAGTTACTTATTGTGATATAGTTGATACTGTAGTAACATCTAGGGACTTTAATCAAGACTAGAACATGAGTGTCAGGCACTCAGCAAGGTGAGATTAAGAGATGGTGGAAGTGAAAGGTACAAATGGAAGATCTTTATGTGATGAACTGCAGGTTCTTTCCTCTTGGTAGTTTTTCTGGTATTTTGAGTGGCTAGGTATTATAAAGGGTAAGTAGTGGGGGGGGGGG
>NDXB01006606.1:14789-36710 GCA_002631895.1 Agapornis roseicollis | reverse complement strand
GGTTTAAAAGGGGAAGTAGGGGGGGGGGGGGTGAACTAATGGAGACTAAAGGAGGTGAAAGATAAAAGAAGAAACTGTAAGATGGGAGAGGAAAGGTGTGAGTAAAAGAGCAGAATTCTGTTTATTATGAATTTTAAGGGTTGTTTTACCCCAGGCCAGCTCGCCCAGATTTCCTTAGGCATGGTAAATGGCACATTGACCTAAAGTTCATTTCTTTCCCTAGCAAATTATGAAGGATCGGTGGATGAATGTGGGCCATGAAGAAGAAGAACTAAAGCCATATACTGAGCCTGAACCAGATTTTAATGACACTAAGAGAATAGGTAAGACTTTTACAAGGATGTTGCAGATGTACATAGGCAATTTTATCTTGTAGATCCAGCTAAGCTCTTACCAAATTTGACATGCAATCTCATCCTACAAGTAAAATACTTTCTTTTAATTTAAATGAGAAATTTCATTACAATGCCCTCCTTATAACTACTGTTGTGACTTTACAGACCTGGCATAAATCTACAAGCATAGTTAAAGGCAAATAAGGTTGCAGAATTCAGCATGCAGAAGGAAACAAGCAACAGTTTTTATCTGGCATGGTCAGAGAAAGATGTGATGTTGTTCCTGTAGCTGTATATAGTTTGTATTTGCCAGTGTTGTTATTGAATAACGTTTCGTGTTGAATAACATTGAACTCTGTTGAATAACATAGGTGAGAGTTTTCAAGAAGAGCATAACGATGTGAAAGGAGGGGAGTTGCAGTCTTTTTGATCTTGCTCAGCAGAGATGATGCTGGTTGAGTTGAATCCCAGTTACGTGTTAATTTACAAGGGGGTTTGCTACTTTCATTGTTATTTAGTTGTCAGGAAACCCAAGCACTTATTCTGGTAATGCATCTAGTTCTTCTTACTTTTAGACATAATGGTCACAATGGGCTTTTCAAGAGAAGAAATCCATGAATCTTTAGTAAACCAAAAGTACGATGAAGTCATGGCTACTTACCTGCTTCTAGGTAGAAAACCACCTGAAGTAAGTGCTACTTAATTTATATCTTCTTTCACCTTTATATCTGGCTGAATTGAATATTCTGGTGGTCAATGTTTTACTGAACTATTTTGCAACATCTTCTGTTAAAAAAAAATTATAACTTGCTAATGTCTTTTCCTTTTCTTATATTCTTAGACATGTTGTTAGTTCCTATATGAAGAAATCACATTTGCTTGTAAATCTGTTGAATTGCTATGTTAAAAAGCTAGCTGTTAATCTGAAGTGGCATGACTTCCAAGTGCTGAGTCTTCTTCCTGTTCTGTGCATTTACAGTTAAAATCTGAAATAGTTTCACTAAAGCAATTATTCCTCAAACTTCTAAGACGTAACATCATTTATTTCTCAGAAATATGTTCAGCCTTTCTCAGTTATACTATTTTATAGTGTATTATTTAATAAATCATAGAATCATAGAATAGTTAGGGTTGGAAAGGACCTTAAGATCATCTAGTTCCATAAGCAGGGACACCTCACATAACTGCATGATAGCCATTAATATGTTTGTCATAGGAAATATTTTGACTGTTTTGGAACTAGAGGGATCTTTTAGGACCATAGGGATTTTCAAGAAATCAAATCAAGACCAAGGCTTTCTTTTTGAAGGAAATTTTTTTCCTGCTGCTTCACTAGCCTTCCTTCATTTCCAAGACTCTCTAGATTTGTTATGTGCATTGTTGAGTGCATTTTCCCACAACATCTCTGAACCAGAATTCCCTTGTGATGGTAGAGCATGGAGGAAATCTGTCTAGCATGATTTTGACTTAAACTGCTTGGAAAGAGGATATTTGTCTTTTCCACTGCTTGCTCTTACAACTTAGGCTTCTGAGATATCAACAAACCAGTGGCTGAATTATATGCCTTATAAAGATGTGTTGAAGGGCTATAAGGAATCCTTGAATCAGTAGTACTTTCTTTTTTAGCCTTTCTGACTCACTCTGCATTTTGAAATTTTTCTGAAGCTAGAAACACTTTTTAAGCTTTAAAAAAGAGTTGAGGGAGCCACTCTTTGGCTTAGGTTTTAAAATAGCGCAGTTTTGTAACTGTGGAGTCTGCTAATTTTATTTTCAGCATTTGTTAACTTCTTAGCTTTAGCAGTGTTTTTAAAGCACATTACACAGAATCACAGAATGATTGGGGTTGGAAGGTACCTCTGGAGATCATGCAGTCTAACCCACCTGCTAAAGCAGGTTTAAGTGTTAAACACACATGAAGTGGTAAAATTCATTTTGAATACAGTTAAAATCTGGGTACAGTTTTACCTCTTCTCTTCAAAATGCTCTGAAAGTACCAGCAATGTTGACTTTATGCTTTGAAAAACTTCTTATTCTAGTTTGAAGGAGGTGAGTCCTTGACGAGCAGCAACTTGGGTCAAAGGTCTCGTCCTAGCAGTGACCTCAACAACAGTTCTGTGCAGTCTCCTGCTCACCTGAAGGTCCAACGGAGTATATCAACTAACCAGAAACAACGGCGTTTCAGTGATCATGGTGGGGATGACATTCCAACAAGTAAAGTAACATACACAACTCAAGTCTGAATGTGCAGTGCTTTGTGAACCTGGCAGGTCCACCACTCTGTGCATTTGTTGTGTATCTCGATGTGCTCCACTGTGATGCTTTTATTTGTATGAATGCTTCTGTCATAATTCTGGGTCAATGTCACTTAGAGAGTTAATTTTTTAAACTTGTTACTTGCTTTACTCTCTGAATAAGAGCTTGAGGATGTTTCGTGTTTAGGAAATAATGGCCAAATACTGGTCTGGAATAGAGTCAAAAGCAGTAAACCATTATGTTTATCAGTGCATTTGGAGCTGGGTT
The DNA here is from genome assembly GCA_002631895.1 of Agapornis roseicollis. Lineage (NCBI taxonomy): Eukaryota > Metazoa > Chordata > Aves > Psittaciformes > Psittacidae > Agapornis > Agapornis roseicollis. Next base: position 33,855 of record NDXB01006606.1, on the reverse strand, counting down.
CAAATTGTTTCCAAGAGACAACAATTTTACCAATTATTAAGGAAATATTTTCTGATGGAAGTGTTTACATCAAAAAGGAGTGCGCATTTAAAACATTAACTAAAAAGGTGATTTTTTTTTCCCCCCTCACCCACTGAGAGAACTATTAAATTACAGAAAATATTTCTAAAATGCTAAAAATTTCCCTTTTCTCTGCCTTAATTTACATTATTATTCCTATTTTTACCATTTTCCCTCTGCGGTAGTTTGTTGTGGTTACTTTTTTTGGGGGAAAAAAGGAAAATTGTGAGGATTCTCAGCTAATGTGATTTTTATTTCAAGGGAATGTAAAATTCTACAGATGGAGAATTTGCCTCAAAGTATTTTAAAGAATGGTAAGGGGGAAAGAATTGTAATTTTCCAAGCATAAACATGCTTTTAAACAAAATAGTTCTAGGGTTTTCAGGGGAAAAGGACCTTCCATGGTGTTTAAAGTTAGAATTAAAATACTCTTCTAGGTTTTACATCCTGATGTGAAATGGGAACTAATTCTGAACTGCAAAGAGAGGGTAGGTAAAAAACTGAATCTGACAAACCTCAGTTGAATAGGTTGATGTATGTGCTGAGTTTGCAGTCATAGTTGTTCAAATGCTTTTTTGGGCTCAGGGAATTATATTTGGACTATTTTGGCCAGGAAAAATTATTATTTTTAGGTATTTATTAATTCTGGTTTTATTTGGCAGTTGGTCCCTCAATTCCTCCTGCTGTGTCATACACAAAAAGGGCTCAGGCAAATAGTGTGGAAAGCGAACAGAAGGAAGACTGGGACAAGGATGTCTCACGCAAACTTAGCAGCACTACAGTGGGATCCAAAGGAGAAATGGCTGCAAGTCCACTTGTGGGTCCAGAAAGAAAGAAATCTGCTGTTCCCAGTGTGAGTGTTTGCACTTTTGCCTCATTATATTTATTTTTCCCTATTTAAACAAAATCCGCAGCATAAGGTTACTATAGACATAATGGTTACTGAATAAGCCACTAAGTCTATTTCTGGTAACTTTTGCTGGCAGACAGAAATAGACAGGCTTCAGTGGATGTCTTTAAAATAAACTTTTCCCTTCCCCCACAACTTTACTTTTTCTAACACTAACGTAAGAGTAAGCACTAGATGTCTGCACTTGGGCAAACTGAAGATCTGTCAAGACAAGTAGTGGATATTTAGGGAAAGAACATAAGAACAGTGCCAATATGGAATGCTCTTTTGCTGGTTTCTAATGCTGTGTATCTACAAGGAAGCCAAAGGACTTCCTGAATCAGAGATTTCATCTGACTAATCCTATGTAATATCACTTTGCTTAGTTTTCTGAAACCACCGCTCTTTGAACTTCACAAATAAGGTGGAGTGCAGGGGAACAACCTACTTTTCCCCTGGTGTGTGTGCCTGTTGATGTTATGAATTACAACCCATTTCTTGTAATAAGAAATAATTTATTTTCTAGTTCTTCTGTTGCAACATCCTTCACAGTTTTGTAAACCAGCACCATGTTGCTGCCTTAGACATCTTTGTTCCAAATAGGAGAGTCTGTCTCTCCTAAAGTGAAAGCATCTACTTTGTGGAAGTTCATGGGCAGTAGTATCAGTGTTTAGGCTATACAATGGAAAAATATTGTGTAATGTTTAATCAGCTACTCAGGAGCAAGAATTCATGTGGAGAAAAAAAGAAGCAATTCTAAATTAAGTTTCAAGTACACTTTATGCTATTTAGGAGGCACGCTGTATTAAATACAAAAATCTGGCCATCTTTTAGCACAGGCAGCAAGAATTCTCATTGTCTTTTGGGATTCTACAGCTGGCTCCCGACTTGGATACTCTGGGGAGGCTAGGTGCATTTCTGCAGGAATTTTCTTTGAACAAAATCGATGCTGAAGTTCGTGTAACTCGTGCTGTTCTGCAGGCTGTGTCTGCAGTGCGTCTGCAGGCGCTTTAAACATTTCCTCCAAATTTAAAATAAATTGTTTATCCCCACAAAGAGTCTTTGAAATTATGGCTGTGTGGATTATATGCGGGAACTTTGTGACCTCTAAGATTAGATTTCATATCTGAGCCTTCCCAAAACTGTATTGCCCCAGAGCTGATTGCAGTCATGTATGCTACAAGCTGATATAGCAAAAGCATTTCTCTGCTTTCTGAGAACTAATTAAATGGAGTATCTTTGCTATTAAGAATAAGAAACTGATTTACTTGCTAATGGCAACTTCAGTATTTGTGTTTTGGGGACTTAGTAAGATGTTTTGTGATGGGCAAGATTAAGGAATAGTGGTGTCTGCTATTGCAACATTAGTTAAGGTTGAGCAACTTACAAAAAAATATAAATTTGCTTTTTAAAACTCAACTGTTTGTAGTGAACAAAGCAATTTTAATATGGATAATTTAAAAATACTTCTGTGTAACTTTAAGGGTGATGTTAGAGAAGGTAGGATTTCTTATAAACGAGTTTGTCACCTCCAGTCATGCTTGTCTAGCTTGCAAGAGTTTAATTCCAAAACCAGGTTAAGTGCAGTTGTTAATCTTCCTTACACATTTGCCTTGCAACAGTTTATTCAGTAGTTTCTGGAGGGTGATACTAATGCGGCAAATCTGTAGATGAGGGAGACCTAAACACACAGTAAATCTTGCAGAGTTCACGATGCCCTACAGTTCCCAAATTTAGTGTATTTGAAATCTTGCCAGCATGTATCAGTATGTTAGGTTAGTAGTTTGCAAACCTCTCTCACCCCAAATTCAATATGTACTGTATTAGAAACAGAATTGTGCATCATGTACTGCAAGTAAGTCTTCAGCAGCTAATCTGTGCATGGCAGGGGAGGAGGAGAACATTGGTATCCTATGAAGTATGTGCAAACTGAAATCAGTAACAAGGAAAGTTCCATCAGTATTTTATATTGTTTATTTGGTTTTATTTTTATTGTTGCTACAAGACCCATCTGGCATTATCTGTGTAATAATTTCTGGGTTGACAGACACATATTAAGGATATTTTCTTTTTGTTCTCTTGAAACCTCTTTTGACAGAAGGCAGCTGTAAGGCTGGAGCCTTAGCAACTTAATCTGCACAGGGAAGCCTTTCAGCTAGCCAGATAGATGTGTTCTCTAGGATTCCAGTTTGTTCCTTTCATCCCAGAGACAAATAACTTAGTAAGACAGTATTTGGGAATTGGATAATAATACTTAGGAAAACAAGTGTCAGCAAATTTCAGTTTCTCTGTTTTTAGTGTACTCTCAATGGTACAGTAAAGAGATGGTGAATAAGCTATTGGAAAAGATGGCTGATATAAATTATTTGTTTCAATAGATTAGGCTAGTACATTTGAAGACATTAAGAATATACATAAATGGATGAAACTGGATTTATGTTTCCAATTCTGACATTTCTGTACAGCATAATATACAGTAGAAGAAGGTATTTAGTTTAATTTTTGTCTTAATTTTCTTCTAGAGTAATGTATTTTCTGGTAGTGGAATGACAAGGAGGAACACTTATGTTTGTGAACGTTCTTCAGATCGCTATTCTGCAATACAGAATGGGAAGGACAACAGGTATTCTTCAACTTTTATTACTTACTAATTTGGGTACAAGAGCTGAGGCACAGAGAAGCAGGTTATGCGATTAGTGAATAGCATTATGAAGCATGGTGTGAAATACGTGAAGTCCGATTGTACCTTTTCATCTTGTCTTCCACCACAGTTTCTATGTTTGTAATGAAACTTATAACTAAATGTGTAGATTTGCCTTTGTCTCTTTTTATGGATCCACATTTATTACTAATGGTTGATTTGGAACAGTGAGTAAAGGAACTGCTTACAACCAGATAGACAACTCTGTTATGGAGAACTTTGTTGGATCACCCCAACAGTGGAGCCGGATCCCTTTCCATTTCTTCTAGTAATCAAAGTTAAAATTGTTAAGACTTGTCAATTCTATACAGTACAATTTTTTGGCCTTAAATAATATTTTAATAGAGATAGTAACCAAGCTCTGTGTGTATTTGGGATGATAATTACACTCTTTATACATTTTGTTAAATATTATTGTATTTAACACTGACACAATTACTGGGGGTTTTGAGATACATCCTTTGTTCATCCCTGGTGTTAGTTTAACCCCGTACCTGACTGCAAAATAAACATTGGCTTTACTGGGGAGTAATGCAAACTGGGTATTTTTTAGTTTAAACCATAAGGTCTTACTCTGATTTTTATTTTGGTGTTAGCTACTTAAATAACAAAAGGTAAAATGAATCAGAAAATCCCTAGCATGAAACAACACCATCTAGTAAATTGGTTTAGTTTTGTTTTCTGTCTTGGTATTTGATTTTTTAATTAAGCATTTAATTTTGAAAATAGCAAGATCATAGGGCTGTTGAACTATAGCAAAATGAGCTATGGAACACATGAAGTACAGCTGTTTGGAGTGCTATAAGGGGGTACATTAAACAGACTGATTTTCAGTATTTAATTAATTTCAAATTATTAGGTGCTCTCAAAAGCATCTCTTCGAATTTTTGACTATAGATAAAAATATTTGAACAAAGGTTGCAACAATTTTTTTTTCTTTAAAGAAATAAGAACATATTTTATAGGATTAAAATTTATACTTAAGTAATTTTTCTGATCTCACAAAATGAATACAGGTTTTCCTGCAATACATTCAATACCAAAAACATAATGAGAAGGGATTTTATGGCAGAAGTTTCTCATTTTTAAATTTATATTTAATTTCTTTTTCTATAGCATTGGAAAGACAAACAACTCTTAATCCCTGCTCCTTTCATAAGTGCAATGAGTATCTTTAGCTTTTTGAGCAGATCCTGAAAAATGAAGGGTTTTATTTTGAGTTGTGTACTTGCCTTTCCTATAATACATTGTTGTTATATTTGGTGTCATTGAAAATCTTGTGTAATTGGCTTACACTAAATCTTTCTTTGCCACAGATGTTATTTAGCTTTGGGACTGTTGCTGCTAATACATTATTAATGCAATTTTTTTTATGCTTGTGGAGACAAAGCTGTAGTTTGACTTCTGTATTAAAAAGTCATTTGACTTTTATATTAAAAATTGATGATAGTTTTCCTGCTACTTTCATCTCTTCCTTGCCACTTAGACAAAGCAGGGTAGAGAGAACTGTATTTTTTGGCTCATTTTAGCAATGGTTGAGATGGTCCAGAGCAGAAGTACAACTTGATCCTTTGAAAATAGACTCGCTACCAAGTGATAATGTGACAGCAGTTCCAAATGCTTCAAGTTCTATTTGAGTTTTAACTGAAAATAAGGGTATTCCTTTCACAAAAGGAGACTATTTAATCAATCTACGTAAGGCTTTTGCAAATTTCTTTTTTTTTGCTATTTCCATGTACTCTGAGGTATTTCTTCATTACTTTGAATAATGTGTGTGTAACCTTTAATCTTGGGAGGAGTGAAAAGGCCTGATTTAACATATATGCTGATGTGGTTTGTGGATGAACATATAATTTTCTCAGAATTCTGTATTCTTAAACTGACTGCATTCAGTCTTCTGGATATTTAAACAGCACTAAATGAAGAAATTAATTGTTATTTTCTCTGTTTGCTATGGTGTTACACTCCAACCTTTCTTTTTCCTTTTCATTTGTCTGTTCCTCCTGCCTTGCTGCCATGGTAAAAGCCTAACAGAAATGTCTGCGAGTAGCACGTCTTCCGCAGGCTCTGCAGTAGCTTCTGCTGTATCAACACGGCCTCGGCATCAAAAGTCTATGTCTGCCTCTGGTCATCCTATAAAAGTTACACTGCCAACCATCAAAGATGGCACTGAAGCTTACAGACCAAGGTAATAAATTGATTGCTATTTCTTTAATGCTGTGCACTTCAAAAATGCCGTTGTTCAGTCCATGATCTACTTTGATTGCAGTCTATTCAAAACTGTCATTTTGTGTTCTGTCTCAAAACACCAGGTTACTCAAATAGTGTGGGCATTACAGACAATTTAAGCCTGATTTTGTTCATAACATGTTTGCATATAGCTAAAGAAGTCCCTTGACTGCCTCCCTCTGGTTGCTTCTGGAAAACTTAGGTCGTTAAACATTTAACTAATTTAGACAGGACTGTACAACACAGGCCACATAAATTCATGTGAGACACTGAAATGTTAACCTTTTGGGATTGTAGATTGCTAGGCTCATTTCTGTTTTAAAAGCACTGTAGTATTATACTTACTGTTAATTGCCCAAATAGCTTTATGCATTTATTTGTGCCAGATGATTACGTCTTAAGAAGTATTTGTTCAGCTTTTGGAGTGCTTGTTTGTTAAAGGTTTTGATGAACGTAGTTTTCAGGAAGAAGGCTGGGAACATACTCAGATCTTGCTACAGACTTTTCTACCTTTTCCCTTTGTTCTATTATCTGTGTGTATTTTTAAACTGCTCTTAATACTTGAGACAGTTTGATTTTACAATGAATATATATCTTGATTATTTCTAAGTATAGAAATAAAGGCAAATAAGTAGCAGAATCAGGTTTAAAGAAAACGGAATCAAGAGCAGGGTTTTTTTTCCTATCTTTGAGAAATGGAGGGTTTCTAGCACAGTCTTTCGCTTTATTTATGTTTCTGTTTTCCCAGCAGTGCAACTCAAAGAGTGCCTGCTGCTTCCCCGTCTGCTCATAGTATTAGCACTACCACTCCAGACCGAACCCGCTTTCCTCGGGGGAGTTCAAGTCGAAGCACTTTCCATGGTGAGCAGCTAAGGGAGCGGCGTAATGCCACTTACAATGGACCGCCTGCCTCACCATCACATGAAACCGGTGCTTTTGCACATGCTAGAAGAGGGACATCAACTGGTATTATAAGCAAGATAACTTCCAAGTTTGTTCGCAGGTTAGTACCTCGATTTTTAAGAGAAAAAAAGAAAAGCCCAGCTTATATAGGGCCATATTTGCAGAGTCATTGAAAATGTCCAGTTTAAGTCTGAAGTAGATGTACATTTAGCCAGAATGCTGCTTGGTTTGTATGTTCCTTTCAGAACCTGCCTTGTTTTACTTCTCTGTGTGTGTTGTAACCATTATGTTTGACCAGTTATTCTGCTGCTTTATCTGAAAGGAGCAAAAGAATGCTTCTCAAAAGCATTTTTACTCATGCTTTGCAGCTAAAATACAGAGATACTACAGTTAAGTTAAATGAAGTGAACTTAAATGCTGAAAGCAGTGACTTAAAAATGAGTCATTATTTAATGTTAACAATATTTTAACTGGATGCACTTTGTTGCAAGGGTTGTATTTACAACTATTTCATTGCCATGCTTAGAAGGAAGAAGTATTAACAAGTTATTTCAGGGACTTCTAAAATATGTGAGTAAATGAGAAATGTAGAAGTGGGCAGAAGTCTGGATGTCTGGAAATACTAATATTTCAGTATCATGCAGCCTCTCATATCATGTTACCAGCTTCTTCAAAAGCAAGTTCAGGATTCTGAAAGAAGAAAACCCACACACCCTGGACCTGCGGTCATTCCCGTGATGATGCTAACAGTAATAATATTGTAAGAAGTACTGGGAAGGATTTTCAAATACATAGTTTAAGATTAAATGACTGTTGACTTCGCAGTCCCAATAGCTTTTCCAAAATGGGATTTACTTTTCAGTTTGCCCCTTTCTAACAGTGATATACATATAATTCTTAAGCCTACTTATGGATGTATCCATATGCATTGTTGTCAGTTTTACAACAGAACTATGTCTTGCAAACCTCTCTTTTCTTTGCAGAATTATGCTGTTATGTACTGAATTGTCATTTGTCTGTGTGTGTATATATATGTATAATATATAGATATAAAAATTCAAACCTAGGTTGCAAATTTGTAAGTAAAATACGAGTTACATAAGGTGATACTAAAGGGAAAGGAAGAGAGAAAGCTAGAAATTCAGTGTTTTCCTTATAAAATGGATTTAACCTGGTGAGCACCTAGTGCCTCGCTGTATGTTTAAGCAATACCTCTTACGATGAACTAAACAGAAAAACAAAAAGTATGTGAATTATTTTCTTTTTTCAGAAATCTGAAGATACAGGACTATGATCCTCCATTATTGGTACCTCCAGCACTTTACATGGTGGGGGGGAGAGGGGAAGAATTTGTTCTGCGGTTTAAAACAAGAAACAAAAGTTACAGCAAAACTAGTCTCTGTGTTGTCAGGGTACCTTTCTTAATGGGAAGAAAGGTATTTTCTGTTAGTTACCTAACAAATTTCAAGGGCACAGGCTGGCTTTTTGCATTACAGCTCATTGTTATTTGCAAGGAGTGGTATCTTGAATTGTTTTAACGAGTCAGATCAAAGAATTAATATTTTCATTATGTTATACTGCAATGTTAAAATAATACTGTAAACTGTGTATTTAGACTTAACATATTGTAAATTGATGTCTTAAAGTTATCTTTACTGTAGAACATTTTATACAATTTCCTATTATGCCTTATACTGCTAAAAATGTATTTTCCTATAATGAAGGCCTTGTAAGGGCTTTGTTTGGTTTGTTGCTGCTGGTGGTGGAGGGTTTGATGTTTTGTTGTGGTTTTATTTCTGTAAACTGGGGATTGTTTGAGACTTTGGGTGGAGGTTCAGGGGTTGCATGCATGTTAACTTGTGTACTGCTCAGGAAATAATGGTTTAAAGCATACTTTGAATAGAAGGTGTCATGAAAGACTTACTATCTTTTGGCAAAGGTTAAATGCCTTTTCTGGTAAGTATATAAAATAAATCGATAATGAGAATGCTTAATGAATAGAGTATTGATGTATTCTGCATCAGTGGTTTATGTCAAATGATGCTTCTTTATGTTATTTGCTAAAGTATTTGTGTTTTGAAGGTATTAAATTAGTAGCTGAAATTGTGTGCTAAAATGTTTGTACAGCAGCACTAGGAACATACCTAGGTGGCTTATACACTCTATTTTTCAAGTTGATTCAGACTAAAAGGGCATAATACAGAACAGTTCCTTTTTACAGTTCTAATTCACCAAAATGAAGAGAGAAAAAAAAATACGTTTAACTTCAAGCTCACCAGTAATCTTACCAAAGCCAATGTAACAGCTGATTTGCTTAAAGATAAGCAGATGTTGAAGTAAACTTTCTGATCTGGGCTCCAAACATTTGATCTTACAACCTCTTAGGCACGTCTTACCTTTAATTATTTGAGTGTGCCTAAGCAAAGGCACCTCCCTGTGCTCTCAGGACTGAGGTGTAAAGGCTTGGCCAGAAGGGTGCAGAGTGGAGCCCCCCCACCCCCTCAAGACTGCCCTCATCCTGTGTGCTTACTGGAATTACATGTGGCCATTGCCCTCTGTCTGCAGTAGGTTAAGAGTAACATGTTGATATTACCATCAATTTAAAAAATAGATAAATAAAGCATTACATATCAGAGCTGCAAGAAGTGAAGGTGTCATAAAGGGAAGTTAAAATTACAGTTGTGGGAAAAGTACTATTAAACAGTGTTAGGCTTGACATTATTATACTGAGTTTTCTCTTTTTTTGATCAGTAGCTATTTAACATTGTTCTAGATGTAGGTTTTCTTAACTTTTATTTCTCACCTTTATCATTGAATCTCAACCTTAACTTTGTTTTGAGGGATCCAAGTGAAGGCGAAGCCAGTGGCAGAACTGACACCTCAAGGTGAGGAGCCACTATTAATACTTCGCTCCTAGATCTTTCGCATCAAGGTTCAAGTGATTTCTGCAAGAGTTAATCAGGATGTAAAATAGAATAGTGTTTAATTAATCTACATTTCAGAAATGGTTTTTATTTGTGGGGGGAGGGGGTTTTGGTGAGGGCCTTTATCCCTTGCGAAGTATTTAATATGAAACTTTTATTTAAGTATATCCCTGTGAATAATAAAGCCCCCTGTAGGAGTTAACCAGTTATTTAGGCACTTAAAATTGTGTTTTGGCTTATAAATATTTAATGGTGTTTACTTTTGGTTTCAGTGGAAAATATAGTATACTTTGTGTCTGTGTGTGTACTATTGCATTTTTACTATAGTTGCATACTGCATTCATTATTAAAGCTGCTGTTAACCAGAAGTAAACACCTGTAGTCCCTGTGAAATGAATGTCACTTCATGTTGAGAAGTGACATTCAGAGACAAAAAGGGTGGTGACTGCTAAGTACGGAATTTGTATGGCAACCACTGTACACAAATCTGTATCTGCTTTCTTAGTACTAAAGCATTCCTTCATATGCTCATTTTCCAGTATATCTGCTCTTTTGCCATATTTCAGCATTTGGTTCTGCATTTTTGGTGTGCTTAGCACAAGCATAACTTTTTATTTTGATGCTCTCTAATGAACAGGCATTGTAGTTTGCATCCTAAACCAGTCACTTATGGAACTTAGATGTCAAAACAGAAAGCCTTTATTTAAACAACAAAAAAAGGCAGCACATTCTTAATAGGATTTATTGTGTAATACACAATACATTTTATTTGTGTTAGCCCTTTTCAAGTTTATTAGCTGTCAAATTCTTGATGTGGAAAAGGAAAAAAGAGATTGATCAGATGTTCAAATGAAGTGTGAAATTGCTTTTAGCTCTTGCTTTCATTCTCTAAGCTTCCTCTACTTTTTGTCATCCTACAGTGTCTGTTTTGGGCTAAAAGTCTTTGAGATCTTCTCCCTGCCATGCTCTATCGCTTAACACTGATGTGGTTTCTTGGGGCTCACACTGAAAGTCATATTAAAATGCTTGTTTTGACTCCTCTCTGAATAGTGACAGTTTGTAGACTATCAAAATGAGAACAGCACCTTTCCCCTGTGACGGATGGGGGGCATCAGGCATCTGAAGTACCTGCAACAAGAATAGGAACAGTTGGCTGTTACTTTTAAATAATTAGTGCTGTTTCTCGAAACGCTTTCTGCAATTGAATAAATAAAAGAAGTGTCAGAGCAAGAACGTTGGTTGGAAATCAGTCCTTTGAAATTTTGTCCACATCATTCTGCAGCAAAATTACTTTGTGTCTATATGTCACTGTTTCTTCCATGAAAAAGCCACAGGCTGTGTCCTCAACTGCTTGACAAGCAAGCTGTTTTCAACCAAATTACAGCAAAAAATTTTTGCTTAATCTGTTAAAGTAAAGCACATTGCTGTAAGATATTTTTACAAAGAGAGAGGTCAAAAATACATAATAAATGCAAAAAAAAAGGGAAAGGAAGAAAAGAGGGGAGGGAATTAACTCTTGTGAATCGCAGGGTGGGATTCCTTCTTCTGCTGCTTTTACAGTATGATTTCTGCTTCAGGATTGTCTCTCTCAACTTCACTTCTGTTGGTGTATGGCATGCTCCAGATCATGAAATCAGCAGAACTTCAGTCATGCTTTTACATAGATTCCACTTTCTTTGGAGCAGTATGGAGTAACGTGTGTCCGCTGCAGTTACCATTGCACATGTCATCAGAACGTTTTAGAGCAGGGGTTTTCAAACTAGCTTTGCTTGTGTGCCACCACTGGAAGCTGCGTCAGTGCTACTCAGCACTGGTAGCAGCTCCCAGTGCTGCACTGCAGCACATGTGCGTGCAGGAGATGATGCACGACTGTTCCAACAGCGTCCTGTCCATCAAAACTTTTGATTTGGCTTGTGTGTGACTGTGTGGCAATGGCAGTTTAGAAACCCCTGTTCAAGAACTGTATTTCTCTTCTGTCTCTTGGTTCTACAGCTTTTATTCTTGACTGTTTTATATGTCACTTCTTCCAGGAGTGCTTCTGGGGAGCCAAAAGACAGAGAGAAGGAGGATAGCAAGGATTCGAAGCCACGCTCCTTGCGGTTCACGTGGAGTATGAAGACCACTAGTTCTATGGACCCCAACGATATGATGAGAGAGATTCGGAAAGTGTTAGATGCTAATAACTGTGATTATGAACAAAAAGAGAGGTTTTTGCTCTTCTGTGTTCACGGTGATGCACGACAAGATAGCCTTGTTCAGTGGGAGATGGAAGTCTGCAAACTGCCACGGTTGTCGCTCAATGGAGTTCGCTTCAAAAGAATATCTGGGACTTCTATCGCATTTAAGAACATTGCATCCAAGATAGCGAACGAGCTTAAGCTGTAAAGAGAACCTAAGTTTTTTGGGATCAGGGAAGATTCATACATGATCTACACTTTGAATGTACTGGTTACGCCTAATGTGATTGGCCTGTGAAACTCCCCATGTAGAAATTGCCCTTATTGCAATAAGGTTATACATAGTTATTCAGAATTGTAAAGTTAAATCCAGTATGACCTATATTAAATAACTGTAGCTAAAGAAGTTATGTTCACATGTACAGGTAAGTATATAGAGCATTCTGTTCATTTTATGTTCATAGAGTTGTATAATAAAAAAGATGACTGCTTAAATTCAGATCTTGTATAGTTGTCTAGATTTCTGCACAGAAATGTATGTTTGATGCTTTGAGTTGGAAAAGTTCTTCCCTATCATTTACATTTTTGGTGGTTTTTATAAGTCTTACCTCTGTCATGCGTTTTTTAAACAACTTCTGTCCTGAGTCAGATGCACAAAAATAGTTTTGACAACTGTAGCATGACCATTTTTAATTATTTAAAGATTGTTCATGATGTGAACCGAAAGCTGATGAATAACCAGCTTTTGTTCTACACAAGACTGTTCCTGCTTATCTTAGGCTCTTATTACCCTTGCTATCGGGTGGTGTTTAGTTGAAAAACAAACAAAATGCAAACATGTTTACAGTGTTGGCACTTACAGTTAAAATCCCTTGTTCTGCCTTGGGCCAGCTCAGAATTGTGGGGGAACAGAAACCAAGTGTAAGTGATGTTCTGTCTGTAAGTTACAGTGCTTACTCCCATGTCCCATCAACCAATGTAGCACCACAATGTAGAACCATAATGATTTATTTGAATCTCATGGTGTAAAGTATCACTTGTTTTTTGCTGCCTTCAGAATACCATAAATTCCATTTTATGGAAATACATTAATATTGGGACTGTTTAATAGCACAATCTGAAGTGTTGACCAATTGTTTCAGTTAATAATACCACCTCAGGAATTAGCTTGGCTTTTGGAACATGTGGTCGTCCCCCCCCCCAAAGATTACATGCAATTCCACAGGATATTTTACAGCTAAACATACATTGTTTATAATGATAAATTGTTGATTTATGCTTTCGTGGTTGTACAGTTTGTTCCCATGTAACCTGTTTGTGTTTAATATTTTACCAGATTTCTTGTATTTATTCCACATCATTATGCCTGTAATGTGCAGCTTTGTAATTAGGCACTTGCCTATGGAAAAGAAGAAAAAAAAGAAAACCCCACACATTTTTTTCCTTCATAATTAATGATTATAAACTATGTAAAACCACTAGTACTGGTACATTTTAATACTTGTTATTTTGTACTGAATTAACCATAGAGGTTGGTTGTGCAATGTTATTTAATGTCGTAATTACTGTAATATCAAGGTAAGGGCCCCATCTGCACACTCTTGTGAAGAATAGAAAGTTCATTAAGAAACTGTCACTTTAAAATAATAAAAACTAAAAAAAAAAAATTAAAAAATGAAAAAAACCCCTGTGGTAAACTCTGTAACTCTAAGTTAGAAGGCTGTAAGTGTAGNATCTGCACACTCTTGTGAAGAATAGAAAGTTCATTAAGAAACTGTCACTTTAAAATAATAAAAACTAAAAAAAAAAATTAAAAAATGAAAAAAACCCCTGTGGTAAACTCTGTAACTCTAAGTTAGAAGGCTGTAAGTGTAGTAAATGTGCCATTCTCTAATGGCTTCTTGACTGAGATGGACTTTACATGCTGTACTGTGATGTAGCTTTCCTATGTAACGGTTATGTTCTGAAATGGACGTGTATTGTTGCCTTAGAAAAAGGGTGGTGTTTGGAAAGAAAGAACTGTAGCCCCTTTTCTTTTTCTTTTTTTACCTGATGTTCATTGAAACAAAATCTGATGCAAGTCATCTTGATTCACTGGTGCACTCTATTAAAACTTACTTGAACAGTTCTCATACTAAACTACTTGTTGGTTGCCCTTTATAAAAGCACAGTGATTACTGCAGGAAGCAAAATAGGCTCAAGGGGTACAGGCTTCATCTTCAACACTGAATTCAGGGGTAGTGATGCATTGGTTCTGGGGTCCCATAATGTGGTTTAGTACCTCTCAGTGGGGAAGGCAGGGTACGGGGTCTGTGAATCATGGAATGGTTTGGGTTGGAACAGACCTTAAGATCATCTAGTTCCAGCCCCCTGCTATGGGCAGGGATGCCTTGCACTAAACCATGGCACCCAGTACTCCATCCCATATTCAGTTATCTTTGAAAATGTGCCACTGTTAACCCAAGGTCATGTATAAACTTAGTCCTGAAACAAAACTGTCTGCCTCTTCAGAAGGTTCAGTGAAAAAAAAATACAGGTCATGCTGTGAGAGGGTAGATTAAGGGCTAAGGATGCTTTCCTGAGCCGTGTTTTTACCCAGCTAACTCTGCCCTAGATTGGCACTGAGTTTCAGTGCTTCATTTAACCAGAGATGTGTTTATATTCCCCAAAACACAGGTACCATTTCCAGAGGATGGAGGTTGTGTTTCAGTTTAGCGATCATATGAAAAGTGATACGTAAAATGCCAGTTTAATGGTATTATTTCCAGTAATGGCCAGCTGTGTGAACTTCCCTGTTTCTCCACCCCTGCTGCCCTTCTGCCTTCCATGGTTGGAAGACCAGCTCTGAACCACCTTATGCTCTCTGGAGCAGATACACCAAGTGCTTCAGCATGATCATGAGTTGTGAAAGGTGTAGCTGCACCCAAATGCACCATTTGGCTTCCCAAACCTCCTGTTCCTGGCAGGAATAAGATGGGAAGATCCAAGAAAGATACTTTTTCAGAACTGGTGGGTTTATTGGCAAGTAGAGCACACTTGGCGTAGAAATCAATGGGATATTACTGAACCTTCAATGCCTGGGCTGTTCTTGGGTCCCTCAGTAACAGTCTCGTTAGGTACCTGTTATGCCTA
The DNA here is from genome assembly GCA_002631895.1 of Agapornis roseicollis. Taxonomy (NCBI): domain Eukaryota; kingdom Metazoa; phylum Chordata; class Aves; order Psittaciformes; family Psittacidae; genus Agapornis; species Agapornis roseicollis. Next base: position 18,840 of record NDXB01006606.1, on the reverse strand, counting down.
AGTTACTCTATGGGTGAGAGTGGGATGAGAACATTCGGATCCCAATGCAGTTTGACTGTCACGTGAGAGGGAATCAGTGTGGCATTTAGCAGTGTGGCTTTAACTTGCTAAAGCTGAAGGGCAGTTAAAACACCATGTCATGTTCCACAGCTCCGGGGAGGGGAAGATGCCTTGGGTCCACAGAGGGCTTATGTCGTTGGTTGTAATTCCTTGGCAGCATTTCTAGGGGGTGTTTGGGAGTCAGCAGTTAGACTAGTGCATGGTTCTGCTGGCTTGGGTTGGGGTTTTGCCTCTTTATTTAGGGTATATGGAGAGTTCCAAACTAAGTAAATTGGAGTGCATGGAAAGGGATCTAAAACATTAACAAGTACATAGGTCAATGGAAGGGACTATAAATGTTCCCCCCTTGTGAATCAAGTGGTGTTGTTAATGCTGGAGTGTTCCAGTGGCAGTTAAATTCCATGAGCTGTCGGATGTGAGCCTTTTGATACCCAGCGTCATGCATCTGAGAGGTACTAGGTACAAACCCAGTCTGTGGAGAAAGAGCTGCCCCTCATGAGAAGACAGATTATCTTTCACTATCTCTATGCTTCTTGCTTAGGGACAAAGTACACATTCAGTAATGTGTCTATAAATAGGAAACCTTGACATAAACGCTTTCCAAAGCCCCAGAAAAGAGTTTACCATTTTTCAAGGTAGCTTGAGTTTGTAATTGGCAAAATTCAGCATTCAACAGCTGATATGATATGATATTTTTTGATGCTGCTACTTAATCAGCATCAAGCAGTTACTTCATCCATCCCTCAAACTATCTTAGGAAGTGGCACATTAAAATCTATAGCAGCATATCAGAGCAGGCAAAATGGAACTCCTACACCATGCCATTACTGTTAGTATAGGTGTTTGGGACAGGTCCTCTGGTGTCACCTCTGTTTCGCTGTCTCTGCAGTGTTTAAGGACACCCATGCGGGTCCAGGACAGAGGCAAGATCAGCATCTGGCTCCTTGAGTTGAGGAAGAGAACTGGGTAGCTTAGAGACAGGCACCAGAGCCTGGAGGAAAGACAAGCTCCAAGGACCATGCACAGACCGCGGTAGGAGTCTGTTTGGGACCAGTTATCCTGTCCTGGGTTTAGGTCTCCACCTCAGTCTTTTGGAAATAAACATTAAAAACTTGGTGAAGGTTAACAGGTGATGTGTTCAATACAAAACAGGGGAAGGGACAGAGCAGTTTTCACACAGCGACAGACCTGAGGCTTGGCTCATATCCCCACGCTGCAGAGGACTGGCCAGGCTCTCACTCACACAGCTTCCTGGCTGGAGCTGTGACGATGGTGACTCCCATCCTTGGGGCCAATGACTGTGCTGGGTGCAGGATTCACTTAGTGAATGTTAATGTTGCATCTTGGATCCCTCGATAGGGAAAATATTTAGAGAGGTTTAGTCTGGAGCTGAGGAACAATTCCTTCCCCAAAGCATGCTCAGGCTGCCCAAGGCAGTGCTGGAGTCACCGTGCCTGGAAATGCTCGCACACCGCGTAGAAGAGGCCCTCAGTGACACGGGTTAGTGGTGGCCTCGGCAGTGCTGGGGAACAGTTGAACTCAATGATCTTAAAGGCCTTTTCCAACCTGGTTAATTCTATTATTCTAAAATCCACAGTAAAGGATCAGTCTGTCCCCTTCGTGCATCTGAAGCCTTTGTGTTGATAAATACACCGCCTGGTTTAACAAATTACATCCTCCCTATGCAATTTTGCTGTTTGTGATCTACCCCACCTACACAAACACCGCATGGGAAGCTCAGCAGTGAAGCTGCAGCCCGTCCATGTGCAGGGGCCGTCCGCCTGCCCCGCATGTGTGCGCAACACTCCCCCTTGACAAGGCAGCTCTGGGTCCACGCTTCCCCCGCCGTCGATGGCGGCGGGTCCCAGGTTACCGGTATCCACGGGCACTGCGGGGATTTGCTCGCCTCTTCCCGCAGCCGTCCCGCCCCGGGGAGGGGGCAGCGGCCGCCTCCGGCCACACCTGCGGCGGGGGAAGCGCTGGGCGCAGACGGGGCGGCAGCACCATGACGGTGGGAGCGCGGCTGGGACACAAAGCGCGGAGCCGCTTCTCCCGCCGCGGCACCGGCGACGACCAGGTCTGCATCCTGCCCGGGGCACAGGAGGAGGAGGAGGAGGCGGCGGCGGGGAGCGGCGCGGCGGCCCCTGAGGAGGAGGAGGAGGAGAAGGAGGAAGGCGCTGGCCGCAGGAAGGTGCGCTTCGCCCTCCTGCCCGATTCCTACGAGCCGTTGCGGCCGCCGCAGGCCCCCGGCAAGCGGCACTACGGGAAGCGGCTCAAGAAGTACGGCAAGGTGAGGGCAGAGCGGCGGGCAGGGACAGCGGCCGGGGCCGGGGCCGGGGCCGGGGCCGGGGCCGGGCGGGCAGCGCAGAGCGGCATCGGCTTCTCCGTGCCTTGTCCTCCAGGCGCTTTAGGTGCCGGTGTTTACCGCTCAGGCGGGTGCCAGCCCGCTCCTGGTCTTGCTGTTGTTGGGAAGGTCAGGACTTGGGCTCCCGCCTGGTTCAAAGAGGAGGAAATCTGCCGTTTCGCACTCCAAACGGCACTAAGCCGATCCATGTGACGGGTATGTTGCCTTTGTCCTGTGTTTCCTTCGGCGTCACTGTTTTGACACTATTCCTTAAAACTTCCAGTTATTTGGCCTGCTTGAAGGGACTGCAAAACAGGGCACTACCGCCCCTCCAGTACATGCATTTGCCTTTTTGCCTTCTTAAGTGTCCCCTGAAAATCACTAGTATGGGTTAAAAGAAAAAAGCAACATGTTTTTCATTGTGTAACGGCTATTTTGGGTCAGAATTGTTCTTTTGCTTTCCTGTGGGACAGTCAGAAGTCTGGCAGCATGCTGGTTTATGGGTTTTTTGCCCCTGAAAGGCAGGTGTCCTTGACTGCTAAAGTGCCGTTTGGCAGCATTTGGTTATCTGTCTCTCATTCCTGGCTCTTCAGTGCAGCTCAGGTATGTTTTGGATGTTTGTAGCAAAGAAAAATGTCTGTGTTAGCAGGAAAAGCCTGTCTGGTGCCAGGAATCGTTTCCTATCGGAGAGATCACAGCTGTCAGTACGAGACGTGACTTTCTGATGCATTCCTTAAGGAAATGATGATTTTGGTAAAGATATGCCAGCTATGTCTGGCATGCAGAAAAGGCCAGATAGCCTGGCAAAGGTACTGCTACAGTTGACAGCACAGTCATGAGCAGCTCCACTGTTTCCTAAAGAGGAACAGAGTATTTCCTTCTTTCATGATGGATTTGATACTTCGAGATTCCAACAGGGTGATTCTCATGTCACACACACATTGCGGTTCTTGGACACTGTGTATTCCCCTTTGATATCACTCAGATGACATCCTCAAGGGAAAGGTTGGCCGATTGGCTTTGGCAGTGAAGACCAACACGTGAAGGTGAGCTGCTCCCAGTGCAGAGCCTGAAGGCTGCTCCAGTTCCAACCCCCTGCCATGGGCAGGGACACCTTCCACCAGACCAGGTTGCTCCAGGCCCCATCCAACCTGGCCATGAGCACAGCCAGGGATGGGGCAGTCACAGCTTCTCTGGGCACCCTGTGCCAGGGCCTTGCCACCCTCACAGGGAAGAATCCTAAGAATAAAACAGACATAGACTGGATTTCACCAGTTTAAAAGAATATCCTCTGTTTCAGTGTTTTCCATGTTACAGGGGATGATTTTGATCTAGTCTCACCCAACCACAAAGGGTTACTATGCTGATTGTCCTCACAAACTAACCACATTGTATTAATTCTCTGTCATGACCAGCTGTGTAAGCACAAACGAGAGTGAAATTAGAATTAGATTAAGTTTTTAGTTTAAATCTGTATCAAGTTCTCTCTAATGGAGTACACAGATGAGTTCTTAAATGTGTATAGGTGTGAAAGTGGCTCAAAACATTCTCATTTTGACCAAAAAAACCAAGTCTTTTTGACAAAAAGTGGTAAGTCCAAAGCAGGAATTCTCCTTCTGCCTTGTTCTAATGGAAAGGTGTCCTTGC
>NDXB01006606.1:0-14758 GCA_002631895.1 Agapornis roseicollis | reverse complement strand
AAAAAACCAAGTCTTTTTGACAAAAAGTGGTAAGTCCAAAGCAGGAATTCTCCTTCTGACCTTGTTCTAGTGGAAGGTGTCCTTGCCTATGGCAGGGGGTTGGAACTGGGTGAGCTTTAAGATCCCTTCCAATCCAAACCAGTCTGGGATCCTGTGAAATTCCCATGAAAGTATTCTCAAGTGTTTCACTGCCTTCTCGTTCAGCACCAGTTTTAACAGCCTGTGTGCCCACATACTTAGCACATGTGTGTGTGGGAAACACATACCCCTATAAACTAGGTGTGAATTTCAGCTAATTTTATTCTTGACTAGAAGCCCACGATGAAGCCTGGCTTCCTGTGGAGGCTGCATCCGCTTGGTTACACTGTGCTCTGTGGGTGTGTATTCCTATATAAAAATAGATGGTGAATGTTGTTCTGTGCTCAAGCCCTCATTAGCTGTGGGAGAAGTTGATTTTCTGGGTCAGAATGACTTTATGTGAAGGTATTTCCTCTAATTTCTGTGGGCTTTTTCCCCTTTCTCTCCACAGAACGTCAGCAAAGCTCTGCAGAAGGGATGCCGCTACTTGGTGGTTGGCCTGCAAGGATTAGCATCAGCTTATTCTGCTCCCTTTGGAGTGGCAGCTCAAGTGGCATCCTTCGTCCGCTAGTGCAGCCTCATCAGCGAGGACATGAGGCCACTTTGGGTTAAATCTGAGCCCTGCATCTGAGAAACCTCTTGGACAAATGGCCCCAGCCTCTGCGCCAGCCCTGGGGAGATCCAGGACTGAGTGCTCTTCTCTGCAAATACGGCATCAAATCAGATTGGGTCAAAGAAATATAAGGATTAGGAAATAATCTTCCACTAATGGAGCTGAAGTTTGGTTTCAGACAGGAGTTGGTTTTCTAGAGCTTTGTGCTGTGTGTGGAAGGGAGCCAAGGACGGGGGGAAAGGCAAGTAGGTGAGGGAAAGAGAAATGAAGGAAAACAGAGGATGGGGAGGTGGAGATCAGAGTGTGGCTGGTGAGAGGAATTGTCAAAGGAGTGGAGGAAGCAGATAGAAAGGGGTCAGGAAAAGGCAGTCTTTGGTTTTCTGAGGTTGTTTTGTTGGGTTAAGATTATGAGTATATTAAAAATATACTTGGATATACATGGACAATGGTCTGAGACACGGAGAGCTTTGCCGCATCACAGTTGTTGATTTCAAACTCTGGGCGCCATGAGCCGTTAAATGTTAAGACTGAGCAAAGAATCCAGAAAGGAAATGTGTTTGTTTTCTGATCCAGGGGCATTAGAAGCTCTCTGTGATTGGTGTTTTAAGCTTTCCTCCTGCTGCTGTGAAATCCAAATGTATGTTTTTTTACTGAGAACAGTTTGTATCTGACATACCTGATTCTGGAAGCTGGGGCATAAGAACACTCAGTTTCTGTGGTGTTCACCAGGAAAAAAACCCCAGATTATCAGGAGCATCTGAAAAGAACTGCATACAGCCTTGGGTATAAGAATGTACGACCATTCTGTGTCAGAATGGGGCCAAAAATCCTGCCAGCTCCATCTTCATTTCTATGTGTGGATGTTGTAACTAGAGAATGCCAACAGCAGATGCCTCAGCTCAGTGGTGCAATGAAGAACCTCCAGGGATATAAACCCTGTATATGATTGTACAGGTGACACGGGAACAATGGGGCTTGTGGGCCTTCAGAATTCTGTGGGGTTTGGGGTATTTTTTCTATCAGTCTTTTGTGGTAGCAGTCAGTGATTTTCCTGCTAGCACTTTCTGTGTGTTACAGAGCTTTCTATAATATAAGTATAGTTTTGATACTGGTTTTGTAACCAAGGAGGTGACTTATATGGTAAAAAGTGCTGCTTATTTGCTCTCTTTGCCTTTTTTGAATGAAGGGGTTTGCATGTCTCGGCAGACCACGCTGTATCGCTTTTAAGTGTCACAAATGAAAACGAAGTCGATATTTTTAACGCTGTAAGTGGACTGTAAATAAAAGCAGTGTAATCGATGCTGTGTGTTTGTCTTCACACATAAGTCAGCACAGAGAGGAGGAGTTTCCCAGCAGCAAGGGGAAGCTGCAGTGTAAACTTCCCCGTGTTGTTCTGTCCAGAGAGCCTTGGCTCTCTGCTAGGACATGGTTATAGCCCGTGCCACAGGGAATGGCCGGAAAGGCAAGGTGTGGAGATGAGGATCTAACGTTGCACAAATTGGGGTAGGAATAGCCACAAAGAGATTTCATTCACTGATTTATACCTTTAGCTGTTTCTCTTGAGCTTCTTCGTAGGGAGCAGCCTTCCAGTATCTGAAAGAGGCCTACAAGGATGTGAGAGAGGGGCTCTTCATCAGGGACTGTAGTGACAGGACAAGGGCTAACAGGTTCAAACTTAAACAGGGGAAGTTTAGATTGGATGTAAGGAGGAAGTTCTTTCCTGTGAGGGTGCTGAGGCACTGGAATGGGTTGCCCAGGGAAGTTGTGAATGCTCCATCCCTGGCAGTGTTCAAGGCCAGGTTGGACAGAGCCTTGGGTGACATGGTCTAAGGCAAGGTGTCCCTGGCCACAGCAGGGGGTTGGAACTGGATGATCTTAAGGTCCTTTCCAACCCAAACCAGTCTGTGGTTCCATGATTCTATGACAGACCTATCCTGATGTGCCCCACAAGCATGGCAGAGGGTATTGATAACAGCTGGGTGTTTTGCAGTAGGAACAGAGCTGTACTGCCACCCGTGTGCCACACCAGCCTGCACTGTTTGGGATTAACTTCAAATTTCATTACCCCACTCTCAGTTTTACAGCCTGAATCATCAGAGCTCTTTTTTTTTTTTCAGTTACTAAAGTAATGCAGGGAGAGTTTGTGTTTCCATTTTTCCTGTGAGAAATGAGCGTCCCATCTATTCGACTGTGTAGCCTGTGAACAGAAAGGCTGTTCCCTTATTGCAACACCAGGGATCCAACCCATTAGTGCAGGGACTTTCCACCAAAGGTAAACATGAACTTTAGCTTGTGAACCATTAGCACAACGGTTACCGCTGACTTTTGCCTGCTGACCTATGGTCTCTGCTTACCTGGTGCAATGTTAAGGGAATAACCTGGCTGCCGTCCATACAGAACCTGAGTGATACATACATAAATGGTGTTTCTCTCTGAGCCTGAGAAAAGCTTCGTGCATAGGGATGAGGCAGCTTCTGCTGAATGGTGTGTCTAAAACGGACCAAAATTGAAGAAAGAGGACAGAGAAAGAAAAAGCAACCAAGTATCCTCCTGTGCTGTTGCTATAAACACCTGGTGATTCATGCAGCCCATTTTCCTACCTCAGAATGAGCTGAGGCTACCAATTAGTGCTGCTTATCAGCTCTCCCTCGGCAGTGATCCACTCCTCAGCTGGTGAGGCCAAGCCTTGGCTAGGGGGTTTGCTACTCATCACCAGCCCAGCTCGCACAGCAGTGTCCAGAGGATCTGAAGCTGAGCAGCCAGGCCCAGCAAGGGTGGCTGGCAGAGGGCTGTGGTTCCTGTCAATCATGGCAGCATCCCTGCTGTGCTGGGTTGGGTGTAGCTGACAGAGACACGTGGGACTGGGCAGATCCTGCAGTGCTGTTGCTAAATGTTGTCTTGGGGATGTAAGAGATGATGAAATATTCCCTGCGTAACTCAGCATCGGGAGGCAGGTCATGCTGCTCAGTCAGTGAGACGTGGGAACCTCCATCTGCAGCAAAGGAGTTGGGAATGACCTGGAAGAGAGCAAGTGGTGAGGAGCCTGGGCTCAGAGCATCCCTGAAAAGTGTGTCAAGGCAGGAGGGCAGACTGGGATTAACTCTTGGCTTCTGCATGGGCTTTATATGCTCTTGGCAGGCTGGCCTTGGAGGAGGACCCCAGCAGGGAGAGCTTTCAACCCACGGGAACAGGCAGGTTCTTTTGTTGAACTGGGTTTGTCTGCAATTTATCTTCTGGTTCCTTTGAGGAACAAAACATCCCTCTCTTAGATAAAGGTAGGATAGGGTGGAAATTACCGAACAGAAGGTACATAGGGAAGATCTGACTTGACATTTGACCTGAGTGAAATATGTTCCTCCTTTCAGGCACTTGCTCGACACCACCACCAATCACTTCACTTTGCATGATTTTTAGTGGTGTTCTACTGTGCTGTCTGGTTCCCTTCAGATTTCTACCCACCTTTAACCATGCTCTATAACAAACAGCAGGTTAAATACATTTGGGCAGCTGAATACATGCAGAACGGCAAGAAGTAGTCAGTTCCTCCAAGCTGCTCTCAGGAATGAACTCCACTAACCCAACAGCCTGGCAAGTTTATGGAATCATAGAACGGTTTGGGTTGGAAAGGACCTTAAGATCATCCAGTTCCAACCCCCTGCCATGGGGAGGGGCACCTCACACAGTGTCACCCAAGACTCCATCCAACCTGGCCTCAAACACTGCAGGTCACTTTTAAATCCCTGGCTATTCCTAGTGCCTGCTCAGTGAGTCACAAAGCTGAATTAAGTTTATTTCTGCTGGTTTTGCCAGAGCAGTTAATTGCAGCTCTGGCTTACCATAGGCTCTGAGGAAACGGCAGAGGTCTCACAGCTATTGTCCTTTGTCCTGCAACATTAGCAGCAAGGAAGCTCTCTTGCACAGCTTCCTTTTGAAGCGCTGTAACTGAGGAAAGCCACACCACACCACATTGCTTTGCTGTTTCCAGCGCCAGGCCAAGGCTCACTTCAAGCATGAATCATAGAACCATAGCATATTTAGGGTTGGAAAGGACCATCAGTTCCAAACCTCTGCTGTGGACAGGGATGACTTTTCTGTCCTCCACCTGTCTGTACGACTGGCAAGGGGGCAGATTCTGCGTTGGGGTGCTGTAAAAGCAGTTGTCTCCTTTTCTGTACCATGGGTTCCTTGTTAGGCAGCCATGGGGTTTCTTCTGAGAAAAAAATGGTCCTAAGGTGTGTACCAAGTTACTGCAGTTACCTGCACAGGGTATGCTTTGGAAATCCTTTGTCTTCAAGGACCATTAAGGAGCCTAAAGAGCTTGGAGACTAATGGAGATAATCAAATGAAAAGAAAGTAAAGGGATAAAATTCACCCTTTCATTACCCTTGTAGGAAGTAGTATAAGGCTGCTGGGCCTGTTTTAAAGTGAAGTCTAGACTGAGCTCAGAGATGGTAATGCTCCTTCCTGAACCATCACCTACTAGGAAAAGCTCAGGGCTCTGCACTTGTTCGGCTGGAGGAGGAAAGGCTTAGGAGGGACCTGACAGCAGCTTTTCAGTACCCAAGAGTGGGATCCTGCTCCTGCTATAAGCAGAAAGCTTGTATTTACCCACTCTATGGAGATGTAAAGACTGTTGTCCTCAACCTTGCTAAAAGCACAGACGCTAAGAATTTGAAAGCTTTGCTTCTGGTAGCAAGGAGCGACTTGCAAAGATGACACAAACTGCCTGCCTGGCCCGCAGCGAAGTTCCTGCGGCATTGCACTATGCGGGCTGAAAGGCAATCGTCCTTTAGTGCCATCTCCTGGGAAAAAATCAGATTCCCAGCTTCGGTGTTGTGCCTCATCTCCTGCAGGGATTTCCTGCCCTCCCCTAGGCTGGCCTCCTGGTCTGTGCAGACCCATATTCAGGGTGTTGGCTCCCAGCCTGGTAATGTGTATCTATACACCACTGTTTTCCACCTAGTTGAATCCTGACCCTCCTGCATGCAATTGTTTCAAGTGTAAAGCCATAGGAATGTTCCTTTTGTGGTGGTGTGGATATTTTTTTGCCTCCCTGCCTAAAAATGCATCATTATTTGCCCTGAGATTCTTGCTGTGCATTAAAAGCATTCATTAAGGATGCTGCGCAGGAGAGAAGGGGATGAGCCATGGCCACTTTTCCACTGGAGAGATCATAACTGCTTAAGACAGCATATGTAATTCCTAATGGAGGAGGCACAAAGGTGGGCAGACTGGAATGACCTCTCCCAGGAGCCAGGATTTGCCTTGGACCCCAGCTCCAGCATGCTGCATGTCCTTGACTCCTTGTGCTTTCTGTATTCCCCTATTTCTGCTGCTCATAAAAGAATCCTTGCTCCTTCTTTCCTGGGATGCTAAGCTAGAACCAGATTGCTTTTTCAGCTGTGTTTGAATGAGTGGGAATATTCCTGCCTTTGGTGAATGCCATCCTCTCCCATGATGGCTGCTAAACTATAGCTAGAGAAGTGTGTTAATCCCTGTGCTGCAGAAGAAATGCACTGCCCCTCAGTAAAGCCTCTACTTTGGGCCTTACCTGCTTTCTCAGATGACACTGCAGCTCTACCCTGACTACTTAGACTCCTGAAGCTGCCTGATGGGTATTTTATTCACCCAGAGAACCACAGTTACAGAACATGGGGAGAACTTATAATGTAATTAGCCTGCACTAGTTAATACAGGGCTGAATATCTGCCTGGAACAACCATTTCTGTATTGTCCTGGTGAGCTTAGAGAGACTGAAGTTGAATGTTTGACTGGAGGAAAAGGCCAGTTTTCAATTCATCTTTGTATATGACTTGGCAGTCAACAAAGCAGCCAACAACCTGCCTGGCTTTTACATATTTATGATTCTCTGTGTAGGAAAAGCCTCACAAGACAAAAAAAAGGATCCCTTTATCTCATTGCTGTGGCTCCATTAAAAGGCATCTATCATTAATGATATTAGCCTATTTTTAATTCTATCATCACCAATTACTCGCCTGAGATATTTCACTGAGCTCATTTCTAGTGCCTGACTCACTGAACTCTGATCTCCTTGAAGATTTTAAGAGGAAACAGCAATGCTTTTATCACCCCTTCCTCTCTACAAATGAACCTTTTGAATTTGTTAGTTCATAGTTTGGAAGAGGATATAATTTCTCTGTGTGAGCGGATGTAATATAATCTTTATCCTATCTTGTTGAAATCAGCATGTTGAAACTGCCTACTCAGCCATGTCATCCCCTTATCCCTGCCTTTTGCTGAGCTATCATGGAGTCACTGGGAAAACAACTGCACATCCCTGGAAAAGGGCATTTAACCCTATTCGTTCATCAAGACAACCCCAGCCTACATTAATCAACACCATCCAAACACCCTGTCACTTAATCTAGGCCAGCATTTTGCTGTCTTTATCACTGAGAATTTGTAACATCCATTCAGATCTCCCCCTCAGTATGGTACTTTATACCTTTCCCAGGGTCAGCACTGTGCACATACTGAAGGCCTACAAGTTCCCCAGTCACTTGTCTCTTTTTTTCTTAGTGGAAACAAGTAAAATCCTTCATCTCTTTCCTCATTATTCATGTTCATCCTCTGGATTGAGCCGCTGCTAGAAGGGAGTCTAGATTTGCCTCTAGAAGAAGCATCTGCCTCTGCATCTGAAAGCCGATATGTCATTACTTTTTCCTTGTGTTCCAGCTGCAAGTTTGCCATGTGGATGCTTCTGAGATGACACTATGTTTTTCCAACATACACCAGCATTGCCTGCTTTCATAACTGATACAGCCCAGCCCCATCTTGCTGTGGGATTGGCACTGTGAATCCTTCATATGATTAGACATGTTATAAGGAGCCTGGGGCTAGAACTGGGTGTGGAGAATTTCAGCTGTATCCAGCATTTCAGTGTTATGAAGTTCTAAGTGATTGAACACAGTCATTTCCCTTTAAATGCTGATTTTCCATGTACAGCAAACACAGTTCTGTCACACAAGAGGCTGTTTGGATGCTAACAATTGCAGCACCTATGTTTTGTCTGAATGGCTCCATTCATGTTGCTGTACAACAGGAGCTGGTGGCTCTTAGGTAAGCAGAGGTGTGCCTGGGATGGAGGACTAAGCAAACCTGTTGCTCAAGCTATTTACTGGAGGCTTCTTGAGAGGTGCCTGGTGTATGGGTGAAGGGGGCTCCCCTTAAAGGCTGCAGTCTAAGACTTGAAGCATTAACCCATCAACCAGATTCTCTCTGAAGCTATTTATAATCTTATGTTCCTTGTATCACAGCAGCAAAGGAGAGATTATGCAGATGCTGTCACGTTCTGTTATTCCTCTTTAAGCTCCTTCTCACCATAGCTTCCAAGAAGAGTCAGGACTGAATGTAAGAGCTGCTTTTTGATGCTGGTCTGAACAAATTCCCTTAGGCTCCAGGTTGGTAGATTTAGGGAATGAAAATATAAGGTTCTTCTTGGATTTAGAATTATTTTTCTTCTCTAAAATAATATTCAATCATTAGCAAAGGTGAGTTATTTCTGAATTCACTTAACAAGTCCTTCAAATGGAAAGAACCTGATTTTGTACGCCATTGTGCTGCCCATAATACGTAGTTAGGGAGCAGCTGTAGCTATTCACACCACCGTCACACTATATAGGTCCATAATTCTTCAGATTCTCGTGCTGGTAAAGAATATATGCACTCTAGACCAATTTGCTCTGGTACCTAAAGGGGAGCAAGCAGTAAACCACCCAACATTTTTTCGTGTTATTCCAAATCCTGTCATTTTGATGCCTCATAAAGTTTAGAGGGCAAAAGCTTTCTGCATTCTGTGATTTGCATAGTGGAGAATACTACCAGTGCTCAAGAAATCACAGGAGACAGCTACTCGTTTATCCCTTAAGCTTGTGAAGATAAGCATCAGTGTTTGTCAGCAAAGCCCAGGCTTTGTTAAAACTTTGTGACCAACATTTACTTTTATTGCTAGACTGTAAATTCAGCGTGTGGTTCTGTGTTTTTATCCCTTTAGTACTTATGTTAATTAGATTCATGCTTTCAAGCACTGCTTATCACAGTGCTTACTAATTAAACACTGCAGTTTTGTTGAACATTTGCTAATACATGAGAGGTCTGGTTCTCCTTACAGCATTTTTGTGCTCCTCTGGGTGCAGCTGCACATTAAAGATCTCTGTGTGATCTCAATTCAATTACAAAACACTGACTCCATGTTAGATGAGAAGGTGGTATGTGATGGATTCAGGCTCACGGCTGCCAGAAGCAAGGAGAGCCCACACATGGGGAGATCACCCCTAACAGAGATACCCCTTAAGTCTTCCCTTCACTGGTCCCATCTCAAGCACACCAGTTCTGCCCCGTTTCAGACTGGCCATTTAGGGTTACAAGGAGGGGAGGGCTGTATTGGTGAATGGAGGAGGAAATCTGCAGTGTTCGGCACAACTCTGCATCCTCCTGGGAGTCTTGAGGCCACAACAGCTTGACTGAGCAAGATGGGAAGGAAGCAGCCTTCAGAAGATCCCCCTGCCATACACACCAGACAGGTACCTATCTTATGAAAACCCATTTTGCTCAGTAAAGTAGCCTAAGAAGGTGTTTTGAATGATCTGGAAGGTGAGCAGTGGCAGACTATCACTGCATGTGCCTTCCTCACAGTCCAACAGCAGCACTAGAATCTGCTGATCAACAGCTATCTCCCAAATTAACTGGGCTTGTTCCAGGACCAAACACAAAATAAAAACAAGCCCTGCTTATCCTTAGTGCTGTGGCCTACTGTAGCAAGAGAAAGGTCTCAGAAACCATGACTGGCATTAGGGCATGATTTAAACAGCAAAGTGGTAAACAAGAGGGCTCCTGTCCTTTCCCAAAACTGATAGAAGCAGGCAAAGATATCAGCAACAAAATCAGGTTTATTTCCTTCCTCTGTGCCCCTGTGCCCAGGCAGAAGATGTCTGTCTCTTTGGCACTGTTTGCTTCACACTTTCATGCCCACAATCATATTATGGACCTTCTGGTTGAGGGCTTCTCCACGGACTCCCTTCTTGCCCATGAGGAATACTAGGGCTCTGTGGGTCTTGCCAATACAGATGGATCTGCTGTCATTGCCTTTGCTTCTGACATCCATCACATTGTCTTCATCCACCAGCAGGTTGTCACGAATCACACTGCACTTTTTGCCAGCTATGGTGATTCCTGTTAGCAGGAACATCTTCCGATCCTGGCCTGTGATCAAGCCCACTTCTTGAGGTGAGATGGCTGCAAGGAGTCCTCCTGGCTTGGCTGCCCAAACGCACTTGTTGTCAGAGAGGCCCACGATAGCGACATCCTCAACAATCCTGTCCACCAGGATGCTGTTGATATATTGCTTCCAGTAATCCATTGTGGCTCTGAAATGAAATGGTGACTCGTGTTCTCTGAAATGAAATGCCCAGCGCCGAGCTTCCCTGTCTTCTGCCTGCTGGGACTCTGATTTTGGCACAGTGATCCTAAAAACTTCGAGTTATGAGTTAGGCTTTTAGCTCCTTGCAAGCCTGAACAGGGTTGCTGCAGAGCAACCTGCTATGCCTGTGAGGACAGACCTGTGGCATTGGCCACTCCAGCCTGGGTTGTGATGTCACATCATGGAACTGTGAGAAGAGGTGGCTCTGGGGAGGCCTTAGAGCAGCTTCTACTGTCTAAAGGGGGCCTACAAGAAATCTGGAGAGGGACTTTTTACAAGGAGAGACAGAACAAGAGGGAATGAGTTTAAAGTGACAGATGGGAGATATAGACTTGCTATTAGACACAAGTTCTTCCCTGTGAGGGTGGCGAGGCGCTGGCACGGGTTGCCCAGAGATGTTGTGGCTGCCCCATCCCTGGTTTTGCTCGTGGCCAGGTTGGATGGGGCTTGGAGCAAGCTGCTCTAGTGGGAGGAGTGCCTGGATGATCTTTAAAAGTCCCTTCCAACCCAAACCCTTCTGTGGCTCTATGGTTCTACAACACTTGCCTCACTGCTGAGTGCCCCACAAAGTGACTGACCCATGACCCTCCTGCCTCAGAGACAGTCTCACAAGTTTGGTACCAGGCAGCTGGCAGCAATGCATCCAAATGGGAATGGGATCCCCCACCCCAACCTCAGGTGCTGCCATCTGCTGCCTTCCCCCTTGGCTCTTCACCTCCAGCTATGTGTTTCCTCCTTCTTACCTAAGTCAAACCAAGTGGCTGAATTTCACATACTCATGTATTAAGAACAGAAAATGTCATACTTTTCCTGTAACATCACCTCTAATAAAAGGCCAAAAATTAGAAGAAAAGCATTTGCTGCCTGTATTTTGCCAAGCTGGACACTTACAGCATCCACTTTATTTTTCACACCATGATCACACTCTTTCTCCCACCAAGAAGAAAGGGCTACTGGAGTAATTCCAGAGGAGGCCGTGAAGATGCTGTGAGGGCTGTAGCACCTCTGCTCTGGAAACAGGTTGAGAGACCTGGGCTTGTTCAGCCTAGAGAAGACCTTGGAGCAACTTCCAGTGCCTAAAGGCAGGAAAGAGAGGGGCTTTTTAAAAACACATACAGAGACAGGAGAAGGGGGAATGGGTTTACGCCAGAAGAGGGTAGATCAGGTGTTTGGAAGAAGCTCTTCCCTGTGAGGGTGCACAGGGTGCCCAGAGAAGCTGTGGCTGCCCCATCCCCGGCAGTGTTCAAGGCCAGGTTGGACGGGGCTTGCAGCACCCTGCTCTAGTGGAAGTGTCCCTGCCTGTGGCAGAGGGTTGGAACTGGATGAGCTCTAAGATCCCTTCCAACACAAATCACTCTCCGAGTCGATTCCACCAAAGGCCCTGGCCCCGCTGAGGCCCAGCTAGCCGCCAAGCGCAGCCTCATTGCGGTCCGTTATGCGCCCAGAGCGACACTGCCGGAGGTGGGCGGCTGCCGGCCCACGGCCCGCCTCTGGCCCCGGCCCCTCGGGCTCCGCGCCGCCGCCGCTGAGGTCCGGGCGCCATGAGTGGGGCTCGGAGCGCGCTGGGCCTGTGTGTGCGGGCACCGCGGCCGGGCTGGCTGTGGGGGGCTGCGGCCGCGCTGCTGGGGCTGAGCGCGCTGGTCGGGGCATGGCGCTGGGTCAGTGGGGTGAGGCGGGCGGCGGGGCGGCGCCGGCGCCTGCAGCGGGTGGGGACGGTGCTGAGCATTTTCGTGTACCCGGTGAAGTCGTGCCGGGGGATGGCGGTGCGGGAGGCGCAGGTGACCCCCATGGGGCTGCGGAGCGGCGAGCTGCGGGACAGGTACGGCGGGGGGCGGGCTGGGCCTCGGCGAGACCCTGCTGCGGGAGTCGGCTCTGCCCCGCGGCTCTCAGATGGTTCCTTTAAGGCCTACAAAGAGGCGCTTGCGGTGCCCGGCTGCGGGGGTTCCCTTTGCTCGTGTAGGTCTTTAATGTTGTTGGACGCGTTTCTGCCCCAGGTTTTGGCTTGTGACCAAGGAGGATGGGCACATGGTTACAGCTCGGCAGGAGCCCCGGCTCGTCCTCATTTCTGTCAGCGCTGAGGATGGGCACTTGGTCTTGGAGGCACCAGAAATGAAGAGGCTGTGCTTGCCTGTGAAGCTGCCCAGGAAAAACCGTGTGGTGAACTGCAGGTACTCGAGAAGGGCTTTTTTTTTTTTACTCTTTTTTTTGTCTTAAGTCCTGCCTCTCGCTTAGGTGCTTTGCTTTTCAAGACTCTGTGATGGTTTGCATTTTCTAATGCAGAAATTGGGTGCTTCTTTTCTGGGTTTCGGGGTCTGTCTTCCCCATCTGCATAACAGAGACTTAAGAGCAGGGCATTTACTGAAAGGACAAGGGACGGTGGTTTTAAACTGAAAGAGGGTAGGTTTAGATTAGACATCAGGAGAAGTTGTTCCCTCTGCATATGCTGAGGCGCTGGCACAGGGTGCCCAGAGAAGCTGTGACTGCTCCATCCCTGGCAGTGTTCAAGGCCAGGTTGCAGAGGGCTTGGAACAACCTCATCTAGTGGATGGATTGGACTAGATGGCCTTTAAATCCTATCCAACCCAAACCATTCTCTGAAATTCTCTGCCATGTGTTATGTAGGAGGCCAGGATTGTTTGTCACAACAAAAGATCTTGGTTTAATCTTCTAAACACTGGTGAAAACAAATCTTGGGAAAAGCTGCCACAATATGCAAGGACCATACATACACATCTGCCAAGTGAACTGTGGTCTTTAGGCTTCACTGAAGGTCGTATTTACTCATTTGTGTTTACTTCTAGTGTTTTCATTTTTGCCCTGGTGTAGGTAGTTGCATCTCGGAGCCCCAGTCATGCATGCTGGTATTTCTTGGTCACCACTAGTATATGCCTCAGCATTTTTGGATACACACTGGCTGTTTGGAATTGGTGAAATGTCACAGTTTAAATTCCCTCACCCCTATCTAAGCATTTAACCAAGGTGCCTAAATTGAAAACTTGGTTGCTGGAGGCTCACTGTGTGTTCCTGGGGGAAAGACTGGCATGCCCAGAGAGCAGCAAATCATTCCCTGTAGATGCTACTTTAAAGGGGTTTCAGGTGAACAGGTTACACACACAGTCATTCAGCTGTGTACCTAAAGGTTTGTTGTATGAATGCAGGCCTGGTTATTCTATCCATGTATTGAAAGCCATGCTGGAAAATGGCCAGGAGGAAGCATAAAACATTTTCTCTTGAAAATGTCTGTTTAGTAACTGTAAATGGTGTTAATTCCTACAAAGATACTTGTGTTTTTCCTTTGTATAGCAGAGAAAGAAGGGCTAGCTTTTGGCATAAATCTGTTGCTGTGGAAACCCTTGAGCAGCAGAGCTTTGTATCTCTGTTTACACAAGCCAGGTGCAAGTTACACATGATTGCATTTCACATGGAGAAATAGAAATGTCTTTCAAAACTCTCTCTGTAGTGCTTAAATATTAGCCAGTGACACATACACTACAAAACCATGCTGGTTTCAATGTGTTATTTTTCTAAAACTTGTGCCATTAGAAAAATATGTAGACTTAAGTATGTTCCAGCAATGACAGATTATCTTGGATTTTCCAGTTTCAGATCTCAGTGATCTGTTTTTCTCTTTGTTATCGTTTCCTTAATAAACTATTGCTTTCTCTGGTTTTAAACTTGCTGGAATTTGGGAATGCAAGTAAGCAAAAGTTAGATGCATGCAGTTGGACTTTAAAATTTACCAAGTTGTGTGATGGTGTGAGTGGTGTCATAGGCTGTGAAATTAGCAATGCCTGTAGTTAAACATTGCCTTGTACTTCATAACCAGAGGGCTACAGAAACCCCGAGGAAGAATCCTGAGGTTCGCCATGTGTCAGCACAAGGCTGGTTCTTTCTGATCCATTCAGCCATTCATAAGAATGAGGTTTGGGAATAGTACTGTATTCCAGCAAATGAAGATTTGGCTTTTGCTCCTGGATTCTTCCCTTCCAGCTTGTGAGTGGGAGCACAGTATGGTCTGCTGGCAAGGCTCTCTGCACAGGCTTGTATTTATTCTGCCACTGGGCATGCAAGATGCCTTCAGATTCATGCTGGCTTGTGCCTGGTGTTGTGAAGGTAAGGCAGTGCAGTAGTGCGTCTGGCTGCAAAAGGCTGTGCTAATCTTTAAAACTGGTAAATCCACTTGCAGATTTTACATGGGTATTTCAGAATCCTGTGTTTGGGGAAGTGTAGGACTTCCTAGTGTAAGGAAGTGTAGGACTGAAGCCATTGTGTAGGCGAAGTTTCTATTTGATCAAATGTTAGAGGGTTTCTGTATTTCTCTGATTATGAAGCCTTGTGTTCTTCATTTGTGCCCTTTGATAGTATGTGTTGCAATACTTACATTGCATGATGTAGTCCCATGGATCCCTGTACCACTGACTGCTCAGGATACATCTGCCTTGTGGGTAGAAAACAGTTAATTGGAAGCTGTTAGACCCCCTCACCTCCATTGTTCTTCGAACCAGAGCACAACAGAGACTGAGAGAATGGAGGGAAGAGAAAGGCAGCTGAACATGGTCTGGGGCAATCACAGAATCCTAAGGGTTGGAAGGGACCTCAAAAGATCATCTAGTCCAACCCCCCTGCGA
>NDXB01006605.1:0-14026 GCA_002631895.1 Agapornis roseicollis | reverse complement strand
GTACAAAGGCAAGAAATTGGACTGTTGGTTTTTTTTTTTTTTTTTTTTTTTGCCTGTGCAAATTTTCAAAACATGAGGGAAATCAATCCTAAAACCGAAAAGAAAATGACATGTGTGTATTTCTACCACGTAGCCTAAAACCAGATTGCATCATCCTAAAGAGAGCATTCTTTTTCTTTCAGTAGCAGCCTGATGGTATTACACACATCCATAAATCCTTGCTAAGCTCGGCAACCAGTGGTGTTCCTGCTGGGTTCTACAGTCTGTAAAATTACAGAAATAGAGGAAGTTCTGGCACACATTGTCCTGCAAGTCACCCACAGAGTGCTCAGTCTCTCAGGCAGAAGGACGTCAGTGAGAAAACAGCGATTAAATGTTTGGCAAGCCCTATAGTAAAATACCAAACAGGTTTACATAACAGTCCAACTCCATTGAGAAATGCATTTTATGCTCTGTGAGGCAATACCTTGTAAAATGCCTCACTTGCCCTAAACCCTGGATAACTTCACTTTACACGCTTGCATCTTTTAAGTGCCGTACTGTGAGTGCAGTGGTCCTGCAGTGATTTACGGTTTGAAGCAAGCTGTCGGCAAGTGATATATTTGGAATTATTCTGTTAATTTTATTCATCAAGTAGTGATTCTGGGACGTGAAGGGACCCTCTGGGACATCAATTAAAACTTTTCCAGAGGACATAAGGTTTGAAGTTTACTTCTACTGATGTAAAAATCAAAACCCTCCTTGCTCCAGTACAGGCTAATTTGAGTTTATTGCAGATATTCAAAATCAAGTTTAATTATGTAAAATTGATATACATTCATTAAGTGGAAGCATTTGGCAAAGTAGCTCTGCTCCTACTTAGAATCAGTGAATTAAAAGTTGAGGCATTTTATGGACCGCAGTAACCACCAGCTCTTCTGGCAACTTCTGTGCTGAAATAGAATCAATGGTGATTTTGCTACTTCTGTTATACCTGAAAACCTTCCTAAAACTCAAGATGCTTTTCTCTCTATGGAGAGTTTGAGCTGTAGCACCAATAAGTCTTGGTCTCTTCTGTTCTTGCCAAACAGAGGTGAGTGCTCTTTAGCACTAATTCCATTATTTCTCAGCTGCTGGATACAGTGCTTGGTGTAATTGATTAGTTTCTAAAAACAGGTGTTTAATTCTTTGGAATTTATGTTCTGATAAACTTATTGAATAGATAATTAATTCTGTTAAATTAATTTCCCTACTTCACATTTAGTTCTACATTCACTTTTTTTGTTGTATTTATCTGCATTGTAATTTTTACTCCATTGAGATTACTTTCCTGTTCTTTTTGTTGCACAGCTCTTCTTGAGGTTTACATCTGTAGCAGTCCATGGTTAATAAAGCTAATGCTTGGGCAAACTGTTGGAAAGTTAAGCAGTTAAAGTTTAATCAAACATGCGAATGCTCAAGTCAATGAGACGCTTGCCCTTGTTAACAAGTCTGTGAATAACCTAAGAGTTTTGTATTAACTGTCGTCGCCCCCCCCCCNAGGAAAAAGCCTTGCTCTGCTGGATTTAGTTTATTCAACAAAGAAAATTCAACCTGTTTTTTTCCCCCCTCCCCATAATAAAATGCAATTGACAGAAGCAACAAGGGAGCCAATGCTAGCTCAAAAATCAACACCACCCCCCCCCCCCCCCCCCCCCCCCCGGATTTTTAATTTCTGGATATTCAGCTAATGTGATTTAAAATACAATACAAAATTATTTCAAAGACAAATATTAATTTGTTTAATTTGTTCTAAGTTCTTTTTCCTTATTATTGCTTTCATGAACCAGCTAGCTAAATGCATACACACTCTACAAATCCTGCCAGGAGATAAAAAGCCCTAATATCGAGTCGAAACATATTACCTTAAGGTTTGACTCTGTTGAAAGCAGATCAATATTTTACTATTAACATCAGTTATGCAGGGACTTTCACACAGAATTTTTTAGCTCTGATATATGCAGCAGAATGTCATTGATGTTTAAAATGGAAGATGTAACCTGTTTTGTTAATTTTATGGTATAAAGTAAGTTAGCTTAGTTCTTAGGTTTTCAGTAGCATCCCTCCGTTGTGATTTATCTTTTCACCCATATTGACTCTAGTGGCAAGATTTCACAAATATCTCATCTTTTTATAAAATTGTTATGAATTACACCAAAACTGAAAAATAAATTATTCAGATCAGATGTCAGAGTTTTGAAGATAATGCACTTATAAAAGTACCATATGGAATGTATTTCTATTTTTGTTCTTGATTCTAAAGTTTCCATATCCACATTTAAGAACATACCAGAAACTGTCATTGCCTGGATTGTTTAAACTGTTATTTTCTTAAGAGATGTGCTTTGACACAGGCTTTGGGGAAAGTTCTGGAGCAGAGTGGAGATGAGATCAGAGCAGAGATATGTGTAATAAATGAAGGTTATGGCCCATCCACTTTCAAAAGGCCATGAACATGCGCTGAAGTGGTAAACCTAGAAACAGGATTTAGGTCTAAATTTCTGTTCAAAGCTAGAGCACCGTTGTATGACAATTGGCATCAATTTCTTTCATGAGTCAGTAGAGATCTGGTAATGGGACCGCTTGTGAGTCTTAATCTGGCATTTGGCATCCTAGAATGAGACAGATGGATCCACCCTGCCTGGTGATAGGAAGGTTATCACCTCAAAATTTAATGAGTAATAGCATTTAGTTGAGTAATATCTTCACTGGAAATTCAGATGTACCCTAATTATCCTCATTCTCTGTAAAGCTTTTCTCATTGACATTTCTGTGTCCTTCACTAGATCTGATATTGGGTAAATAGTTGCCATTATGTTAATCATNATTTTTGTTCTTGATTCTAAAGTTTCCATATCCACATTTAAGAACATACCAGAAACTGTCATTGCCTGGATTGTTTAAACTGTTATTTTCTTAAGAGATGTGCTTTGACACAGGCTTTGGGGAAAGTTCTGGAGCAGAGTGGAGATGAGATCAGAGCAGAGATATGTGTAATAAATGAAGGTTATGGCCCATCCACTTTCAAAAGGCCATGAACATGCGCTGAAGTGGTAAACCTAGAAACAGGATTTAGGTCTAAATTTCTGTTCAAAGCTAGAGCACCGTTGTATGACAATTGGCATCAATTTCTTTCATGAGTCAGTAGAGATCTGGTAATGGGACCGCTTGTGAGTCTTAATCTGGCATTTGGCATCCTAGAATGAGACAGATGGATCCACCCTGCCTGGTGATAGGAAGGTTATCACCTCAAAATTTAATGAGTAATAGCATTTAGTTGAGTAATATCTTCACTGGAAATTCAGATGTACCCTAATTATCCTCATTCTCTGTAAAGCTTTTCTCATTGACATTTCTGTGTCCTTCACTAGATCTGATATTGGGTAAATAGTTGCCATTATGTTAATCATAGATAATTCAAACCACTAACAGGTAATATCAGCATGGGTGAAACTTCAACAATTTTAAGGTAGGTGCTTTCCTCCATTCCCTTTGTCCACCTGTAGATCCACATAGAAATGTTGGGTTTTCCTGAGGTCTGAAGTCTTTTTTGTTTAAATAATGTCACAGTTAATACAATTTTAAATAGAAAACTATTCTTTCAGATTAAACAAAAAACAACACCCCAAGCTCAAAAATAAGGCCATGTTCTTTGAAAAGCACTATTTACCTTTAAATGAAATGGCTTTATATGAGGTTACATTGTACACATAGGGAAAGGTCCTGAGTATTTCTTGAGGCATTTTTCCTCTGTTCTCGACAGCTGCAACTTGCAAGCAAAGCTGCTTTTGACTTCTGAAAAATCATTCTTTAGATGTTCAAAGAGACTCCCTATCTTTCATATTTTCTGTTTAATAACCAGCAAATGACTTTTTCTCCTTCTTGGTCCTGTAGTTTGTAATTCAGTGGTAAATACGATGAAAAGTTCTGTGTGTCCTGTGATCTTGAGGCCTTACAGCATCACAGAGAATTTTGACATCTAAATTACCATTTAATCCTTCACGCCATTGTGTGTCAATGTAAATTTCTTTCTTGCAGTTGTGAAAAACTTTTGAAAATAGGCAATGAATTTAACTTAATTCAGTGTTACCTTTTTAAGGCCTCAAACAGTCTGACAGGTTATATCTGAGTGATGCAGTACGCCCTATTCCTTTGCAAATGTAGGGGCCACTCCACTTCATATTAAGACACAAAATGCTATAATTTTCTAGTAAAATAAAATAGCAACTGAGTACTCCAGAGAGTGTTTTAGAATTTAGGAATGTCTGCCTGGAAGGATGAGCCCTTAACTCTGACATTCAGTCCACAGGGTGAGGTGTCTGCAAAAGATGGTAATAAGGCACTGACAGCTCAACCTACTTTTTAAATGGTAATACATACACTCTATTTCACTACCTCTTTACTTTGAGATTACTTAAATGTAATAATGTAGGTTACGACAGTGATTGCTTAGCAAGAAAACAAGAAATTTAGATTTCTGAGTCAAAATCGCAGCTCGGATTAAGCATGGGTGGATAGTTTCAAAATGATCATATACTTGTTTTAGTATTTTCTGGTTAAGAAGTAATGTGCTGTGCTCTTTATTTATATAATAGTCACCATATATATATATATGCAAGTGGTTTGATGGTCTGGTTTTGAATACACCGCTGCATAGAGAAAACAGTTAAAACAAGGAGTTATGAATACTCCAAAAGGAATTAATGCAGTATAATATGGATAGTCTGCAAAACTGTGCATGCTCTAAGTAAAAGGATAATGGTAGCACTCATGGTAGAGGAAAAGTTCATCTTGTCTGAGAGGTATGAGTCATGTCAGACACTTGTAGAGAATTTGGTAGCAGAGTGAATCTTCATGAACTAGACTGTGTGCCTTTTTGTTCTCTTTCTACTGGCTTCAAGTGCTTTCACTGTATCTTGCAACTAGAAAAGCCACTAGACTGTCTGAGTCACTGCAAGCAGAACAATCTCGTATATATATTTGTGGAAACAAAGTCTGTTGTGCTCAACTGCTTTAAGAAGAAAAAAAAAAAAAAGAACCACAAAAAACTCCTATTTTTTCCCCCCAAAGCTATTCAAGCTTTGTCTCAGCTCTGCCAATCTGTCACTGCAGCTGTCAGTATGATCTCTTTTCTTCAAAGCACAGAGATGGCTCAGTTGAAAGCACTGCTTTTAGTCATGGGCAGCAAAAAGGTCTGTGCAGAGAGCAGTACTGACAGCCCACATGGTATATTGTCAGCATAATATAATACGTGAGGTATAGGTAAGGATTAGGGCAGAAAGGAAAGTGCATGAGGAATGGGGAAAACAGGCTCACTTAGTTCACCGCACTCAGTACAATCCCTTCTTTTGGTGATTGGTTTGGATTTATTTTGCAGCTGCAGAATCGGGACAACATTCACAAAGGCCTTTTCCTATCTTTAAAATCTGATTGCAAAGTCTGGGAGTCCTCAGTATTCTACCTGACTTAAAAGAGGGCTGTCTCTTTCATGAATTAATTAACTACTGATTTGAATTCATCCTGCAGGTTAGGCAATTAGACATGTAGAACTTTAAACCTCCCTACATAGAGATAGATTATTTAGTTCCTGCCAGCCAACATCTCTCTTAAAACTCTGACCAAATTAAGCCAGTTTTGCTAGAGTTATTAAATATCTTGGTTAAGACTGCAGAGCAGGTCAAAGGGCAAAGCTAGGAATAAAGTAATTATTTTTGTCTTCCAGAAAGCCATTTATTCTTCTGACCCAGTGTCAGACGTAGATAGATGGTTTATATATGTGTGGGTATTCTAGATCAGATGCAGCGCTGTCTCAAAGACACAGTGGGCAGAGATTCTCGAGACAATCTAAGTAGTTTTTTGCATGCTTTTGTTAATTTATGTACAACTGGAAGTATTCCTGACGAGCTGATGAGCTGTTGTGATGGATTTGTCAGTGTTCTCTATAAGAAGTGTGCAGATATATGGGCATCCTTTTTTGAGAGTTTGGTGAATTGGTGCATGTGATGTGTTTTTAAGTCAGCATAGGCACATCATCCTGAAAGATAAAAACCTTCTGACTTCTTTTTGCTACTGATCTTCTCTTGACCTGTCCACTGAGTAACTTCACTGTGACTGCAGGACTATTTTGATACTCCTGTGTACTGCATAGCTAGCACTATATTTATGGTTTTTTCCAGTAATTGACAACTGTCTTCTTAACTCTGCATGATTAAAGCCTCCTGCTTTTCTTTAAAGCATGAGCAGCAAACAGGACATAACTAGTAAAATAATCTCCGTGTCCTGCACTTAAATGTAGTGCTGTAGCTCAGGAGGTCAGTGTTCTTCAAATTGCCATATGCTAGAGAGACTCAAGCAAAATGTTTCAATTAAATTAGTTTTCCCAAGAAAGAAACCCAAAACAAAACAACAAATCACCACATAGACATGCACACATACGAACAAGAGGAACACAGAAAAGAAAAATGAACTAATGATATTAGTTGTGAGTGAATGGTTATAGTCACTCTATCCATTTGAAACAATCAGTCTATAAATCTCATGACCATCTGTCTGGTCAGGAGGAGTGCTTCAGTAGCAGAAAATTGTCAGTTTGATCGTTAAGTTCAACTCTTCCAGTCAGTAACACACAATAAGCACTGCGTTAAAATGAAACCTGAAAGATATTCGAGCTTGAAAGCCAATTCTTTAAATGCTCTGTCAGAAGTCTAAGCAAGAAAGGATCACCCTGTTCAAAGGAACAACGGAAGTGCTCAGACTTTTGCTGTAGAAGGGATGATGGGCCAAGTGAGAAGCTGGAGGTCAGGATTAGGAAGAAGCTAACAAATGGAAACATCCCAGTAAATGCCTCCAGGAGGCCTTGTCAAGGCTCATGAAGGACAGAGGGAGGTGATTACAAAGAAGTAGGTCTATTTACAAAGGGTAAAATTGTGCCTTGCCAACCTGACAACTTTGTGATGTGATGACTAGTTCTGTGGATGATGGGAAATCAGTAGGTGTAATTTGCCTTGATTTTAGCAGCGTATTTTAGCACAAATTCTGTTTTGCAGCAAAATGAGAGAGGCAGTGAATGGATGGATGTACTAGAAGGTGAGTGGGATGCTGTCTAGACCACCAGACCCAAAGGATGGCAGTCAGCAATTCAAGATCCAGTAGTAACTGATGGCACATTACTTATGGTGTTTCTACAGGGTTGATACGGGTGCTAATGATATTTAGCATCTTAATTAATAACCAGAATGAGTAGGTAGAATTCACTGTTCAGCAGGGTTTTAGGTAACACCAGACTGGGCAGAGCAGATGATACATTGGACAGTTGCTGTTCAGAATGATCTCAATAGGCAGAAGAAATTGGCTGAGAGTAACCACACAAAGTTCTTGCACTGGGACAGAATGAAAGATGCAGCAGTCCCAACCAGGCATAGTGCAGCTAGGCAGCAGCTTTGCAGAGTGGAGAATAAGTTGCACATGAGCTAGACATGTGCCATTGCAATGGTGAAGGCTAGCAGCAAACTGGACTGCACTAATAGCAGCCTAGAGAGCAGTCTGGGGGACATCTACTCATCACCCGTGAGTCTGCACTGGGAGTACTGTGTCCAGTTCTAGGTTCCCCAGTATGCCAAAGTGCATTTGGTGGAAGATAACAAATACTGACTGGGTCTGGTAGACAGAGCATTCAGGAAAAGACAGAGGTCAGTTTGTTCAGCTTGGAAAAGAAGAGGCTTTGAGAAGAATCTAATTGCTGTTTTCAGCCATCTAAGGGATAGATAGAAAGGACACAAAGCCAAAATCCTCTTGGAGATCCACAGAAGCATTCAGAAGTAGACATGGAAGCATTAAGGGAATTCTGATGAGATGTAAGAGAAACTTTATCTCAGTGAGAGTTGTATAGCGCTGGAACAGGGATCAAGCAAGTCTATGAATGTCCTGAAAGCAATTGCAACTGATAGTGTGAAAGATGTGTGGGTTCTTGCTTGTGCTTATAACAGGAAGCAAAGGACTACCTGAGTCTTCAAAAGAAAATCCATATTCCTTAAATGTTATTTTTACAGTGTTCACACAATTACTGGTTTCTGATCAAGAAATCTCTTTACTTCAGGAAAATGTGATATGAGTATAAGGCTTTGCTCCTCAATGGGTTAGAAGTGATTGGTGATAATATGAGAATGCTTTGGAAAATGACTATGGAAAGACATTTGTAATTTTTATAGATACTGTTTTGTAAAGCAGTGGAAAGTTGCTTGCATTCTGAGGATTGCAGACTTTGGTTATATTTGGTACTAGAACTTCTCACAGTATGAAAAATAAAAAAGATTAAATATTGTGAAAAACCAGAAAGAAAATAGTGTTTCTTCCTGTAGCAAAGTCTTTAAGTGTATGGAGCTATATATTAATGTAAGTAAAAACTACAATTCCAAAGTGAAATCCTTTGTTTAACCTTCAGTGATAATACAGTTATAAATTATTCCATATGCTTAAAGCTAAAAATATTATGATCGTATGGCCTTCAGCTTTTATCTATCACTCCAAAGTGTTCAGTGTTATGGGGCATAATGAGAATAAACAGGTATGTGTGTATAATATATTTTCAGATACTAACCATTTTAATATTAAACTATACCTTGCTATGATAACAGATACATGCTATTTACAATCCCATCTCAGCAGTCCTACCCCTGACATTTTACTCATGGTGCATGGCTCTACAATTTCTCACAGCTCTGTGGTTTTCTCCAGTGTCTGAGCCAAGATTACGAGCTGGATCAAATCAGAGCTTGAACTGGGGTCACCACTACTGAATCTCAGCATAGAAAGAGGAAGAGGTTAGAGCATTTCAGGTGTCTGGAAACTAGTCTGGGTATGGGTTTCATCAATAAGTTAAAGGTCATGTTGGGCAGCTTTACAGACACACATCTTCTTAAACCACCTCTTTATTTTAAACTTAACATGAGCTGAGTGCATATGAGCCATGAGAATACACAGTTCTAACATAAATATCCTGGTATGCATAAAGTATGCATTTACTACATACCTGTGTAATACTGATAAGTTGTGCAAACATGAAATTCTGATGTTTGTGCTCTGCAAAGATCTGGTTATTACCTTGGTTTTGCTTAAACACAAAGGCAAGGGAAGCTGAAACCCTTGCCCCTAGGTCCCCTAATTGTAAGCTGAATGTGCCATAGGTTTTATAGTTCTCCTAAAATATGAATTACTAGTAGTTATTTATTCAGTATATGAACGAAAGCCTAATGAAATTAAAAGAAAAACCATAGTGAGATGTAGTTTGGAGTCTGAGGACCTATTTCCTTCATCCTTAATTGATTGAACAGTACCCAAAGTTATGTACTGTCGTATGATGTGAATTCAGTGAGAAGACAGGCTTTCAGCCTTTTAATTTAATGTATCATAATGAACATTTCAATATTAATGCATTTCAGATTTTTTAATGTCTTTTCTCTTATTCTTTTTCCTTTCAGGCAAGCCCTGCCCCTATAATTGTCAACACCGACACCTTGGACACAATTCCTTATGTAAGTATTAATTTTTTTATTGCTACATAGAATTTGGTTATTTTTCCACAGAAATTATATTCAGTAATGCATAGAAGTTATAAAGAAAACCTTTAAATTAATCATGTCCTTTACAGTTACACAGTTAATTCTTTTCTAGAAGGTATCAGGAGTGATAATTTCACTCAGATGAGTTATAGCATAGTGTATACACATAATTTGTAGTTTAGATTTCAATACATAAACTGTAACTTACTAAAACTAGCCTTTCTTTAAAAAAAATATGATTTCATTAAGCCTTTCTTCCTTGCAGGACCATAAAGAATGAATAGCTCCTGTTAGAGCATCATGCACCCTCCTGGTTTATTAAGATGATACCTAGATGCACACTGTAATATTAAAATGGTGCAAACAGCTCTTCATTTATCTGTCTACATTCCTGTTGTAGATGAAAGCTTTTCATGATGAATAGCAGTACAAACTAGAAGACCTCATGTTTTCTTATTAATGTCCCTTCCTTTATAAGTCTTCTAGAAAAAAATTATCCTATAATAAATGAATGTTTTTATTAGAGTTTTAAAAATCTGCTTTTCTACAAGCATTTGATATCATTGTTATTTTAGACTGTAAATGCAACTATAGTTGAAGATAAAGGATACAGAGTAAGACAAAGTGAATATGTAATAAAGAGAGCAACAGGCTTAAATGATTGGAGGCAAGAAAAGCAAGTAGTATGAAGCTAACTAGACAGTATCTGATCTTTCTCCTTCTCTCCTCTTAGTTAGCTTTCTAAAGCTTCTAATTAATGTCTCTCATCTGTCATATTTTGTTCACGTCTGTTCCTTATGATACCAATGCATAAGCCTAATTATTTATTCACCTACACCAGTCATATCGCCAGGTTCCGTCTTTAAGAAGAATATTGATGAGGAAATTTAATAGGGGTTGTCCTGGCCAGCTTGTTTGTTTCTGACAATTCATAAAACTTGGAAATTAATGTGCAGAACATATGTAAGGATCACAGTCAGGAGCAATTTAGAAGAATGACACTGCTGAAAAGTAGAAGAGGCATTCCTTGTTGGGAATTTCAACCATTGGGAAGGATGGAACAATTAAAATTTCCCAGTTCATTTGCATCTGTCTTTCATAACAAGCTTCCTATCATTTCTGAGTCTCAGTTTTCCTTACCAACATCAGAACCATCCTCTATGGTCTCACTTTCAATAGGTCTGGCTTTTCTGTTTAATGAGACATTTTTCACTTAGTGTTCTCTAGATTTACCAAAAGGAACATTGTGAGCCCCAGTTCTCATTTCCAGCACTGGACCTGTGCCCAGGATACTCTGCAGCTACGGTGAAAGAATTCCTAAATACAGATGCAATTACACTAGTGACAAGATGTTCAGTCATTATGATTTATTCCCATAGCACAGTCTATCAGTATTTCTACACTTTTATTGAACTTTTATACTAGTGTTCCTTTCTCTTGAAAAACAAAAAGACAAATGACCAAATACATTCAAAAGAAATATTGACAATAGACTGAAAAGTGCCCTGTGGGCTGTTTCAGTCTCCAACACGATGTGAACTAAACAAATTAACAGAAGGTGCTGTTGTAAAAATAGACAATTCTGAACCAGTCACCTTGCTCTTATCCAGTGCATGGGAAGAATTATGTCCCTTGGTATGGGACACAGCAGCACTACCAAAGTAGGGCTTATTTAGACTAGCCAATAAGAAATGTCAAGATGAAGCATATCTTCTGAGCCCAGGCCACCACAGTGCTCCACAGAACATAGGGTCTTTGCTATAAATAGGCATTTCTTTCGGATCAGGATTTGTATGCTTGAATTCCCAGAATGAGACAGAAAGACAAACATACGTGCAAATGACCTCTCTGTCCAACCTGGTATTTGGGATAGTGGGCTGTGGTTTTTGTGGGGAGACCTGTGTTTTCCTCCTTCTTCCCAGGACTATTTCAGTTAAGTTCTGTTTGGTTTCATTTCATGGTATTTTGTCACTAGGAAGGTGCTGTAGTCACTAGGCCAGATGTATGTTTGCTTGTGTGTGAACCTGGGCCAGTGAACCTTTCAAGAACAGGTTTATGGTCAGCATGTGGTGGGTTGCCTGTGGCTAGCAGCCAAACGCTCTTCTCACTCTCCTCTCCTGTGGGTCAAGGAGAAAATGGAAAGCAAAAGGAGCTGTGTATTGAGATAATGACAGAGAAAGCAAAAGCTTCATGAGCAGGCAAAGCAAATTAAGGAATTCATTTACTACTTCCCATGAGCAGGCAGATGTTTATCTGTTTCCTGGAAAGCAAGGCTTCATCATGTGGNGTAGTGTTATAGAACTTGATCCCATGCTTCACCCTCTGACCTCCCACAGCATGGCTGAACACAGTCTGAACCCTTTGCCAGGCAGGAACAGCCCCATCATCAATATCCAGATACTCACCACCCCTTCCTCCTCCTTTCCCTGAGATTTTATTGCCTGGATACTGTGTTCAGCAACAGCCAAAACACTGGTGTTATGAACATTGTTTCAGGCACAAATTGAGGCACAGCTCTATATGGGCTACTATGAAGAAAATTAACTCCCTCCCAGCCAGACCCAGTACAGCCTAGAATATCATGTGGGGCCTGTAACACAGCCTATAACACCATGAGATTTTATGAACGCTTCATCCCTGTCTTCAGTATTTGGAAAAAGCAGAGGAAAATCTTCCCAAACTGAGTAAGCTGATGAAGCCTTCATCATCTCATTAATTTTACAGAAAATATAACTTAGCTAATGTGCCCTAAAACATTTTGCTCTGGACAGGTCAGTTCAGAGGGGTAAAATAAAGCAAGATTAATTATTACTTTGAAACATGAACAAGAGTTAAGCACCTGCCTTTTCAGCACTGTCAGGACTTCCTGACATGCCTGGAAGAAGACTCTAAATGCTCAGGGACATCTTTGGTGAATGCTTAAGTATCCTTAGAGTTAGTTATCTTGTGAAAGCTTTAGAAAGGTATCGTTCTCTTTTAGTTACCACAGAGAAAACGCATCCAATTTGTCCCCTAATAAGGAAAAATCAGTTTACGGATCGGAGAATCCAAGTTAAATTACAGTATTTGGACCTAGATGATCTTAAGGTCCTTTCCAACCCAAAATATTCTATGATTGCCTGTCCAAAGCTAAGAGCAGCCACGATTTAAGTGGGCATAGAGGAGCTGATCCTCTCTTCTAACTGCAGCATGTCTAAAACACCCAGAAGTGCTAATCTAGATTCATTTTAGATCCCTGCTGTTCAGCTCCTGTTGTTAAGCCTCAAAACACATTCAGGAGTCCAGGGAGCCTCCTATAGGAGGAAAAGGCAGAAAGTTTTGGATCTTACCAATTGGACCATGTTTCCTATGATCACGTTCTTTTTCTCATATCCTGCTTTTCTCCAGTCTTATATGCTTGTCCTTTAATTCTTTTATTTGAAAATGCATTCCCCATATCTCTGTACCATTTCTAACTTAACTTGTTAAATAAATAAAAGGCAAGTAGACATATATATATATATATCTGCAAGTGATAAATCTCATGTAAATATGTGACATTAGGTTTTGATTTCTGAATATTGGGGGTTTTTAAGGTGCTTTCCATGATAACTGGTTGATGCTATCCACTTATGCTTTTGCAAAATTAATGCTGCTTAAAATATATGTATATATTTTTCTATTAAAATCTATATTTTTCTGAAATAACTAGTTTTTACTATGTTAATCATAACAAAAGTAACTAATCCATTTTATGGATGTAGAACCTATTTTCAAATTTTAAATACAGGAATAAACACGGACTTGCAAATTTTGGTGAATCAAAGCAGTCTGATGTTACTAGCCACAGCTGCTCACCTGATAGACCCCTCCAGAAGGTCAGGCTATTTTTAGTGTTGCTACACAATAGATGGAGATTTGTCATGATTTTGTTTAGCTCTTGGCTCAACAGCATAAAAAACCTGTTTCATTGTTTCATTTTACCCAATGTACCTTCAATGCATTTCCATTACAACAGCTTTGCTCATCCTCTCTGCCACCTTCCTCCAGACATTCCTGAGTGTTTTCAGAAGGGGCCACACAGCAATGATTCCCATTCACAAAGCACCTTCAAATGTAATGTTTCCACTAGTCCATAGAGAGACATTTCCTTTTTCCAGCTGGTATGCAGCTGGTAAACTGTTTTTTTGTCTCATTAACGTTCTAATGACCTAAACTCCTGTAATTAAACCTTTTGGTCCTGTTGATGTTCTTCAAACCCTCAGCTCAATAGTTTGAAAGAAAAAGTTATCCTGTGAGGGACTGTTGTTCATCAGTATTCTTTTCTAAGTGGAGCAAAAGAAAAAGCCTTATTATATCCTGGAGTATTGTGTGCAGTTCTGGTGTCCTGAACATAAAATGACATGGAGCTGTTGGAACAAGTCCAGAGAAGAGCCATGAGGATGATCAGGGGACTGGAGCATCTCCCATAT
>NDXB01006604.1:0-16337 GCA_002631895.1 Agapornis roseicollis | reverse complement strand
TATATATATATATATAAAAATATATAAATGCCACAGACAGGAAAAATGGATCAAAAAGAAACACGGCGAACCTAACCTTTGTGCACTAGTAAGTGTCACAGCTACATTAAAATCTCATCAAGTAAGGAATGCACGCTCCACACTACATAGATAACAAATCAGTGGACAGTGGTGAAATTCTTCAGGCTGAAGCAATTAGCAAGAGAGACATTGAAGCCAGATACTCATTTCTAAACAAGATGTGGCACCACCATGTATTCTGGATCATGTCAAATTTTTTGTGGTGGCAAAGCATAGCATGAAAGTGAGATATCTGAGTGTTGACAACATAGGATAACTGGAAGCCCAGAGGTCAAGAACAGAGAGGTAAGAGGTAATGCTGGAACCTCTCTTGCATTGCATAGAGTGAGCCCTTTGGTTACCCTGCTGTCACTGGTGACACAGGTCTCCCAGTCAGAGGTGAGGTCTCCATAGCTGAACCTGGGTGCTGCCAGAGTGTATGAAATATCTGCCAGGGAATTGCACAGTGACACGGCTGGCATTCTTGAGCTATTTCATCAGGGCAGGACAGTACCTTACGTTCCCTCAGTAGTATCAAGGCAGAGGCTTGTTTTGGCCTATATAGCCCTGTGTTCCTCTGAGGCAGATGTGTAAAGACAACTGGAAGCTGGTGCACCTCCTTGGAAACAGACTTTATGGGCCAATCTGGCTTTTGTTAAAAACTTGACATGAGAAGCATAAGGATGTCTGCCTTTCTGCTCTGACATATTTATTTCCTGCTGCCTCTAAGAAGTTTCAACCCATACATACTTTGATCATAAGAAACCTAAAGCAAGTTTCTCAGAAAGCCAGGTATGAATAGTTTTTTTACATACTCTCAACAGGGAGAGGGTTTTTAGTATTTTAGTTTAAAAAAGCTTGTTAAGCTACTGCAGATTGAGGTTCTTGCGTTACTTGGAGTCTGTGAAACAGAACTCTTTAAAAAAAACAAACCCACAAAAAGGCTTCACCTAGACCAACACTGAGTTTACCCAATGACAAAAAAAGCTCCCCTGTACAATGTATACAAGATTACAGCACCATGGTTTGCACACAATGTAGGTGATAAGCAAAGCAATTGAAGAAGACAAAGTCATATCTGGAGATGAAATCTAAACTAGTTGTCCTGCGTTCAGCAGTAGCAGTCATTTTTTCTCCTTCTTAGTAGCTGGTGCAGTGCTGTGGTTTTGACTTTCAGCCTGGAACAGCGCTGATAACATGATACTTTTAGTTGGTGCTCAGTAATGTTTACTCTGACCAAGGACCTTCTGAGTCTCATGCTCTGCCAGGGAGGATGGGAAGCTGGGAGGAAGCAGGGACAGGATGCCTGACCCAAATTAGCCAAAGAGGTGTTCCATATCACAGCATGTCAGTCCGGCTGGGTATCAGTTGGCAGGTGGTGAGTGGTTGTATCCTCTTCCGTTGTTGTTTCCCTTATCATTATTATTATTGGTGGTAGCAGTAGTGGGTTTGTGTTATACCTGAGTTACTGGAGTGTTCTTATTTCAATCCGTGGGAGTTACATTCTTTGGATTATCCTTGCCATCCTTCTGGGAGTGGGGGGAGCTAAGGAGGGAGTGAGAGAGCACTGTATGGTTCTGAGTTGTGGCTGGGTTTCAACCACGACACCAATGAAATATAAATGTCTTACAAACTGGGAAACAATTCAGGAGAGTCTTTAAAAAGGAAATTCTGGCTTAGTGACATTTGGTGATAGTAATGCTTCTCTAGATTTTTCCATCAAAAACTGACATCAAATACTGGTTTGGGGGAATCCATATTACGCTTTAATGGAAAATTTGATTTGTGCAGGTGCACAGATTTCTATTGGGAAAATCCAAATTATAAGTTTGGGGGTGGCATTTTAAAAATTATGTAAAAATAAAAGTGAACTATAGGTAAATTTTGGTCCAGCTTGGAATAATGGACGGGAATAAAATTGGGTCAAACAAGATGTAAGCAAATATAAGAAATGAAAAATGTAACTGAAGCATGATTTTACAATGAAAGAAATCCCAAGAGGAACATTCTACTCTTAAGCTTGTTGAAATTTGAATATTTTAGACGTTCAAGTACGTTATAAAGGCTCTCTCTTTCATAGATACAAATACTGAAGCCCTTGAACTGACTGTGGCACATTGTTATGCCATAGCATGGCATTTCAGACATTTCAGAGTAATGGAATCAATGTAAGTACTTTTATTCTTTGTCTTCAGAGCCCCAAGGACTAGATAACTCTGAAGAAAGTAAGTGGTACCACTTTTAAGAACAAGATTTTGTTGGAGTGGTAAAAACAATAAAAAAAATTGATAGAACTACAAAAAGAATCAGAATTTAAACTAATACTAAATAATTAGAATAATTAGGGGACCTTTCTTTCCTAAAAACACCAAACAAGCAAACAGACAAAACCCCCCAAAAACAAACACAATGTAAAATATCTAAAGCTGTATAATGAAGTAATAGTTCAAGGCAGGGGTCCAGTATCAAAACAGATTTGGCTTAAATCAAACAGTATAATTTGTTATGTCACAAAAGCCGTGAGACTGAAGCCACTGAGAATATTGTTCCAGCTCTATCATTTCTAATCAAGCAGAAGACATTATCAACAGGTGTTTCATAATTAGATATCCTGTATGCAAATATCTGATTGGAGTGTAAAAATATGAGAATCCAGAGCAATAAAGTATTCTCTTTTCATATTATACAGATTTCTGACAGGAGATGACCCCTCATAACTAACCAGTTCTTCCTAGAACTTTCACATCTCTCTCCCATTTTTGCATTCAGCTTTTCTTTTCGCTGCCTATGTCAGCTATAACCTTTCCTTCTTGTCTCTTTCAGGTTTTAACCATCTGATATGTTATGATTGCTCTGTCCACCAGGCTCAGTACCACCTTGAAACTTCGATGTCAATAAACTTTCTTTCTTTTGCTAAACCAAGGGGAAAACCACAGATCTTTACTACAAGTCCATAACTTCTGTATTCCAAGAGAAGACTCATTATTCTGTTGCTGAGGAACAAGCATATGGTAACTACATAAGAAAACTGAAGAGCTCCTGTGCCTTTTTTTTTGGTGTGTGTGTTTGGGGGGACGGGAGGGGGGAATAGGTTTTGTTGCTTTTTTTGTCTTTCTTTTTATCTAATGGAAAGCTGTCACTAAGCACAACTGGGCATGATACCCTTAGCTGTGATATAAAAGATGAGCTAATGATGTCCTGAACAAAGAAATGTTTGGGAAGAGCAAGTTGTTAATGCAATTACTGAATACCTGATTCACAAAGTTTTGACAGGGAAAAGGTCGTATTCCCTTATATTAGCACAACCCCAAAGTATCTAGATCAAGAACTATTGCAGAAATCAGAAGCGTTCATGTATGCTTCTGCAAAATAGGCTTCCAGGCAATCTCGAGAGATAAATGGAGATTTGGTGCTCGGAAGAGGCTCAGTGACCAGTGTAGTATGGAAGCTGGAGTTGTGATGAAATGTTGTATTTTGTATATACAGGCTCTTTGTGCAGAAATGCAATAAGGTGCAAAGGACACTGGGCATTTTCTGATGCAAAGTCACTCTGTTCAAGAGAACTAATCTGCTGAAAGTGGAAATACTACGTATTAGTACTAGCATGACAATGAAACCCTTTTAAAATGATCATAATATTTTAGGCAAAATGGAGCAACTTCATATCTGTGTTTCGTTTTTGTCTTTTCCCTTTGTATCATCATCTGTTGTTTTCAGCCTAGAGCTGCATGTTCACATAGCATTTATCAGTATAACATTGAGGGCAAGACTACTCACAAAAAGACAGTCTTCCTAGAGTGCATCTCAAGATTTTCAGCTTTTTAGAACAAAACCCCAGGGTGAAATTCTGATTATAATTATCTTCATATCTACCCTTTAATGCAGAACGCTCCCAAGAAATCCCATTTTCATTCTATGCAGCAGTCATTCTTCTGCCCTCCTTACTGGCCACTAACTTGAAATGTACATTACGACTTGCTTAATCATCATCTAGTTCACTTGACATTGCAGTTTATTTAGTGTGTTTCTGCTATGGGGATTTTCTAACTTCTCATTCTATTCATCCTGACCACTAACATTTAAGCTAACATTGTTATTCAGTCATTACCCATCAGCTGAGGTATTTCACTTCTTGTGTGACATTTATACATCAGCTGAGTTATTTAAATGCTTGTCTGATCTTTATATAATTGAAATTTACTGGGCAGTTTTTGTCATAACATGTAGCTCTTCTGCCAATCAATTTTAAAACTATTTTCTTCTCATGCATATTTATATCAGTCTAAATAATTATTTCAGTTATTTACTTTCACAGTATAACATAATCATAGACTAACAGAAAATTCAGCTGGAAAGGACCTCAGGAAGCATCTTAGTCCAACTTCCTGCTCACAGCAGCTATGAGGGTAGACCAGGTTGCTCTGGGATTTATTGTGGTCTCAAAACCAAAAGATGGAGACAGCACACCTCCTCATAACCAGGCAACCTGTTTCAGCTGCCTCTCTGCCCTCATTGTAAAAGGTTTTCCTTATATCTAGTCTGCATCATTCTTTCTTTCTTTCTTTGTCCATTATAGAATCATAGAATCATAGAATAGTTAGGGTTGGAAAGGACCTTAAGATCATCCAGTCCCAACCCCCCTGCCATAAGCAGGGACACCTCACACTAAACCAGGCCACCCAAGACTTCGTCCAACCTGGCCTTGAACACTGCCAGGGATGGAGCATTCACAACCTCCCTGGGCAACCCATTCCAGTGCCTCAGCACCCTAACAGGAAAGAATTTCTTCCTTATCTCTCATCCTTTCCTCAAGCATTACCATGAACAGCCTGGCTCCACTTTCTCAATTCCACTCCATCTTCTTGTAACTAGTCCCTTTAAAATCCTCTCAGCGACATATTCTCCATGTTTTACTTGGCCACTGAACTGAAATTTTTGTGTTATTTGGCCATTGACTATTATCTCAAACTAATGCCAGTATATGTGAGTTTTCTACTACTTTACCCTTTGCTACAGTCACTTTGTGTCCTTTGCTAGACTTTCACACAGAAGCTGATTGATTTATTCCAGTCAGTTCTCACAAGATCATGGTTTAGACCATTTTATCTTATCAGGAAGTAGTCAGATTGGGAAATGATGGCACTGTTGTATTTAATTAAGCAATCACCTCCACATTTCCAATGTGTATTTTGGCAGAAGTCAGGTGCTGGACCCTGACTGACTTTCTCTGGGCAGCCTCCTTTCTGGTTCTGAAGCCAAGACATTCACTACAGACCTTGCTGTGTTTTCCTGGGCAGCCCATTGAGATCTGTCATCAGGTGCTGAATGTCTGGGATTCTATCACTCTTTTAGTTCAGCTTTGTCTCCAATTCTTCACCTTTCTTTACAATATTACATATTTCTGGAATTTTGGTTTGACTCTCCCCACAAATAACTGCAGACAAAGATTGAGATATCATGTATGTTACAGCTGCCCAAATCTGGCTATAAAGCACCACATTTTTATATATGCACCTTAATTTAGAACACTTCCTGTAACAGTGAAAGTAATAGAAACACAGTTTCAATATGCAGTTTGTGACATTTTCTAGACATAAAATTCTTCCTTAAACTTCATTAGGCCAGCCTTCTGAGGCATAGCTAAGAGACTAAACAGCTAAGAAAACCTAAACCAATGTGCAAAATTAACCTTCTCTGATGTCCCCAGCCAAGACAAAAGTCTGCCTTTATTGGACTGTGCTGTCAGTCTCCCCACCTCAGGAATCCTGGAGTGAGGACTGGCAGAGTGACACGTGCACATTTAAAACACTGCTTGGAAAATGTTGATCCATCCCACTGGCTATTCACAGTTATACTCAGTGAACCGTAGAAAATCCCTTCAGGATCTGCAGGAGGACTAAGAATATTTTAAGTCTGACTTTGATACCTGTAGGTGTAAGACCTCGACAAGAACCGATGGACAGTTCTTTGTGTACAAAGACAGCAGTATCACACCTTAGAATCAAACCTTAAAGTCTGTGAGAGTTGCAGCAGGCAGGGAGGTCCTTCATGCATCCTGTTGAAAAGCTTCATTACATATAAAAGGACAAGTTATGATCAGCTTTACAGATTTTTGACCAGCATGCTGGTAGTGAACCTGTAGGGAAGCTCCTTTAAGCGCAATTTGTCCTTCTCGCCGAGTCGATTGGTTAATCCTAGGCCCATGCTGTGTGTTTGCTCTGTATAAATTCCTGTGACAGTTACTTTAAATCAAGCTAAAGACCTGCTTGCAGAAGGTCACCCAGCAGGTGGCACTCCCCATCTGACTTTAAATGGAACAGGGAGCCAAGAAAGAAGAACCAGTGGCAGGCACAGGGCAGACCTGTCAAGTCTTGCCTACTGGGTTGTAGACCCACACCTTTATCTCCATTCCTATTTTCCCAGACTGCACAACATGGAGGCATATTTTGGGCCTTTTCTGTTGCCCCATTTGCACAGGAACCTTTCCAGATTTCACATCACTTTCTAGCAGCTTTACGCTGTGGTTTCTTCCCTATTGCATGGCCTGCTGCGTAGCCTAGGAAAAGGCTGAGAAGTCAGACCAGTGGAAAGAAAACTGGAAGTAGCAGTGACCAGAAAAGAGCTGGAGAACTTAGCTGAAGGGCGACATGGAAGTCTGTAAAGTGCATGCTTGGCATTTGAGTGAATACCAGATAGACTGACATGCATAAATGTCTGTCCCAAGATTTGCAATCTACATCTCACTCTTCTGTAGGTTTTTGTGACCTTTTCGATAGTTCAAGTTTTGCATAATTAACACAGTTCTTCTGGTTAGAGAGGTTGAAAGGTCAAAATCAGAGGTAAACGGGTCTCTCCATTGAGTCACCCGATAAAAAGACACAAACTAAAATTATAATTAATGAGAAATACGAGACAGAAAAAACCCCATCAAATATCAACCAAAATGTCAAGCATGTAGAAAAGTTGGCTCTGAGTTGGCTTCTGCTTAGCCCCAGTGTTTCTCTGTATTTTGGTGATTTTTAGCTTTCCGTGTCTCATTTTTACCACTGAGAAACACCTCAAATGCCTTTTTACATTCTCCTCCTACTGCAAAATGTGTTCTCTCTGCAGCTCCAATAGCTTTACTATTCCCAATTAATATGATATCATTTCTTTTTCAAGGCATGTTTAAATTAACAAAAAGTGATGCTTCAGTACAAGCTCTCATTTCTTCACAGCAAACCCCATCACAATAAGATTGTCTTCAGCTCCCATGCACATGTTTCTGAGGCTTCCTCTGCTCTTTTCTTGCTTAACCTTACCACCCTACTTCCTCCATCTATATACTCTTCCATGGTCATTTGTAAATGAAATGACCCTGGACAAATCATACAGGAATGTTAAATTTAAGATAGACTTTTAGATATTTATCATCTACATCAGAACACATCAGAGGAAATTCTCTTTGATATGCTGGGGTTAATATTCCTTACAGCCTAAATGACATAACATTTTAGACTCTAGTGACTAATCATGCAGCTGAAATTTCATATAATGATAGGTCATTCTACTACTGGTTTTATTTTTTTGAACTATATCTCCTTTCTCACCTGCATCTGTTCAATAAATTGGTGCTTGTCATTATATTTTGCAGTTTATTTCATACAGGAATACAGAAATTTGGTATTTGATAAAGACACATCAGCGATTGCTGAAATAGAGACTTAAAACTACTGTTTAGAGTTAAAGAGTTGACAATTTGAGCAGTACAACAGGATTTTATTTCCTCATATGATGCTGGTGAAGTGCTAAAGTGGTGTGTGTATGTATAAGAGTATGCATGTTGTGTTCTTACAATCAGAAATCCTTATTTTTACCCTTTTGCCATTCAGGGATGGGCTCTTCAGGCAAGATAGAATCATAGAATCATAGAATAGTCAGGGTTGGAAAGGACCTTAAGATCATCTAGTTCCAACCCCCCTGCCATGGGCAGGGACACCTCACACTAAACCATGTCACCCAAGGCTCTGTCCAACCTGGCCTTGAACACTGCCAGCAGNGTCAGGGTTGGAAAGGACCTTAAGATCATCTAGTTCCAACCCCCCTGCCATGGGCAGGGACACCTCACACTAAACCATGTCACCCAAGGCTCTGTCCAACCTGGCCTTGAACACTGCCAGCAGTGGAGCACTCACAACTTCCCTGGGCAACCCATTCCAGTGCCTCACCACCCTCACAGCAAAGAATTTCTTCCTTATATCCAATCTAAACCTCCCCTGTTTAAGTTTGAACCCGTTACCCCTTGTCCTTTACCACAGTCATCAAAAACCCCCCAAAACCATTTCCGTTATGTTTCACAGCTATGAAGGGGGGTGGGGGGGGAGAGAGAGAGAGGAAGAGGGGGGGTTTCAATTGCAACTCATCTTCCACTTGCTGAATTAAATACGCTTCATATGTTTGTGCATGTGTATATGGCTCTGTTCTTTCAGTATGTAAACTCCAAATGAATTATGAATTTAAACTAAATTAAAGTGAGAAAATGCTGCCACAAAATGTGGATTCCAGAATTATTCTGTCCTAGGCAATATCCCAAGAACAGAACTACTGATGTTATTTCTGTTACAGAGTCATTACTGTCAAACTCAAAATAATAAGCCAGAGCTCAATTTCCCAGAATTGTGAGATGACATCTTTTTAATTTGCTTGTCACTTTTTAATCTTTTACACTTGGTTTTTTTGGTTGCCTTTTTTCTTTTCCTTTTTACTAGCTTTTCTCAATCAGTATAAGATGGATACACATACCTATGCGTACTTTTCTATGTTCACGTGTAAGTATGTGAAAGTCTGTGCACAGTACTTACTTTTCCATACATAGATTAATTTCAGGGGAAAATCACTCCCAGCTGCGCACACCTGAAACATCTGTTTTCCATAGCCTGTCTGGCAGAAAACTGTTCTGTTGGGTCCATGATAAAAGGGAGATATATGAACTCTTTCATGTTTGCATGCATATTCGCAATCTTCCATTTACAATGACCTATACTGTTTTTCCGATCTTTCAAAATGATCTGATTAAACAGGTTTGTCATGACAATTAAAAATAGCTTAATTTTTTTAGTAGTTACCACATATTAAATTCCAAGTTGGCACCTTAACTCAGTTTACAGGCAGTGTCTTGCTTTCAAAGACAGAGACTAACAAGTCTATGATTATAGTTTGTGTAAGTTAATAATTTGTCCCAGCAAGAACAAATATGCAGACTACACGTATAACGCTTCATAGCAGTGTTATTAAAAAAACCCCTTCAGTATCTGACTGCATTCAATTTTTCAATTTGTATTTTCTAAGGTAGAAAAGTCTTGTTATCTCCACTTTATGTGCCAAAAAAATGGTGGATAAAGAAACAAGATTAAGGTCTGATCTTCAAATAGTTTTAGCTTATGTTAAAAAATATAACTTATGTAAGGTCACATGGGAAATCTAAAGGAAAGGTCTCAAATTCAAGGCTGGTGCCCTCCATACACTATATAATATGCTAGGTAATATACTGCTTAGAAGAGATTCCCAAAATCCATTTAGGGAAAAGGAGGGGAAAAAATAAAGGGCAAAAAGAATTATATCCTTT
The DNA here is from genome assembly GCA_002631895.1 of Agapornis roseicollis. Taxonomy (NCBI): domain Eukaryota; kingdom Metazoa; phylum Chordata; class Aves; order Psittaciformes; family Psittacidae; genus Agapornis; species Agapornis roseicollis. Next base: position 6,673 of record NDXB01006604.1, on the reverse strand, counting down.
AGGAAAAGCTGTGCAGAGGTTTGGACCTGCATTCGCATCCCACTGATTTTTCTTCTGTGAAGTGAAAGCACAGTGTTTTTCAGGAGTGTTCACCTACAAGTGTAATCAAGGGTTTCACTCCTTGTGCTGCTCTGCAGAAATGTATGAGCATCTTTTATTCTGCCAAAGAAATGCATGCTACAGGGCGCAGTCACTCTCGCAAACATAATTTGTTCTAGGTCGTCACTCACATATTTGAATTGCACCTTTTTCTCCAAATAAACCAAGTGTTCTACTGAGACCTTTCCTAACCCCTTTCTGAGAATTTGACAAGTCACTTGTTTAAAGATCAGGTTTTCAAAACATCCCCATCCCAAAGCTTCCTTAGGTTTTAGACACAGTGTTTTTCATATATATATATATGTGTGTGTTTCATATATATATATATGGGTTTGAGTCTGTTCTTAGACTTTACATTTTTTCTTCCTTAAATTCAAATCAGACATGGGAAATAACAAATACAAAAGCTAAATTCATGGTTTTGAAAATGCAAAAGCTTAGAAAAAGGAATTGCTAGAAAATTTTTCGCTATAAACTTATGAACTATTCCTAAGGTTGTATTAGTCCAGGGAAGAATACAGATCTTCAAAACAAAAGTTAAGTGTGTAAGGCCTGTCCATTCTTACCAGGAGGCTGGCAAAATGAGAATTATACACAACTACCACCAAACTTCTGCCTGACTGATTTTCTTTCTCAGGACCCAAATGACACCATTATTTGCTACCTTTGTCCTTAAACCAGGACAGTACTATTTCTGGGCTAAAAATCACACAACAATCTTTGTTATTTTGTACATACCTATACGGCAAACACTAATTCACCAGCTGAACAGCATATTTGCTTTCTATTCTGCTCCAAACTAACAATATTCCCGATATACAAGATTACATTTCTAAGTGTGTAACCTTGATTCTTTTCTAAAACATGGTCCTTTAAATCCTGCGAGAGTTTATTATCACTTCTGAATCTGCTGAGCTAAAGGACTAATAGTAGTTGTGCATGTCTGTGGCATGACCCTGGCATCTTTCACTTTCATTTTATATCTAGGCTGCACTTTGGAGGGGCAGCCTATGGATTATGTGTTTCATTAACAGACACATATTGGGCAGGCATATTTTTAAGCTATTATTCATATTCATTCTCCTGATTCTAATGTAGTTTTCTCCTTGCTCTGTGCTGCAGTCTAGCCAGCCAGGTGGCTGGGAACAGTCTCTCCTCCTTTAGATGCCAGGCAGCTTGAGCAGCAAAAGCTTCTCTCCAGGGTAAAGCAGCCCTGCACTATTTTGCACCCCAATGACAACAGTAAGCTGGAATTTAATTAATGTCTGAAAATCCTTTTGTATATTACTTCCTTTGATGCAGTTTTGAAAGGAAAGTAAGAATCTCATACAAAGTGGTTTTGTAGCAAGTTTACTTTATCCATAGTCTGATCTTTAAACAGTAAAGAGTATAATACAGTGTTCCCCTGATACAAAATAGCTTTATTATACTTCAACAAGAGATCCGTCTTCAGAACCTGGAGCAACTCTGACAACTATCACTTTGTTGGCACTGAGACCTCTGGAAAACATGTGTGATAGCAGGATGAAAGACTGCAAAACAAGGATAGGAGTAGAATCCTCCTCCTGTAAATGGAGAAGTTTGCAAGTGCTAATCAAGTTGAAAAAGGGGTATTTTAATGAACACCTAACTTGTTACAATCAGCTTTCAAGACCAGTACTTCCAATTTCCAAGTGACAAACTGCCCCTACAAAGCACACAATGACTCTTTTTTGAAACAAACCTTTTTTTTTTTTCACTGCCAATAATGGTCAGAGGCATCCCAATGCTTTGCAGTTCTGTTTATTTTAGCCAGCATTTTAAAGCACTGATTCCAGAACTGTGGTCTGCAGACCACTGGTGGCCTATAGCTGGTCATACTAAACACTGAAATATATATATACACAAGTCAGATTTTGCTGCTAGGACTGATGGTTTTCCATGAGAGACTTGTAAGATTCCTAACAGTCACTTGTTATGCACAGCACTAGAAAGCTTTCGTCACCCTTAGTTACTGGATAACCAGGAACCAAACATGCATTAAGGCTATCTTAACTATTTTCCTGAGCATTTACTTGTAGCCTGAAAGCAATATTTTCCTTCCAACAGTCATTAACGTAAGGAAAAGAAGCTTTGGGTGACATGGTTTAGTGTGAGGTGTCCCTGCTTATGGCAGGGGGGTTGGAACTAGATGATCTTAAGGTCCCTTCCAATCCTAACTATTCTATGGTTCTATGATTCTATGAAAGGTGTTACAATTAACATCCCACAGAGGCCTGGCAAATATCCCATCAAACACAAGAAAATTGTGCTCTCTCCACCTAATCAAGACTGTAAAGAGGTGGTCTGCATGCCCACTCCTCCACTAAAAGTGCTTTTTGCAAAATCGAGGGCTCACAAGTTAGGAAATATTGTAGTTAAGATTTTTTCTGTGCACAGTTACATGATTTCAAAGTATTACTACCTCTGTTCCAGGAGACAACTTCTTTCCAGACCCTGATGGCCCATGAGATTAACAGGTCTCAAATATCTATAAGACCCTGTTACATCTCCTCAAGTAAGGAGCATACCAGGCAACCCCAAAAGTGTCTTCATTCTCCCCTTGTTTTTTTCTCTGAGTTCCTTCTGGAATGTAATTATTATTAGACACCATAGCAGATGTATATCTGAAACAGGTAACCCCCAGGTTTTGTAGGCTTTCTGGAACAATGCTAGCACCTTTTCACAGTGTTTCTGGCAGCTATCAAGTATAAAATCTACAGTCAGTATTACAAAAAGAAAACACAGAAAAGCTGCTCTGGAGCAAGAATAAAATTTTTCTTTCTCCCTTAAGACAACGTGCAGTCTGAACATCCAAGACACTGACTGAAAAAGAAGCAAAAGGATGCATAAGCTCTGATAACTTAAAGGTGTTTAGCAATGTTTCAGCTGGATAATGGGGTGAAATCATTTATGAAACCCACAGATCATTTCCATTTAATATGAAAGGGGTATTATGGCAACAGACACTCAGCTCTTGTCATCCTTGGGTACTGAAGTTGGTGAGGTTACTTCAGCCAGCCAGTGCTGCCACAAGCCCTCAGAGCACACACTTTGCCCACAGCCATGTCATGACTTGTGCAGAAACCATCTTGTGTGCCTGCTGCATTCACACTGCTTGGCAATGAAAGATAATATAGGAGAGTATCCTCTGTTCAGCAGTAGCAGTCATTTTTCTCCCTCTTAGTATCTGGTGCAGTGCTGTGGTTTTGACTTGCAGCCTGGGAACAGCACTGAGAACAGCAGTGTTTATAGTTGGTGCTCAGTAATGTTTACTCCGACCAAGGACTTTCTGAGTCTCATGCTCTGTCAGGGAGGATGGGAAGTCAGGAGGACACCTGACCCAAACTAACCAAATGGGTATTCCATACCACAGCACGTCATGCCCACTATAGAAACTGGGGCAGTTACCTGGAAGGGCTAGATCACTGCTCGGGTCAGGCTGGGTATCAGTCAGCGGGTGGTGAGCAGTTGTATTCTCTTCCCTTGTTATTTCCCTTATCATTCTTATTATTGGTGGCAGCAGCAGTGATTTGTGTTACACCTTAGTTACTGCACTGCTCTTATCTCAACCTCTGGGAGTTACACTCTTTCAATTCTCCTCCCCATCCCTCTGGGAGTGGTGGGGGGAGGAAGAGGAGGGAATGAGCGAGCGGCTACGTGGTTCTGGGCTGTCAGCTAGGCTTGAATCATGACAGGAGCTAATGATAAATAATGTGCAACATGGTACTGATGTAAAAAAAGTCAGCCTTCAAGTATTTGCAAGAGCTGTGTACTGTTCTCTTCAGCCCAATGGGCTTTACAGTGTGTTCTCAGGTCTTTTTAAAAAAGGGAGAATACATTTTAAAATCTGTCTTACTGTAATCATTGCAGGAAAACTGCATTGTCAAGAGAAGGCTCCAAACCAAGCATTTTCTTGATGCCTCTTACTCATTTGAAGTTATTACCTGGCCCTACCAAGCCATACTACAGCTTTCATCTTTTGGCCCTTTCTCCCAAATCTTTCAGCTGTGCCACTACAGTTTTCTCAGTACAAAGCATCCCTGACCTGCTCTTTGATGCCATAGCACATTAGGCCAGTCTTGGCTCGATAAATTCTCTTCTTCACAGGCTCGGCCATACCAGTGTTTTAAATACTCTTCTGGAGTTTATGGGATCCTTGATTTTCATAGATTTGTAGAGGTAGAGGGACTGTTGTGATCATCTGTTTTGCCCTCCCAGATAAAACACTCCACATAATGTCTCTGAAAAAGATTGCACTTGAGTGGATCTGCCAAAGGCCTATCTCATAACTCTCAGTAGGCTTCCCATCCAAGAATGCCAGGCTAATATTTTTCTGTAATTCTTTCCTCACTTTCTGTTGGCACTATTTCTGATAGAACCTCAGTAGTAAAGATCAGCATAGCAAATTGTATGGTTTCTCAAAAGTGGCAGGATGCCAGGCACATTGAATACTCTGAAGGTCATCACCTGAAAGCAACTGTAGTGTGTAGCATCCCTCTGCTGCTCTCTTCAAAAGCTCTGTTCCTGGAACAAAAGCAAGGCACAAACATGCCTGATTTACATATGCTTGCTTAATTTTCTGACTAGCTGTAACTAGTAAGACAGTGATTGACTGACTAAAGGTTTTTTTAGTATATTAGTTATTGACCCAGAAAGTGAGTTTTGAAAGAAATTTCTGTAAACTAAAATAAAGCTTTATTAGGTTTTGAAATTTCTAAGTGTTAGAAAATGGTTTATAAACCTTTCACTTCTGTTTTCCTCTTCAATAATATTTAATTCAACATCTAATGATAAGGATAAATCCCTCATTTAAAATATGAGTTCATTGACTGAAATGTAAATAAAAGCAAAATATGCTTTTATTTCTAATTATATTATCCTGTTACAAGGAGGCTCTATGAAAATGCATGTTTTTCTGGTGCTTACATACACTGCGTTTCCACAATACCACTGTGTTGCCATAATACCCCTTTCATATTAAATGTGTATTGAAAGATCTGCTGTTTCCATAGAGAAACAACAAACAAACACACAAAAAATTAAAAGAGTTGGCAAAGGAAGATTTTCTGGACTAGAATTATTCCAGAATCAAACGTGAGTTTGCAATGGATTTTGTGTGTGCGTGTGGAATGGAGCCCTGTTACAGCAGCATTTTATTGCAAAGCTTTAAATGTATGACTCATGGGTGTTTTATCAGTGGAAATGTTTGTAAAAGATGTTAGAGGATTTCTTGTTTTCAAGATGTCTGTTAACCCTGATTTCATATATTTGTATACAGATCACATTTGACAATTTCTTGATTCAAATCATCTGAAAGTAAGTTGATGTGGATAAAAATCACTTCATCATACTTTTTGTTCTATTTTTCATGTGACATCTATTACAGAATAGTAAATTTGTAAAAACAGTGTCTGTTACTGGGCAAATGTAATTTAAAGACTTTTTTTGTTTAAATATCTGACATCAGAAAAGCATAAATTCAATGACTGATGGCCAATAGGGGTAAGGTCTGCATAGAAAACGTAACAACAATGAGAAAAGATATCAAGAAAGTTCTTGAGGTATACATAAAGTCATTCTGCATGCTGAAATTACCATTTGTTTTCTTAAGAAACATGGCAGTAAAATCCAAATACTCAAAATTAAAACCTAAGCCTCTATTAACTTCTGAACATAGAGAAAAGAGAAGGGATTGTTGGAAATTTGATGCTCCAGGGCAGCCTTGGATGCAGTGATCATGAGATGGTAGAATTTGAGATCCTCAGGATGGTGAGAAGAGCGTGCAGCAAACTCACTGCCCTGGACTGCAGCAGAGCAGACTTTGGCCTCTTCAGGAACCTGCTTAGTAAGGTTCCATGGGATATAGCCCTAGAGGGCAGGGGGGCCCAAGACTGCTGGATGATATTCAAGGATCACCTGCTACAAGCTCAGGAGTGTTGCATCCCAACTAGAAGGAAGTGCAGCAGGAGGGTCAGGAGACCTCCATGGATGGATAAGGAGCTGCTGAGAAAAATTCAAAGGAAAAATAGGGCTTATAAAAGGTGGAAGCAAGGACAGGCAGCCTGGGAAGAATACAGGGATGTCCTCTGGGAAGCTAAGGACCAGGTTAGGAAAGCTAAGGCCCAGGTAGAATTAAACTTAGCTAGGGACGTTAAGGATACCAAGAAGGGATTCTATAGGTACACTGTGAATAAAAGACAGACCAGGGACAACGTAGGCCCCCTCTGGAAGCTATCGGGAGAACTGGCTATGCAGGATTTGGAGAAGGCTGAGGTTCTGAACGACTTGTTAGTCTTCAACGGCAAAGGCTCTGACTGCACCACCCAAGTCTTGGAAGGCAGACGCAAGGACTGTGAGAATGAAGACCTTGGGCCCACTGTAGGAGAGGATCTGGTTTGAGACCATCTTAAGAACCTGAACGTGCACAAGTCCATGGGACCTGATGAAATCCATCTGAAGGAGCTGGCGAGTGAATCTGCTAAGCCACTCTCCATCATATTTGAGAGATCATGGCAGTCAGGTGAAGTTCCCCATGACTGGAAAAGGGGAAATA
>NDXB01006603.1:79342-97543 GCA_002631895.1 Agapornis roseicollis | reverse complement strand
AAAAGGAAAGAAAAACAAAAAAAAAAAAAAAAAAAGAAACTACATTTGAAAGAAGAAAGCAGTTCCTTGAAAGGTCAAGAGTGTGTTACATAGAGCACAGATCATAAAGCAACACAACATCACACTTGTTCTTTCAAGTGTACTTGAAACTATTCGTTTTCTTGTTATAAAGAAAATATTGCAGACATATCTGAACAATTTTTATGACATTCAATATTTATCATGTGAGTGTGACATGGCGAGAGGATAGGCAGTTATCTCCCCTATGTATCCATATGGACATTTGATTTATTTTACCATGAAATATTGATATAATGTGCAACTTCTGTTGAACAACCTCCTAGCTTGTTTTTAAGCATATTTATATAGGAATACAGACATATATAAATATTAGGCACTTCGCATTACTCTGTAATAGACTGATAAAACATCTTTGGTTAATATACTTTGTTGAAGAATGAATTGGAAATTACACCAGATGCAAATACATTCAGCTGAAAAAACACTGGGAGGGGTGAGAATTGCTGATTTATTTTTTTTTCTATTTTTTTCCCAACAAAATGTTTTGTGGAATTTTGTATAAAATGCTTAAAACTATATTAGAGCAAAAACTGAAAGGAACAGGTATGGTGGACGACAACAATCAGCCTTAGCATTTGCTGGACTTTGTAAGAATCATCTATCTCCCCTCATTAGTCTAGTCTTATACTTTTATTAAAATGCACAGAAGAAATCTGTAAGTTTCTTCACAAACCCTGAAAAGTATTGGTTTCAGTCTGACCCAAATCAATTTGTCTTCAGGTGGGCTTCTTAACTGAGAAAAGATCAGTTATTATACCCCTAGTGTAAAATCACATCAGTCTTTACAACAGAAGTATCAAGTTGCCCAACTCAACAGTCAAAACTTTAAGAGTACCAATTAGAAAGTGTGAGGAAAACTTAAAATACAAGGAGATCAAAGAGAAGTGAGAGGAATATGAAAAGGCAAGAAAACAAAAAGAAAATAAAAACATGTGAACACATAATAAAACCAAACATTAACATTGACGAGAACAAAGTAAGACTCTGGAAGTTTCTGTTCTCCCTCATTTACAATTCAGGAATGCTTACTGATAAAATGAACACTAGTTTAAAACTTGTAATCTGAGTTTCTCCTCCTCCCCATGCCATATCTCCCAATAGAATGCATTGCTAAAGGATATTATTAAAAAAGGAAACTTTCACACATTCAAAAACACTCTATAATTGAACACCAACAGTTAATGGTAAGAAAATACTCTAGAAGTCTTGCAAATTCAAATAAAGAACTTAAAACATTAGATCCCAAATTCTGTTACTCATGCACTAATTTATACTTCTAGTTCCAAGTAGAAAGGACGACAACAACAAAGCTTGGAAGCCACAGCCTAAAACCAAACATTATTTAATGTAATAATAAAGTTACATAAAGATTATTGTGGAAAACCAAAGTACTTCATGGTATAAATTTTCTGGCTCTTCTCTTAAGCTTCTGAAGATGGTTATATTCCAAGTTAACTACAGAGATCAGGGTATGAACCAGTATTACTTTGAAATAAATTTAGAGATTAACCATTCTACCACCTGCTTAGTCTACTCCATATTTTGTACTGGCTCTGCAAGTGCACAGCTAGACAAACAATCTATACACACGGATGAGTGTAGCTTTGGATCATGGACACACAAGAGTAGGTTTTAATAGTTCTTTTAATAGCTTGTAAACAACAGGTATTATAAAGCGTGACAAGAGGAAAGTAGTTGTCGAAAGACATATTACTGAATATTAATCACTAGACATGGAATGAAAAGAAGTACTGATGTTCTTCTAGCTCTGCTGACTCTGAATGCCAAACTGTAGTTCTAATCAGTATGTCTGTATGTTAAAAGTAGTACCACTGCTATGTTTTGACAGACTTGACTTAATATACTGGAATATTACCTTTTTTGTTTGTGAATCCCTGGGTTTACCAGAACAGAATGCCAAGCTTCATTCTTCTGAGAAACTTGGGCCTTGTTTCTCCCTAAATAGAGAAGCTAATTAGTGGTCTGTCTTTTCTAATGGTCAAATCTTCTGTCATCTCTTGTGTGACAACAAAGAAGTTCCTCCCTGCAGATATACTCCCTTTGTATTGCAATCAGATGTCTTTTTGCTGCTAGCTGTTGCTGAGTTAGAACCAGTGATGTATATTTTTAGGTGTCATCATTTGGTAGCTAGATGAATGGAGCATTGAAATGAATAGGTTATTAAATACACAAAGGTTGTGTTTTTCAGGCTTTACTGATGAAGCCTATCAAAGTACATCACTCCCCATCTGGTTCATGCTTTCAAGATATTCTTTGCATTCTTATCAAGCAGAAAGTTACTTTCCCATTAAATGAATGCTGAGATTCTGGTATGCAATGCATCTGACTTAAGGAACAATTTTTTTCTTTCTACTGCATAATCCTTCCTGTTGATGCCCTGATGGCAGTTTTCAAGAACCCATTCTTCCATTGTTTTGTCAGTTTTTCTTTTAATGTTGCTTATATAACACTACTCTTCTGCATTTGTCTGTAAAAACAGGAAATTTTCTATGCCAGTTTCATTTTTATCATGCAAACCCTGATTCAACAGAGACTATACTCATAAGCTTTCAAACCTTAAAACACAGATAGTCTGTATATTATGTGCACAGCCTCTTTGCTGACCTGGAGTCAATGCTCAGAACGCAGAGTTGGATAAATTAATTAGAAGGGAGATATCACTGCACTATCAACTGCATAGTCAGCATAATCTGCAGTCTTATCTGTGCTGCAAAGTTGCCTCACTTCAGCTAGGTTGGTGCAGCCAGTATAGCATAATCTGCATTGTTAATCTCTCATATCTAGAAGTCTGACTGAAGTCTGCTTCACTTAGTACGTCTGTTGTGCCTGAGGACCGCTGTGCTGAACATGATCTTCTGCACAGCAAATAACTCTTTTAGAGTAGATGCAAACAGAATCATCTTCATATGGATAAAGTTATTCCTATTAAAGACGAGGAAAAAAACATTCTGGTACCTTTGTACAGAGGTTCTCCCACGTTCCCAAAGAGGGTCATGCCTGTATGATGGGTACCAATTCATAAAGGACAGTATCTCCTATTCTGGCACCCCTTGACAAGTCCAACAAAGACTGTGAAGGAACAATCAAGTTGCACTCTCTCTTACTTATGAAAATGCACAACTGCTGCTTTTTAATTCAACTACCTCATTGAGACCGCCCATTCATTACCAAATCTAAGTCACATGTGTTTTTGTTTTGAAAAACAGATTTGGGATTTAATTTATAGTTTACTTGTTGCCACCTGCCAATTGCCCCCAAAATAGGTTTTGCTTTGACCTTATTGAAAATCTTTAAAGCCACTTATTATGTTACGCATTGCACTATTTATAAAACATCTGTCCTACATTTGACTGAAAGACCTAGAAAATTAGTTGAAGTTTTGTTAATTCAAAACTAATCTTCTAACTCAAAGCCTGTCAGCATGGTATATCCCCTGATAGTTTTGTTTGTGTGCTATTTGGCAAAACGATCATGATACTTTTTGACACCAAACAAAGGAAACATTTTGAATCTCATGTCTTCAAGTGTCTAGTAAAACAAAAGCCATCTTTTCAGTCTCCACAGAGTATTACTAAATATTCATCTGTGCTAGAACTAAATGCCATCTATGTTAGACTGGACATATTTTTGATAGCTTAGAATCAGCCTAGAGAACTAATGCTATTTATTTTTTATCTTCCTGACAGAACATCTTATTTGATTTTCCTGCACAGGATACAGTATCCAAATCTTGCCTTTGCAATAAAAACAAACCCTACTTATTCACCTTTTCTCTGTAATATTATAGACACTCATGCATAGAAAATTAAATATTTTCATTTCCACTCAGCCTGAGAACATTCCCTTATGAATTAGAATATTTATTGCATTTTCACCCAAAATACATAGGGTAGCATTTTATTCACTATTTCAGTGTTCTACATTTAACATGACAGCAGTCAATCTTCTTATGTATATCAGGCATTTTAACTACACTGAGCAGCAGAAGAATATTTATCTACATTTCAGCTGTTTTGTTAGTTTCACAACATGTAGTAAAATCAACTAAGTTTTAATTCAGTTTAGTACTTTAGGAAACTACTCCATACGCTGCTGTTTCCCTCTGTCCATTCCATCAGATGAATATTACCACATTTACAGGTTTCTGCAGAGGTGAAGGCAGGTGGTAACTGCTGAAGAGAAAGGGAAGAGAAAAAATTGGAGGCTGCTACCAAGATTTGCTTGTTTATTTTAGCACAGAGTGCTTCTGCTGCCTGATTGCTTTAGAGACTCCTAAGAAGGAGCTGTTATTAGCATCTGTGGGCCGGCAGAAGCAGAAGGGAGAAAAGCATTTCTAGATAAAATGAAGATTTCTGTTCCAAGGGAAGGAAGGATGAAAGGGCTGGTGGTGGTAGCAACAAAACCAAGAAAAAAAGGAGGATGAACAACTGAAGAAAAAGAATAAATTTGACAAAAGTGGTGCACATGGAGAGCCAGATGGCAAATCCTGACACTCCTTAAGGCTTAATAGGATGGGGGAATGTCATAGTCTGTCTATTAGCATTTTCTAATGCAGTACATGCTCCCTGCCACATGAAGAGGCCTCACAGAATTGCAGACTCTGATCAACGCCATATCCTATTTTTACCAAGTTCCCAAAAGAGATCCTTTCTACATAAGCCACTGATCAGTTAACATTTATGGGTTCTTTTGCAAAAAATAACAACGGTTCAAAATTCTGAATCAGGAAAACTAAATTTGCAATAATTAAGGAACACGTTCTCCAAAACTGCTGCTACTGTAAGCTGCCTGGTATTTGAACCTGTTTTAATCACTGCTATTTTACACTGCCTCCACATTACCAATTGTATAGAGCTAACAGAACATACCGATAATCTGATTCATGGCTGGATCTCCTAGATAATACCATATACCAGCTAAAACATTGAATATTATTTATTTCTTTTAGTGAATAAAAAAAATAAAGAAAACAAACAGCAACAACAACAAACAAACAAAAAACCCAACAACAACAACACCCCCCGCCCCCTCCCCAAACAAGACAACCCAAAAACCAGCCCCAACTGCTTACTAAATCTTCTGGCTTTCCAACATATAATTCATAGTCATTTCTCCTGCATTCCTGTGTTGCACATACAGCAGTAGGTGCTTTGTTGGTACACATGAAATACAAACACTTGGGGAACAATAAATAAATAAGTATTCCAGCAAAAGCTCAAAGATAGCAGTACATAAAGGTATGGTTGATGTAAGCCAAAGCCCAAAATATTCGTGGATTTTCATACAATAGTACAAAGAGGGAGGAGAGTTGCCTTTTTTCCTATTTCTGTAGCTTTCATCTGAAATTGAATGAAGTTTTGAGGATGACCTTTTTGCATGGGCGCAGTTTTCCAAATGCCCTGGAAGAATTCCCACACTACAGAAAATAATAGGATTTCTGCGGATACCCAAATCTCTGCTACTGCCTGTAACATGAGGCATTCAGATAAAGAAAACAGAATACAAATCTGGTTACGCTTTACTACTTTGTGGTACAATCCAGAATAACAAGCAAGTTGTTTTGCAAATCATTTCACATTTTGAGATTTCTGTTGATTTAAATTTAGAACATCAATAGCACTTTTATTATCTGAGGTTCTGTACCTTGTATGTAGCATTTTCCAGTTGTCCACCCTAAAGAGACTTCTGTTTTCAATTCAGCAGTGGTCAGAAGCACCCATCAGGCCAGGAATTCACATACATGCAGTTCTGTAAAGATATAAAGATTTTTTAACCATTTCTGAAAGGCTGCCAAAGGGTTAGTAAAAAATTATATCAGAAACATACATGTCTGTAATGAATATACTGATAACATTATCAGAAAATGATACAGGTGTGTGATTGCAGCCTGGTTTTGACTCAGAATAGCTCTGAATGCATGATTATGTCCACCCATATTTCTCTTAAATGGAAGAACCAAGCCCTAATAAGAAAGATGTCTAATACATTACAGGAAATATTATCCAGAAATAGTGCTTTTCTATTACCTGAACTAAACCCAGTAGTATCATACTTTTGTTTATGGTATTTTTTAGGAACATTTATTTTTAAATCATATTTCATGTCACCTAGGTTTAAGTGCATTTTCAAAGCATACTTTATCTTCTGGTAAATTAAACAGCAAATCTTCAGCTGGTAATGGGAATTTAATTTTACAGAGATTTTGTAAAGCGCATTCTTTTGTAGTCATAATAGTGAATATCCCACTTATCTTCAGGATTTTTTTTTCCCCTATAAGGTTGTAAAGAGGGCAGCATTGTTAGGTAAAACATTTTTCCTTGAAATATTTTGTCTAATTCTAAAACCCATCCTTTACTCTGCTTCTAAAAACCTAATGGCAAGAATATGCTTGACTGCATTCAAATCAAGTCTGGAAATCATGAGAAAATGCAATTCACTTTGAACTGCTCTGTAATAAGAAACAATTCAATCTGCTCAATTTTGTACTGTTTCCTTTCTTAATGTTGACAAATTTCAAATGACTTGGGCTTTCTCCTTCTTAGACAGCATGCTGCTTTATAAGTTTATTCTCACTGACATTGGAGAATTTCAAGATTTCCAGGGGCATTAATAACTTTGAATGACACCTAGGCACAGGTAATGAGTTCGGTATTCATAGCAACTAAGGTCATTATAGGCTACACTGCACTAGTTTATATAATAAAAGTAAGATCAGATACAATGTATGACATTCTGGATTTTTATTTATAAATACACACACACACATATATACATACAGACTCATCTTTCTGCACTTGTATAGTATATGTCAGAAGACAGACTACAAGAGCTGTCAGATGTAGCTGGAATTTTGTACTTCAAGCAATTTGAAATATTAACACCTGAGGGTTTTTCAACAACAAAGACTCAGATCCACCTTTTATGCTATTTGAGTTGTGCAATGCACCAAGTTTTCTATTTAATATGAGCTGAAGTTGTGGAATATGTGAATGATAATGATACTCCAGAGCCTGCATCTTCAAAGTTTTATAAAGCAGAAATGTTAGATTTTTCCAGTACATATGCCACACATGTGGCATATCCATCATTATTCGTGGTATAGTCCAACATTAATAGATTTATTCTTTCTTTTTTAACATAAGGGCTCTGTCATCTCACCTACATACTACAGGCCAGAGAACCTTACTTGGAAAACTTCCTGGAAACACAGACCGCCTGTCTGAGCTCACAGTAATATTTCAGAAAGATGTCCATGGCAGATATGTTCAAAGTACTTAATGCTTACGTGTCTATGGATTATTCATTTATTCACAGTATATAAGTTATGCTTCAACAGACCGTTAAAAATGCATGACGAGAGCATTTCAGAAGAGGAGCTACATAAGCCAGCAAATGAAAAGAATCAACTCAAGTAGACAGTAGAAAGTCTAGTTGACTGAATGGGTCTGAATATGGATGCTTTTTCTTTCTGGGTGTCTGGGAAGTACCAGCCAGGATTCATAGCTCCTTCCCTCAGTCATGGAGAAAATGAATCCTTTTCAAAGTCTGAACAGGGCTGAAGGCTGGTCAGGGCAAAGGAAAGCTCTGTGTTCTGATTTGAGAGCTGGAGGAGTGCTTCTCATGCTCCTGTATAAGTGCTCTTACCGTAAAGTAACAGTCTGTTGCTCTTCCTCTAGCACAATAAATAGTTATTCTTCTATGTTAAAAGAGGCTCCAAGTTTCTAGTTTTTTGCATTTAGACACTTACAAACCAGTTATACTGTTTTAGTCCTTTTCTCAATTCCTTCCACCCATTTTGTCTCAAAACTGCAAAGCGATGACAGATCCAATGTGTTACTAGGTAAACTGGTCTAGTAATTTATTTCCTAAAGCATTAGGAATTTGAGCTTTCTCTCTATCTTAAACTGGCTTTGCTTCCATCTTAAACTGGCTTTGGTTTAGGGAAGGACACACGTACTAGAATTTGTTCTTGTTGGAAATGATAATACAACTTTTGTTTTAAAAATGAAGGGTAAGAAATGTGAACTTATGTAACACAAACAAAACTTTCTAGTCAGTTTGACATTGAATCGGCATCTGCTAAAAACAGCGCTCTCACATCAGCCTGGAGATTATGCAGCAGTGTCAGAATAAAGCACTGAAATTCGGTTGCATGAATTCTGTTGCCACACAGAAATTTTCATTTGAATGGCAACAGGAAAAAATAAAAACATTTGGCATTTCAGCAGGAAAAAAAAAAAAAATCATTATTCTAACTATTCTCTTTATTTATATAATGGTTTTATTCTAGAATATGTACCTAACTTTACATATAACTTAATTGAGAAATAACTACTAAATGAAGCAATGAATAGGTAAAATGCAATTAAGCTATCCTTAGCACACAAAGCTACAGAGGTTTTTCCAACTGATTACTGTAATTACAGATTATGTCCTAAAACCTTGGAAATGATTCCTGTTATTGAAACTTTCTTTTTTCCTATTTCCTAATTCTGAGAGATGACTAAGCTTATGTGAATATTGCAACACGGGGTTTTATTACTAGATTTTATTTAAGCCAGTTTTTCTATCCCAATTATAATTAGGAATAACAACTAGACACAGTAGGTCAGATGAATTCCAGTGGAACTTTTCTTCATTGCTTTCTACTAATTTATCATGTGAATTTGATAAAGTCTAGCAGTGAGAAAACTACCCCCATTGGCTAAAGCCAAAAGCAGTTCAGACATGCTAAATCAGGTTCTCCAAACAGCTGTGCCAGTGTTCTTCTGTCCAAAACTGCTAGTTGAGTCTTGGGTCTTTACTGAACAGGCTGCCAGCTGCATGAAGTAATGCCAGATTCTATGGAATATAAACAAACATCTACTTGGACTTCTATTGACACCAGCAAACATGATGCATGTGTGTCCCAGAGTCAGATTTAAGCCTAGACCAGCAGGAATGTATCCTACTGTACTGACCAACTGTGCTGTCCAGCTCTTTTTTAAGGTAATCCTATTATGTAATGAATTATTATGAGAGATTTTAGCAATGATGAATTTGAGTTAAATAATCCCTCTAAGCAGTTGGAGACTAAATGAAAATATTTCTGCTGTACCTGGGCCAAGTCTGAAAACACCACAGTATCTCTCCACAGTTTTTTTTTTTTTGCACAGATTAATTCAACATCATTACCTAATTTTTGCTGGGCAAGTACTTATGCAAAAGGCTAAATCTTCCACATTTTCAATAAAATCCTGTAAATAAATTCACGCAGGTTTCAAAAACGTTATTAAAACTGAAAAGGGGATGTTGAGGAAAACCAGGCTTATCTCAAACCTTTTAAACTTCAAAGTCAAGTCTTGCATTTAGATTCTTATCTAGCTAATGGTCATTTAAACACATGGGCTTCCACTAACAACCCACTGGGTGTGACACCAGAAGAAAGATTGAGCATCAAAGCTGATTCAACTGACACCTGATTTTAGCACCTGGGGAGAAAAAAAAAACAAACCAAAACTAAACAATATAAAAATCTCCCAGCTTATTTAACAGGAAACATTTCAAAGAGCCTTGAAACCAATTCATCAAACCAACCAAAAACGGAGAAAATTACAGCATTAGCATGAAAATACTGCAACTGCAAGATGTACAATTACGGTAATTTAAGGAATAAAAGAACTTGAGGCTCCTTCTGAGACAAGGACTTGGAGGTGAATCTTTCACACAGCCAGGAGGCTTGCACTTTATAAGCAAGTTCCTGCTGGAGTCTCTAGATTAGGTTTTCCCTTAGAACTGTTTCTTGACTAAAAAAGAAAAAGTATTAATGTCAAAACATAGTTTATTACATGAGGTGAAGAAGGATTCCACAAGGAATGACCAGTCTCTGGGAGATGGATCCTGTGCAAGATTGTAAGATTTATAACAGCAACCAGGGATAGGACAATGGCTAATGACTTTAAGCCTTAAGAGAGGGATTTAGATTAGATATAAGGAAGAAGTTCTTTATGATGAAGGTGGTAAAACACTGGAAGAGGTTGCCCTGGAAGAGTTCAAGGCCAGGTTGGATGGGGCTTGGAGCCAGCTGCTCTGGTGGAAGGTGTCCCTTCCCATGGCAGGGGGTTGGAACTAGATGAGCTTTGAGGTCCCTTTAAACAATTCTAGGATTCCAATCTTAGCCAAAGTACTACAAATTGTAAGATGATGCCCTCTTCGCAGCAAGCAAATCATATCCCACTGAATGACAGCTGCCAGACAATGGGAACACCTGACCAGCCAGTACTACAGAGATGTACACACATGCTCAAAGATCAAGTGGATCATCAGGTTCTCCCATCAAAACAGAGGGTAACAGCTTAATGGGTTTGTGAACCCAGCTGGTAGGTTTTCTTGCATGAGGAGACAGAAATACTGAGACATGCTTGTGCACACCTCTGCATGTATGCATAAACACACCCATAAAAAATAGAATGTAGAATTGTATTCAATTGTATTGTAACTCAAAAATACATATAAACCACACTATTTGTCTGATTTCTGCTTCTTTTTCCTGTGTTTAAGCAATATAGGTGTATAAGAGAAATATCAAGCATTGATCCTGCTGCTTTCAAAGTGTTCTTTTCCAGAGAGCAAATCCCGAAGTGTAATCAGACTAAATGCCCGACAACAGGTTCTAACTGCCATTGACATCAAGATGAATTATGGCTCACGGTTGTAGAACTTCAAAACTTTAAACAGGTTTCTCATGTATATATCCAAGCAAAAGAGGGGATTCAGAAGTGAATGTGTAGTTCTGGGAGGCTAATGAGGAAAAATTAAGCTACAGTGAGCTTTTGGCCACTCACCAACCTTGTCTAGTTAGTGGACTGCAGTCTCAGTGCAAGTGTGCTAATTAGGAGCCACCAGCAAGTCATGGTGCTCCTGCCATGCACTTTTTCACCTATCTTAAATAAGCTGAGAAAAGCTTTGCTGATTTTCATGTCACTCAGGGGTTTCCCTCTTACCAGCAGAATCTCAGCTGGAAAGCTAAGATAATTATTTCAGCAACCCTTGAAGCAGCACAAACCTTGAGCATGCCCAAGTATTCAAAGTGTTCAGAAGAATACCAGCCCAGTCTCTACAATAAAATGTTCTAAGAGGAGGAGCCAGAACACTAAGGAGTGGCTAAAGCCTCAGGGCATTATACGAAATGTTAAGTTAGAAATGCAGTTGAATGCTGACCATCATTTGCATTGACTAAATTTTTCCCTTAGGTGACCTCAAGGGAGAAAGAGGAATCCTATAATGTAACCATAAGATACCCACATCAAAAGCTTGACTAAATTTTGAGCGAACAGGGGAATCAGAGAAGTAACCCCTTTGTAGTTTGACAACATATATGCCAAATTAAATGTAAACTGTGATAAAAATACTAAGCAAGCTAAATTCAGGCTACATGGCTGAGTAACAGAAATAAAGGGAGACAACACTAAAGCTACTGTATGTTTTAAGTAATATTTCTCTTTTTTTTCATGGGCCTCAGGCAAACTGTCCTTCTACTGCTGTACTATTTCAATGTGAATTACTTCCTTTCTGCAAGAGCAGAGGAGGAAAGGGTGATACTGATCTATGAACATTCTGCAAGAACCAAAGACATCCACAGTCCAACATCAGAGGCTCTGGTCTATTAGTTTCCTTATACTAATGTGTGAAATGAGAATAATTCAAGTTTAAGGCCACCTACAGTGAAGGATCCTCACACCACTCTGCCCTGCCATACTGCAACCTACTGAGTATTTTGTATGTGTGTTAAACAAGTGAACAAGAAATATTATTCTCATGTTGAAACACCTTCCAAAAGGATAGCAGAAATGTGTCTGAGACAAACAATCCAGAAGTTTTGAGAAGGAAATATATAACGAACAGACGGTAGCAACCAATTCTTTTTAATCATTTCACATTATAGCTTTCCTAAAACTTTTGTCAGGAAGACTAAATTAACAGTTGAAGTTAAGAGACAGTTATGAACGTTTTGACTGGTAGGAAGCACAAAAATTAACTGTGAATTTCACATTATTACAATCTTGAAAATTGAAACTTGCTTATGTATTTTCTTCTAGGTCAAAATCAGCTCAAATTTGCTTAATTTTAGGTGGTTTGGGGGTTGCCTATTCTCCCTTGACCCCATATGAAATGGGAATAGTATCTTGTTTCTGCACCAGTCATAAACTGAGGATAAAAATACATGTGATCATAAAATATTATGCTTCTTTCAATTACAGCAAAATAATTCTAAAATGTGTTTTAGAAGCACAATCATAAAAATAAAATACATATATACACAACAAAGGAAATCTCTCTCATGGGGCCATTATTTTATATCTTACAAGGAGGAAAAATGTGCTACAAGCTAGGGAAAACAGTAATCTATTTACCAAAATATGACAAAAGTTGTCTAGGCACATTTAGTTATGGACAGTTTGCTATGGGCTTGACCCAAAGTGCAAAGAAAGCAATTGCCTTTATTACATCGCACTTAGTCCAGTAACTCATTAATCTCTTGCACAAGAAGGACAGAAAATCTGTTATAGATTGCAGTCATTTAAACACAAACAAAATCTAGAGACTAAGTATTCAGCATGAATAGGAAATATTTTACAGGAAAATGTACTCAATTCATAACATAGATGACATTTTTAAAT
This sequence comes from Agapornis roseicollis, assembly GCA_002631895.1. Lineage (NCBI taxonomy): Eukaryota > Metazoa > Chordata > Aves > Psittaciformes > Psittacidae > Agapornis > Agapornis roseicollis. The sequence goes on along the minus strand of NDXB01006603.1, from coordinate 84,782 downwards.
GCTAAGTCTAGTCAATAGTACCTTCCTCCAAAACAAGAGCAATAGGAGCTATGCTGATGTGCAATTCCAGCTTTCAAATATCTACTCTTCTACTAGTTGGCAAAATATCCCTGCCCCAAAATCTCTGTAAACATGTGTGCAAACTGTGATTTTTGTTTTCTAATTGTATTAGGGTTGAAAGTCAAGTATTTTGATAAAAATAACCTACACAGAAACGAAGTAAAATTTTACCTTGCTATGTTTCAAAAATTATGTGCAACTAGAGGAAGAGAGTAACAAAGTAAGGTAAAACCTGGATGTCCCTCGTCTATCTAAATAAAACATAAAAAAGCACATATACACACAACAAACAACAAAAAAAAAATATTTCTTTGAAATTTTGATTTAATCATTCAAATTATTCGAGTTTATGAAATTTGACAAAAAAAATATTATCACTTAGTAAAAAAGCTAAATCCAAATGGGAGACAGAGTGTATCTAATTAATACAGTCAAAGAAGAGAAAACATTAGTATTCTCTCTCTTCCTTTATGTAACACAGAGAGGAAATAAACCGAAGATTTTTAAGGACAAGAGGCATAGGTCAGATAATGCAGGAAATCAATGAAACTGAACAACAAAAATTAATATTTTTTTAAATCAGTTCAGCACATACAGACATTAATTCATGAACGATGTATTCCTGGTGTGAATGATTTATAAATCGCTGCTCAGGGATAAGCTGAATTTTATGACATACGCTCTCCTACTTTACCTGAAGTCTTCCAGAATTTCCTCCACCAGTAACAGGCATGTGAATAACTCAGACAAATTACTGAAATTAGAGAACAAACAAAAGAAGAATCATAATGTCCAGACTGCCTTAAAAACATTCAACATTCACTTTCCCTTCCACTTTGAAATTTACACTTGCCTGAAGCCCATAAATGGCAACATGCACCTCTAACAACTCTAAGACTGGTATCTTTTTACCTGTCCGAACAGAAATTGGAGGATAGAAAAGGAAGCTTGAGAGCTGTCTAATAGAAATAGGCCTAATTTTCTCTGTTCAAAATAGGAGCTTTTAATGGTACTATAGTACTCATTATGAACACAGGACTTTACAGTTTTAAAGGATTTTTGGGGTACCATTAATAAACTTAATTTCTCTGTGACTTTCACATCACAACTGAGAACATGCCTACAAACAACAGACAGAATAAAAAAAATAAAACCTACAATATTTTATAAAATTCTCAGGGCCCAGGTCTGCACTATTTATACCTAATGGCATAAACTCCACTCACTGTGCCAAATCAGACCCTACAGTGCTTCTACACTAACTGGGACTGAGTTAGAATCATAGAATCATAGAATAGTTAGGGTTCTTTGTTTATTTATTTGCCTTTCATGAGCATGACACAGTAAGATACGGAAGTGGTTCGCTGGCTTCTGCTTGAACATACAACTCACTTCCAGCTGAGCACTCCCAGAACTTAGCTCCTTACTTAGTGTCTAAGTTGACAAACACAAAGCTAAATCCTAAGTGGAACACAGTACAGAAACTCATGCTGTAAGCGTGCATATAGAGGAGCAAAAGAGGGCTTAAAACCACCAAATGTTGTGTAATCCATGGAGCAGCCATTGTACGCATCTAGCTCCATACCTTGTCCAGGAGCCATGAAGCACAAGGAGGGTAAGATAACACTTTCTGCTGCTACTTTTACATTAGAAGCAGAAGTTAACATCCAGGATAAAGAACAGTGGGTTTGATAAAAGTAATAATACAAATGTTCACTCCCAAACACACACCTAATGACTGATCAATCCATCAACACACAGGTTTTAGTAACTAATGAACAACATGAATGGACAGACAAGCACAGTATTTAAGCATTTCAATGAATGTTCAATTATTATTTAGTTTTCCAGGTAAACTTACTGATCAAACTATGAATTGGCATGTGAACGTGTATGTAATAGCAAATGTTATTAAGGGTTTTTTTTAAGGGGATGGGAAGTTAATACTACTTATTTGATTGCTAAATGTAGCTGAGGAATGTTAGCTGTTGTCATGTGGCGATGGTTCCATTCCTAATTTTTTCTTTTTCTTTTTCTGCCTCTTCAGAAAGTACCTACATTGTTCATTCTTTATATTTCACTTCAGTCCCTGGCAAATAGGTTTCTGTCTATACAAGATAGTTGTACAGCTTAATTCATTATTTATAAAGTACTTTGAGGTGTTCAGAAGAACAGCACATAGCAAACGAAAAGAAAGCGGAAAGCATCCAAGGATACAAGTCCTTTGAAGGACTGCAGTCTTCTAAAGGGTTGCAAGAATTCTTAATAGATGGCAACATTTTATTTCCAAGGATTCTGAAGATACAGCCCATATTTTGATCTAGAAATGTCTCTGATCGAGATGTAGTCTTGTTTCCCGATTCCTTGGCATCTGTTAAACTCCAGTTTCACTAAACATGTAAGACCAGGTGTTCCAGACCAGAATGTTAGAAAGAAAGCTTTCATAATACACCGTTTGTGCGCTCAACGTCAATTCTTTACCATTGCAGTAGAAAATCATGTCACAACTTTTTTTTTTGCCCATTTTCTCTCTGTAAAAACAGCTAATTAAAATTCCTAACATTTTTCCTATTTCTTATACAACATTGTTTGCTTACTGTGATTTAGTGACATTTCTGAAGCTCTAAACCATTTTTGTATCATTATGTAAAGCAGACAGAACTGAGATACTAAGTAATCTGTAAAAACAAAAGACTTCATTTTCATCAATCCATTCCAAAAATTGTCAACTGTAACAAGAAATTATAAAAGGGAGGAGGAGAGTTGAATTAGAGATGATCACCAAGATGGAAAAATTTAAACTGTTTTCTCAATCTATATAATTAAGATGTATAAAGTTGCATGAATATGACTTGTAAATTGTTTTGAAAATGGAACCTAGACAAACTTGACATTTCTGTCATAAATATTTTCAATCCTTTCCTCTTTTTATACCACAGGCAAGGTATTTCAAACTAGTACATTTCAAGTCTTAGCTCTAAACCAATTTGAGCTGCCACTAACTTGCTAGGCAAGGAATGCAGATCAGACCACATGTTCTCAATCCATGCAGTTAATTTCCAGTTCCAGTCCACAATTCCTAAGACACTGAAATGCTGTATCTTTAATAACAAATTGCTCTAGTTCATTTGCATGATCTAAAAAACTTTCAAACAGGATTTTTTTTCTTTTCTGAGTTGGCAACAGTTCATAGCAATCAGTTGCCAATACCTTGATTGTGTCCTATTCTTTTGCAAATAAAAGACATTTTTAATAAAGTTTGAGAAAGGAAAGAACAAGTGATTTTTTTACCAATCAGTTGTCAAGAACTCAACTTTTCTTTATTTTTTCTTATATACATATAAACTAAACTTGACTGTTATTAAGACCCAAAGTGATTTCTCATAGCAATCACATCAGTATTTTCATTATTTCTACTACTTACAAGGCTTTTCTATTTTCCTTACTTTGCAGCTCAACATTTAAAGGAAAACCTTGCTCAGAGCTGGCAACAGCCTGAATGTGACATGGCTTCACACAGTCCTTCACCTTTGTTCACTAACAGCAAGGCCAGTCACCACTGTCATTCTCCTGAGCTTAGGGGCCACTTGCTCTTTGTTCCCAGAACAAGTGAGCCCTAGGTCTTGTTCACTCTCAGCATACTACAGCATTTTGTTGTTTGGTTAAAAATGAAAGCCTGAAAGCAAGGAGGTAAATTGCTGCAAGAAGGTGAAAACCCTTGGAGGAAGAAGGATTTTCTCCTCTTAGCTGGGAGCAACTGATCACACAGAGCTGGGAAAGCTTCTGGAAGGCCCACGAAAGCTTGCAAAGGAGGGAGTTAGTGGAAGAGATGGGCACTAGGAGACTACAGATTGGAGCTTAGAATGGACCCACGTGCTAGATCTCAAAGTTGAGTGAAGGAAAAAAGTCCTTCTCTTCAGGGCCCTGGGGAGGATGCCATAGGTCTGAGCTACTAAAAATTCCTGTTGGTTTGAGAGCAAAATGCCTCAGTCCTACATAAACACAGGCACAGAGCAGGCACAACTTCAAAATGGATACCAAACGGGTCTGTGTCACTCCAAATTTTCTGTGTATAATATTACCATGTCACAGTTTGATTTCTATTAAAAGTGTTACAGATTCAAAGCCATCATGATGTTCTGGGGATTCCTATTGTAAAGAGAAGAAGTAGGATGATCTACCTGAAAGCTCTGGTTATTGAATTATTCCTCCAAAAGGGAGACCAGAAGAGCCAGGGACAATTATCCACATCCTCACTAGCTCCAGATGTGATCTAAGTTAAAAAATACCTTTACCACTCTCTTTTTCCACAGATAACCTTCACATCAGCATCAAAAATATCTGCTCTAAAATTTGAAAACAGTATTTGTATATATATACATATTTAATTGTATTATATTTTGCTCCTATGGCAATCATACAGAAGAAGGTCTAGTAGACAAGCTGGAGAGGAAGCATAACCTTCCACATTCTTACTCAAAGGGACAAAATACATGACAAGAGGGCATGACTAACTCTAAGAACTGTCACTGGTGTGTGATTCACTAGTCCTAAACTGTTAATTTGGAGTAATATAAGGCAAAACTCCTATGACAGATCATATGAGGTCTGTAACTAGGATATAGAGTGCTACAGCAATTATTTAAAGAGTACATGAGACTGAATATATAGCCATTCCATAACATTCTTCTTTCTCCAGATGCAGTTCCAGTTAAAGCAAATCACAGTGATTTAAGTAATGATTTTATACCTTAATCTGTCAACAATTTTTGTGGAGAAGATGCCAAAAACATGGCAATCACATAAAATCAAAGGCATTATCTAACTGCTGCCTACTTGTCCTGGGTTCAGCAGTTGCAGTCAGTTTTTCTTCTCTTTAGTAGCTGGTGTTTTGACTTAGCCAGGGAACAAGGCTGATAAGGCCGATGTTTTTGGTTGTTGCTGAGCGATGTTTGCCCTGACCAAGGACTTTGTGAGCCTCATGCTCTGCCAGGGAGAAGGGGGGGCCGGGAGAAAGGAGGGACAGAACCCAAATTGACCAAAGAGGTATTCCATACCATAGCACGTCATGCCCAGGAGGTAACTGGGAGTTNGGGAAGCCTTGGGTGACATGGTTTAGTGTGAAGTGCCCAAAGAGGTATTCCATACCATAGCACGTCATGCCCAGGAGGTAACTGGGAGTTACCCAGAAGGAGGGGGAACTTCCCAGTCAGGCTCGTTTTCGGTGGGTGGTATCGTACCCTCTTCTCTTGTTTTCTTTGTCATTGTTATTATTGTTGGTGATAGCGATAGTGATTTGTGTTGTACCTTGGTTACTGGACTGTTGTTATCTGATCAGTGGGAGTTCTTCGGCCCATCTTCCCTCCCACTCCTCCAGGAG
>NDXB01006603.1:20242-78390 GCA_002631895.1 Agapornis roseicollis | reverse complement strand
GGGGGGGGGGGGGTTGAGTGGGTGAATGTGCTGCCTGGCTGGGTTCAAACTACAACACTACTCCACCCAGATATTAATCTTGATTCCAAAACCACAAGCTATTGCACTGACCTACTAAAAAAAAGCTTAATAAGATTATATTTCACTCTTCTGCTTCCTTCCATTCATAGTCATGGAAGTTGTCATCCCTATAATTTTGATAATTTTTGCTCTTAATGTCTGTATTGTTATTAGCCAGTTTCTGAGATATTCTTTTTTTAAACATGATTGACTTCACACCCAATTCATCTGTTATTGCTGTTTCCATTCCTTAGTGCGCAATTCTTAACCATTCAGTAATCTCAATCATTCATATTTGAAATTCCTACATGACTGTTTGCCATGGCGTACAGGTCTGCTGTCATGATGATGAACGCTGAGGACTTTCAATACCTCCTTATTTTCACCCCGATCTTCAAAATGCTTGCTGACATAGACAATTCAGTGGCTATACAAGCATTAATAAGTTTGCATATAAATGATCCATTTGTGCACAGTTGTGGGATAACAGACATTTTGTGAGCAATCCAGAGACTTTGGTGTAAGGCAGCCTGCCTGGGAACAGAAACAGAGTCGAGATAAACTGAAGGCCATGGATTAGGGAGTAAAAGAAACACCAGCTGTAAGAACTCAGAGCAGAGGAGANCTATACAAGCATTAATAAGTTTGCATATAAATGATCCATTTGTGCACAGTTGTGGGATAACAGACATTTTGTGAGCAATCCAGAGACTTTGGTGTAAGGCAGCCTGCCTGGGAACAGAAACAGAGTCGAGATAAACTGAAGGCCATGGATTAGGGAGTAAAAGAAACACCAGCTGTAAGAACTCAGAGGCAGGCAGAGGAGAGGGGGAGCTGAGAAGTTCTGGGGCTCGAGTTCCCAGGACGGTGTTATCCAATCCTAGCATTGTTAAGGGTTAAGGTGTCCAATCAACAATTGCCAAATCCATGTAGCTGTGCTAACAATCTCTATATAACACTGACACTTTGTCTAATAAAATGTCATTCGCTTGATCACATTGATCATCTCAGCGTTGTCTGTGACTCCCGCATCAACACAGTAACAGCATGTTTCATACTTCATGGAGAATTCCTAAAATGCTTGTAGGTTCTGTTCCTCCTGTGTAAATGTGTGTTTACCATCAGCTCATTCACTGTGTACCTTTTTGAATTACAAAATTCAATGTACAAATCCTGAAGTTCACTGCTACAACTATAAAAACCTGAACATGAAGAATGAACTCTTAAAGAATGAAAAGGTATTTTCCAAGATTAATTAAAATCTGCATATGTGTCATAGTACTGTAAAGTTCCAGTCCTACATGCTGATTCTTCAGCCCACTCAGATATCAGTTCACTTTGTAGGAGATTGGCAATCAAACAAAAACAATTCTCTATTCTGTGCCTTATGAAGAAAACTATTAAAATAAAGTTCATAAGGAAATTATTACTTATGAAAGCAAGCAGTATTATTCACTGAAATTAATAGGAACATCTTTTTAAGAATGCTCCAGTTCATACAAATAAAAACAAAGTATACAAACGATATACTGGTCCCTGATTACAGTATACCTTTCAGTGATGACTAGTTTATTTTCACAGACACCAGTACTGAAATACAGACAACTTTAATTAATTCATATCACATATACAGACACTTTATCCTGACACTTCATCAAGCTGGGTGAGAACTATCCATTTCCTAGGAATTTTAAATTTTTCCATAAAAATCTAATTTGCCCTTATTTTTTAAAAATATTTCCTTTTAAAAATATATGTATCAGAAATAATAATATAAACTGTAACATCACAACGGAAGTATTGTTAATATGGGCAAGCAGAACATACTTGAAGTACCATGAAACAGCATTACTTGGAGGAGTGTTTTGAGAATGCAATTCTCTCTATATTAAAATGTTTCCACAGTACAACGTATTATCTCTCATAGAGCAAGTTGTGGAAGATATGCACCTTCATCTAAGTTATACAGCATGCTATTTTGTACCATGTCCACTGATCAGTTTTAAAACAATGACTTCTAAAAACATTTTGATTTGATTCAGTCCTTTGCTGACTGGCTTCAATCTTGTTTTAAATTCTACTGCCCACACAGCATCTGCATCTTGGACTCACTTAAAGTACCCAATTCCCTTTTTGTGCACTTCTTATTTTTATTTAACCCTTTCCATTTTCCACTACCTTACACTTCCAATTTATGCTCTCAAGATTACTACACTACATGTAAGTACTGCACTGTGTGTGCAGTACATCCTTCTTCGCTACATTACATATGCCATGTGTGTTTTCATTGTAAAATTCCAGGGCTATCCTAAATTATCTCGGTGTAGCCAGTGATGGGTTGGAACAGAAGAAACTGATGACAGGATCTCTTCAGATGTCTACCAGCTATATTGTCTATTATTTTAGGTAGGGGCCTTTTGCAATTTAATTTCCTTTATTTAATCTTTACTGTACTGAAGAAAGGCCTTAGAAAGTATAAGCCTTTATAACTGAAATAACATTAAGAAAAAGTTATAAGTGAATACACTTTGAATATTGTTTTACTTATCCATCATAGTTGTCTAAAACTTTCAACAATGCATTACCAAATTGTGCTGCTTAAGTAAATTTGTATTATACTATCTGGCTATAAGAAAAAATGTTAGGCATAATCAGTCATTGAAATGACTACAAATATCTACTGAAGAGAACAATGTCAACTCTAGCTGCTTTATACCAGAAAGTTAGAACACTAATATACATCGAATTTAACTGTGAAGCATCACTATTTACATTTCTGAATAAAATTGACAATTCAAACAATTTCATCTGGAAAAAATAATCACATTATCACTAAAAACAAAAGCAATGTTACAGCACTGAAAATTGACATGGTGAAAACAAATACTCAAAACCTTTTGGCTGCTGATTAATCTTTCTGATAAGTATAGACCAATTTCTGATTACTGACTGCTGTGTGAAAAGTAAGAGAAGGCTAGGGTCCATAGCTTCCTCTGTAATAGCAGCCTCTACATTGCCAGGTACCTAACTTCCCACTGCATATTGAACCTCCTCAAAACCAGTGCTACATGCTTTATTCCTACTGGATTGTTTCACTACCCTTTTTAAAGCTCACATAAACTCATCACCTCAGCCACATGAAGCACATACCCTGTATGTTCAGTTTCTTCCCATGATCTGTTCCCAACTCATAAAGCCTAGACTGTCACTGATGTTTGATGATGTGGGCAGGAAATTAAATACCTACAGGACAGTGTGGATTAACTGCAAAAACCTGATTTGCAAATAAAAGAGTAATATTCCATGAACTCTGAACCCAAAGAAAACCAAAAAGAAACTTCTGGAACAAGAAGAAAATTGTAGTCAGAAAATAAACACTGGGCAGAGAAGGATTATTAACATCCAAACAAAAACTAGTATTACTCACCAAACAGTAGCAAATTATACCAGGATAAAGGGTTACATTTCCATTTATATATGATGATAAATGAGGAAGCATAGGGCAGCATGATCTGAGTTTAGACTCCAGCCTTTGCCAAGGACACAGTCCCCAGTGTGCTTCAGCTGGGATAATGCATTCTCCTCCCTTCAACTTCCTCTTTTCTTCTCACACTCTCTTTGGGATGCTACATTTATTTTCAGGCTTTTAACAGTGTTTGGACTGAGTCACTCTCCACACCTCTCTAGGGTGACTTGTAATTTCAAGCAAAGCCAATGGTGAAAGTGGACACAGATGTGTCTCACCCCACACATCTCCTTTCCCCAAGCACTTATGTGATCCTGTACCATGGCCACGCACAGCCTAACTGAAGCGCCTCAGATTCTCAGAGCATGTCAGCAGTGCCAGCCAGGTGTCAACTGATATTTTTGTGCCCCATTAAAGAGTAACCAAATTTCCCTCAAGCCAAAGACTGTAATTAATCACAGAAAACATCTACTTACTGGTACAGAAAACAAAGTTATTTCCTCCCTCCTCTCCATAAAAATCGAAAGGAATATGAGTTACGCTAAAGTAATTAATGTTATTGCATGGAAAAACAACATTTAAAGATAAAAGAGAAATATGGACATAGGAGCCAAGACAGCCCCACAGCTGCAGACCTTGACAACATCTCCAGATGTACCTCTGTTCCCTGCCAGTAGAGAAATTGCAAAAGGAGCCAGCAGAGGTGACACCAAGGAGTTAGCAACAGACCCGCATGCTGCTGCTAGAACAAGCATTGCAGAGTTTGGCATCTGGTCCCTACTTTTGCCAAGTATGCCCTGTTTGTTTCCACAGCTGTTAAATGTGTTTGCTCAAAAAGGGAAAGGCAGAAAGAAAGAGCATCTAGAGATATACTACTGACTGCAGGAAGAAGTATGAAGCCAACATGCAATTTACTCCCAGATAACAATTTGCTTGAGAAAATGTACTGCTAGTTATTAGGACAAGTCTGAGATATTCCTAGATGAAATTCATGCATAAATTCATATGGCATATTTATGTTTATATCTTCAAAACACTGTAGGCAATTATCACAGGGTTAACAAATACATTTGCTGTAAACAACTTTTCCCCACTTTCCATATATATTTTAAATTACTTTGCAATAATCTGCTCCATCCAGCAGAGAAAATTATTTTAGGTAAACTGGAATCTACACCAATTTACCTAAACGTAAAAGGATACAAAATTAAACAATATTATTAAGTCAGGTAACTTGTTATAAACCCTTGTGATGCATTGAGTAGAAAACAAAGCAGCAACTAGAAATAATAAAATCAGAATTAACACTTGAATAAACTAGAAAGAATCTTGTTTTGAAATAACATCTCCCCTTTAAGTACAGCTTAAAAAGAAGTAACATTTAATAAAATAAAGATTTTGCATTTGAATTAAGGAACTCTAAATATTTAGACTTCAAGAACAGGTAAGGTAAACACATCATTTCAGGATGCAGCAAACATGCTGTATTCAGTTTCTGGCAAAATCTTATCAATTTCTTTGCTTCCAGCAATGTTTTGGTCTTCACAGGGGAGTAATTTCTGGTTTGCTTAGCATAACTGACCCTGCTTTACACCTGTGAAGGGAAGTCTTATTAATATGGCTAAACAGAATGCATATTCAGTTAAAATGTGGCCTCTAGATATATGTGAAACATTGATTTACTCAAATTCCGTTACACTTTCCTAGGTGAGATACACAGATCCTTTGAAAACATAGATATGAGCTAAACCTGAGTAAGTCTCTGTTCTTCCACTAATTTAAACAGAATCAACTACATAGAGGGTTTTTTATAAAACAGTCTTTGATAAACTGAAGTCTACAGAAAGACGCTAAGGTTAGAAGTTACACTGAGTATTTTATGTCTGCTGGAGTTTCCCACATAGCTTTACCTGTTCTATATTTTTCATAATTCATTTTTGTTTCCTTTCTTGCAACAGTAATGAAATTTCTGCAGTTACTTTCACTGAGTTTCACCAGTTGGCAGGAGAAAACTGGAAAAAAATCAGGGATCTTTAATTTTATGTTACTTTCCAATTCAAAAAAAACCCTGAAATTCAATATTTGATATTCATTACTATGTTGTAGTGTTACCTAATGACAGTGGTTTCACTGAGAAATCTCTGGGAAGATAGCCAGCAAGATATTTGCAGGCTACCTTGTCCTTGTGCCTATCTAGATCTTAGCAGGGATGCAGTAAGACGACTGTATAGGGCAACTCAATTCAATCTCGAGACAGTGGTTAGGGTTGCCCACTATCCCCCTTAGCTTTACACTAGAATGTGTACTGCCATCAAGCATGGGCCTACTATGATGCCAGTGCAAACTCATTATAATGACTGTATTGCACAGACCAGTTCTGACTAGTAGTGACTTAGCCCTCTCTTTGTTAGTGCTCCTGCAATTGCTCCCCACTGAGAGAGCTGAATCAATGGAGACAAATTTGAGAGCTCACAGAAGGTTGTGTTTGAAAACCAACCCTTTCCACCAGGAGTATTGTCAGAAATGATTACCAGAAGTTCTGTATTATAAACGTAATAGAGGAGGAATCCATATCCTTAGAAGTGTAATGATGAATTGTATGTTGTCAGCAATGAAGAAGAGACTAACCTTAATGTTTTCCTCTCTTCCAGCTCCAGTTCTGTGGCCAGTAATTGTGTCCACCTAAGACCAGAACATGCATAAAGAGATCTGGTCGTCCACAATTCACTCTACATAAAATGGACTTGATAGTGTTAAAGGGTAATCAGATGTCAGGCAATTTAACTTAACTGTTCCTGTGACAGTATATCTACTTACAAACTACGACCCAGGTTCTTACTCATTACTGGGAAATAAAGTATACAATCAGATTTCCATGATCAGAAATAGGCACTGCTATGCAAAACTTAATCTGTTAAGGCAAGTGTTATGTGCCCTATATATTAAGACGATGCTTTGTAACACTGCCGAGGATTCTAGGTTAAATACATGATTTAAGTACTGAAGATAGCACAAAATCTGCCTAGTCCATGGATATCTGTTCTTCCCATGTAACAGTGATTTGCAACAATTATCATGATTGAGTTCTTACTGTTAAATGAGGGATAAAAGAGCCTCAGTGGAGCCTGCTTTTGTCTGAAACCACTTCCATGGTTATTCAGAGACAGTTTGAAATTCTCTTATCTTGAGAGCATGTTAGAAAACTAGTTAATATAAACATTCATATTCAGGGAAGGAAATCTCCTTCAGGACTGGAAATTGGTCACGGCTTTCTGTTGGTTTGTTTTTTATTTAATTGGAGGCCTTGATTCAAGTGCCGTTTTTCTAGCAGAGAATGACAGGATATAATGTTCATTCTGTTCTAAAGAATAATTTCTAGAACTATTAAAGTCCTCCCTAAAACCTGGTATTTCATATGTCTCTAAATAAACACATTTTGTTGCTATTTTGATGCCTCTTTGCCTATTGTACACAGCCCTGTTCATGTGTAGTAGGAACTGATTCATAAATCTTTCATGAAATGAAACCCTGGCTCAGAGCTGGGGTGGAGCCACATTATGCACTTCCATAAAGCTTTGCACTAACCCGTACACAGTGACATCTAAGTGCTTAACTAATGATGGTCAATTATTCTTTCATGCAACTCAAGCTAGTGAAGCATGGCTCTCCTGTTTGTATAGCTGTTGATAACATAGACTAGTAAGTCATCTGAAACCATAGCTACTGGATAAAGAGTGAGAGCAGGGTCAGAATCTGCTAAAGATCAGCTATCTAAGATGATGTGTCCTGTGGCTATGTTACATATAGCTTCAAGAAGCTTTTTGGAACTATGAGGAAACCATTTTTGTTGTTGTTGAGGGATGGGAGGCTTGGGCTGTCCGAGGCCAAGTAAGTCTTTTGTTGCTGAACATATGGATGGAACCTGGGCAGGGCAACTGGATGGGGAATGGTGAGAGATGAAGAACCTTTGATTTCCCTGCCTCCAGGCAAACAGGAAATGTGGCATGTGGACTATGGCTGCAGCAGTAGTCTGGTACTTAACACTGTCTTATCTGGTTTTCTAAAGCCTGACACAGAAAAAACCCAGAAATATGCTTTGTGATTGACTTGCCTAATCAGCTGCTTGGGCTGCCTGGCCAGTGCTGGGGTAAAGCCTTAAAGACTCAGAAAGGTTAGGCACTTCTCCTTTAAAGGCTATAATCCTGGTTTGATGCAGCAGGATCAGTTAGGTAGCACAGACATTTGATTCATTTATTAAATCACCCCGAAATGAAGTAAGACCAAAGTGTTTTGAAAAAAGAACGAAGAAGGATCCAGTGAGTTTTTACTGATATGTCCCTAGCTATTGCCTCTCGCTTTTCTGCCTGTTGCAAAAGGTTTAAAGAACATCTTGCTTTTGCTTTACCTTCAGCTGATGTTAAAAAGACATCAAGTGTCATCAGATGTTCTGTACTGGACAGGGTTTTGGTCAACGGAAGACAGAGCATTAGGAGCATCAGCAAAGCTCATTTAGGGAAGTATGACTGATTTTGACATGAAATCTTCTGATGGGAGAGTCCTGCCACCATTTAATATGTGGGTTTGGTTATTTAGATTATAAATCTGGGCATCTAATTTTAAGGACAGGGTAGAACTGTCATTTTGGAAGCATATAAAATCTTAACTGCCACAGATAATGTCAACTCAAATTATTATTTCCATTCCAACATAGATTATAGGAGAAGAGAACATAACTGGAAATTAAAAAAATAAATTCAGCACATATATCAGANAAGGACAGGGTAGAACTGTCATTTTGGAAGCATATAAAATCTTAACTGCCACAGATAATGTCAACTCAAATTATTATTTCCATTCCAACATAGATTATAGGAGAAGAGAACATAACTGGAAATTAAAAAAAATAAATTCAGCACATATATCAGAAAGCACCTTTTCATGTAGAGAATAATAAATACTTAGAATAGCCTGCAGGCAAAGTTGCTGAGGCAAAAAGCACCTGTGTCATTCAAGAAACAATTAGATATCATCCTTGGGGAAACAGACTACCAAGAAGAATATGCCCTGATGGACCAAATGACCTTTATTCATTCTACAAAATTCTCTCATGTTCTTATAATTCTATTGAAGAATATTTCAGTGTTTTGGCCTCCAGCAATGTCAATTCTTCCTCAAATTATCCTGTTCATCAGTTCACTGCTGAGGTTGATCCTTTCTTACACAGTAACAAATACTAAACAGCTGCCATCCCTGTAACATGACAATACTTTTGAGTATAAAAGAAAACCTCACTTTCAGTCCCATGACTGTACCCAGTCTTGTACCCAGACTGACTACAGAAAGCTTTTCAGGCATTTTAAAAATACATCAACAACAACAACAACAAAAAAACACCTCTCAGGGTTTCAGAGTTAACTGTAAGAAATATAGCTATTCTCCACTCCCACCACACAGCATGCACCTTTTAGATGAAGGAGGTATAGGAAAATTACAAGAAAGCTAAGCAGATTCATGAAGGTCCTTACGGCTTTCCAGTGATTGCTAATATAAATCTTTTAATCCTTAAAGTTATTGCTGGAATTTTTCAGATATTTATTTTGTTTTACTTCAACAGAGATAAAAATTAATACAAAATTAAGCATACACAAGTATTATCTTTGCTTACTGGAAATGTGTAGCCCTCTTTAAACATTTTAAGGGATGACTGGGAAAATGTGATCACTGCTATAAACAAGGGAAAGCATAGTTTATCTTTACTTACATACAGAGGTAAGTGGAAACAATATAGTTTGGTGAAAGCAGCTCTGACAGCTTAGGCATTAGGAGAAAACCTAGCATTTGATAGACTTGACTTATATACACAAGTCACAGGAGCTCTGGACTAGCCTAATGTTTCAACTCTCCATCCATAGTCTTAGAAGGTACTTTTGAGTCCTCTAGCACTCTGAAACACACTATGAATTTTAGCCTCATAACTTTGAAGAACTAAATTAAAGTTTAATAATACGGAAATATCAAACCATTACTTTCATTGTGACATTGCTACATATTACTAATACAGTGAAAAATGCAAATTCTGTCACAAAGTCTATTTATTTTGGAAATGTAACATGTAAGTATTATCAGAAAAGACAGAAATTGTACATAAAGTTTTAGGAAAGTCCTTCTAAAGATAATTCTTTTCTGCATGCAGAAATGTAACATTGATATCAGCCACCATGAGCGTGAGAGTTCTGAAAACAAGAAAAACATCACTTGGCATATTATAGTTTCTACCTACTAAACTTCCATAGGTCCACTATAGATTCATTTCTCTCGGTATTAGAATTTGCAGCAGACTTTTCTGTAATAAAACAGCTTTGCTCCTTCTGAGTTTCACCTTGGATCCTATCACTATTATCTGTGGTACACTTCTTGTTCATTACATTCTAGTTACATTGTTGTAATTTTCATGAACTTTCCACAGATGTACATTTATCTATGCTATTAAATTACCAAAGAGTTCCTATTTAATTGACAGAATCACAGACACAGATATGTATTGGCAGGATTTAGCCCTTGACAGAGTCCCTTCAATACCAGAATGTTTGCCTGCTGGTGAAGGTTTTTGTCACTAGTTATACACAGGGTCAGCCCTAAGGGCCAGAATTTGAAGTCAGATTAATGAGAAAATGCAGTTGTCTTCATCGATTTTAGCACTAGACTCATTATTCTGTAGTCATCTACAGCAAACTGTATTTGCATAATATTAGTTGAGGTACTTGCTGGTGGAAGTCATTATGCAATCAACTGCTTTGTTCAGAGTCTTTTTTTATCCATTTCAGAACTTCCATCCAAATCATTCATATAAATATTTAAAAAGTTTCAATTTAAACACTGAATTTTTTGGCAATCTAGTAGTAAAACCTGTCCAGGGCATAAAAGCATCATTTATGGGTTTTAGTCATTGTTATTCCCATTTTGCACAGTGCTAGACAATTTTTTACCTAATATATTAAAATCTATTTCTTTCTCAAAAATAGGTTTTCCTGCTTAACAAAACACAATTTCTTCATTAAGTAAAGAAGAGTGGAACTGAGTATATTTCCCCTCTTCCTTTCTTGAAGATCATTGCTATTGTTCTTTGGTATTTGTATCTAGAATTTGCATAGCCCTTCCCTTTCTGAAAGGCTGTGTAAATGGAAAAAGTTAAATAAAAAGTAACCTTTCTAATTTGTTTGCCTGCAGACATCTGAAAAATACCATCCATATATATTCTTAAAGTAAGTGCGCCCTCAGCAAGTTTGCCAATGACACCAAGCTGTGTGGTTCAGTGGATACACTGGAGGGAACGAATGCCATCCAGAGGGACCTTGACACGCTTGTGAGGTGGGCTGATGCCAACCTCATGAAGTTTAACCATGCCAAGTGCAAGGTCCTACACCTGGGTCACAGCAATCCCAGGCACAGCTACAGGTTGGGCAAGGAGGAGATTCAGAGCAGCCCTGCGGAGAAGGACTTGGGGGTGGTGGTTGATGAGAACATGAACATGAGTGTGCGTTTGCAGCCCAGAAAGCCAACCGTATCCTGGGCTGCATCAAAAAGAGTGTGACCAGCAGGTCAAGGGAGGTGATCCTGCCCTTCTACTCGGCTCTTGTGAGACCTCACCTGCAGTATTGTGTGCAGTTCTGGTGTCCTCAACATCAAAAGGACATGGAGCTGTTGGAACAAGTACAGAGGGGGGCCACAAAGATGATCAGGGGACTGGAGCATCTCCCATACGAAGACAGTCTGGGAAAGTTGGGGCTGTTTAGTCTGGGGAAGAGAAGGCTGCGTGGAGACCTCATAGCAGCCTTCCAGTATCTGAAGGGGGCCTATAGGAATGCTGGGAAGGGGCTCTTCATTAGGGACTGTAGTGACAGGACAACGGGCAACAGGTTAAAACTTAAACAGGGGAGGTTTAGATTGGATATAAGGANTGGAACAAGTACAGAGGGGGGCCACAAAGATGATCAGGGGACTGGAGCATCTCCCATACGAAGACAGTCTGGGAAAGTTGGGGCTGTTTAGTCTGGGGAAGAGAAGGCTGCGTGGAGACCTCATAGCAGCCTTCCAGTATCTGAAGGGGGCCTATAGGAATGCTGGGAAGGGGCTCTTCATTAGGGACTGTAGTGACAGGACAACGGGCAACAGGTTAAAACTTAAACAGGGGAGGTTTAGATTGGATCTAAGGAAGAAATTCTTTCCTGTTAGGGTGGTGAGGCACTGGAATGGGTTGCCTAAAGAACTGATAAATGCTTCATCCCTGGCAGTGTTCAAGGCCAGGTTGGATGAAGCCTTGGGTGGCATGGTTTAGTGTGAGTTGTCCCTGCTTATGGCAGGGGGGTTGGAACTGGATGATCTTAAGGTCTTTTCCAACCCTAACTATTCTATGATTCTAAAATGCTGCGGCTAGTCAAAAATGCTGAAGAGGTATTTCAAAGGACAGGAGATTTCAACCTTAAATGAATCCCAGCTACTCCTTTCTATCTATTAAAACTGGCTTTGGAAGCTACAGAATGTAATAGAGGGTCTTCTTGATGTAATATTACTCGCTATAATACAGTTGCCAGGGCACTGTCTTATCCAAAGTATTTGCTTGAGAGAAAAATGACAGTTAATAGGATTTATAAATTAACCCTGTTACTGCCTCTATGCATCTTGTCAAGTTAACCAGATGAAACAAAAGCCCACTGGCTGTTTCTGTAGTGAAATTTCTAGATGCACAATGGCTAATTCAAACAGTGATTTGGATGTCAAAAACCCACTTGTTCCTGTGGGTTTCCATCAAAATATGTATTATTGCTGAACACATCCCTAATGAGAAACAAAAGGGATGCAATCAATGCTACTACTCCTTGAACAATTCCCTTTGCACACAAAGAATTTCGAGTCAATTAGGATTTTTGTTGGTTGGGTTTTGTGGGTTACCAACTTTATAAAAACAAAGAATTCTCTTCTTATTTAAGGACTGATGTCTTTAAAGGCTCAGATACTCTTAATTGAAATTATCTTCAACAAATATAGACCCTACAATCTCTGGGGAGTGTGGAAGGAAATGGAAGGACAGGTGAGTGAAAGAAGAACAAGAAGCAGAGCAAGACAATATTAATTCTTTTTTGTCAAATTCTGTGGGCTTCCACAATCTCCTCCACAATACTACTCTTTAACAGCAGTCTGATTCTACTAAAGTTAACAGTAACACCAAAAAAGTTTGCTCAACAGAATGCAGTTTCCCTCTGCATGTCTACAAGTGTGCTTACTGTGTAAAATAAAACCAGCTATACAACCCTTTTACTTCCTGGCAATGCAGGAAAGGATGAGTGTCCTGGGTTCAGTGGTAGCAGTAATATTTCTCCTTAGTAGCTGGTGCAGTGCTGTGTTTTTGACTTTCAGCCTGTGAGAAGTTCAGGTGATGGCAGTACCTGTCAGGACAGCATCTATATGGAAATAACATGAGGATATCAATCACAGTGAGGACTCCATGGCAACACGATGCTCATTTCTGTCTTGGCTTTTGCTCAGATGCTCATCAGCTGCCCAGGAACTCCTTGCTGTGCCTTACCCTGGATGGAGTTGGAAAGAGGCCCATCTCCCATGGAGGTGAAGGCCAGGACCTGCATTGTGTAGGTTACATTCTCAAGCAGACTGCCTACCATAGTCAGGAGGCTGTAGTCCATGTTGTACTTCTGCCAGTTGCTGACAGGTTGATCAGGCTCGGTATCAGTCAGCTGGTGGTGAGCAGTTGTATTCTCTTCCCTTGTTATTTCCCAGGTGATTGATATCCTCATGTTGTTTCCATATAGATGCCATCCTAACAGGTACTGCCATCACCTGAACTTCTCCCAAGCTGACAGTCAAAACCACAGCACTGTACCAGCTACTAAGAAGGAGAAAAATTACTGCTACCACTGAACCCAGGAAATCCCCATTTGAAATCCCTGTCCCTCATCCTGTCATTCATTACTTAAGTTTAAAAGGCTCTAGGAAAATAAAACAGATTTAGTCAATACTGTGGCATTGAGCAGGTCTTCCATTTCAACTATTTTGAATAGCACATGAAAATGTCTGTTTCAGAGATGTGGCCTCATGAATACAGAAGAAAGGAAGATATTTAACCTAGCTTAACCTGCCTCCTGAAATATGGTGAGATTTTCAAAGTGCAAAGGATATAACAGCTACAAGCAAAGAAGAGAGAAAATTCTCCAAACCTCTGGAACTTCTAAACCAAAATTAATCTTGGTTTTAGCCTGGATTTAAAAACACATTCCAGTTAGGCTAAGTAAAGAAGGAAGATGTCTAAATCACCAGTTAAAATCCATCTCTTAAATGATTTCCTTGTATCTCTCATGAACAAGCAATTTTTACATCTAATTTGATATGATCCCCTCCTCTTCTGTCAATGGTACTATCCAGCTTACATCTGTGAGATTTCTCCCCTGAAAGACTGGCAGAAGAAATTTTTGGACTATAACCATCTTTCTGGCCAGGTACCCAGAGGAAAGGTCCCTGCAGGCATTATGGTACTCTTACTGTTTTCTCAAATGTATCCTAAAGCAAGAGGGTTTTTATCCCAAACACCCTCTATTTTGCAATAGAATGGCATCTGCTTGCTGCACCTAAAAGGAGCCTGTGAGCCACAAAAAAGCATTTGCCCTGAAGTTTCTATATCACATCACATTATCCTAGAACTTAGCCCCTATAACTTATTTATTTCACAGACTTATAAAAATTAAGGAAAGCAAAACTGCTCATGTGGATCTATGAAATGTTAGTCAATATCATGAGCACTAGGTCATGCCCTTTAGCTTGTAAAGAGGATTCTGTACCATCATTTCAATGGATTAGAAACACTAACATCATGACTTACATGAAAATGTAGCTGAAATAACTGGCTTCATTACTTTATCCTTACTTTATCCTTCTGAGAAACTGAATTATAGGCTTCATTAAATAATGGGTGCTATATACCAATTTACCTCTTCAACACTAAGCAGTTTTTCTAAAAAATACAGTTTCGAATATTATCACTTCCTTAGTTACAGAAGCTTCTGATAAACCTGAAAGAACAAAATTGCCATGTTTTGTTTTCTGTCAATGCCAAGAGCTCACAGGCTTACATTTTCATTTGCAAAAGCTGATTAACATAGTTAAATCATATTCTCAAACCTGCCTATATGGAAAAGGCTTAAGGAATGTAACAGGCATTTGAGCAGGGGTTCTATGGATAAATTTCAAAACCAACTGAATTTATGATAAGGCTATAATTTTGCACTGTTAAAGCCACCTTACATCTTACATGCAACAGTATCACTTTTCACTACACTGTGTATCATGGTCAGAACCATTTAATGTCTTTATCTTTGATTTAGTCAGTGTTTTTCTCTGCAAAATTGCCACTTCCAAGTACCTACATATGAATCCCGCAATAATACACTCCAACCAAAGGGTTCTGGGGACAACGAATAGCATTTCCCCCACTTTTATATGTATTTTCCAAGTATATAGTATCAAAACAAATGAGCCCAAAATAGTAAAATTGAGATGTAATAAGGTTTTTCCAGACAAATAATGAGGTAAAAATCAAATTAAGCTTTTAGTGTATGTAAATGAATAAAAACTTAATTTTACTAATTTTTTATAATACTTTGGCAACTTTGATAATACAGAGGACACTTAAAAGCTGAAATATATCTTATATTTCAATGGAGTCAAGTGATGACAAAGTGGGAGGTGAGATTCAGGTGAGCAAAAGGGAATTGTTTTGTAAAATCTATTTAATGATGGATGACTTCAGAGTATTCACAGAAGCTTGTGCCATTGGCTCACAATTAAAAATTCATTAGATCTTGCAAGGCCAGGATAACATTTGGTAAATAGAAGCAACATGTGAAAAAATCTGAATGAATGCAAGGGCTTAATAGAATAATCACGGCTTGAACTCCTGCTCCACAATACAACAATACATAAATATGCATGCATAAAGGAATAAACTGTGCTCACTCTACTTGCTCTAGCAGCCCCATTAACTTCAGTTATTCTGGAATCAACCAAACTACACAGAGTAATAAAACACACTAATAACTTTGATGACCATTCCACCACCCCTATTTCTACTGGTAATAACTTGTTACACAAGCAACTCATGAAATGCATGAGACCACATCAATAATTTCCCACTGAAGGGATCGCTTTTCTCAACAGTAGTTTGCTCCTATTCTCACTTGCATTAATTCCAATTCAATTCAGACAGGGAAGGTTTAAGTCAGTGTTAGCTTAATGTTTAGTTACGATAATTTTTCTGAAACTGTTTTCACTGGAGATTATTAGATTTCTGCCATTGATTTCAATAGATCTAGGATTCTACCCCACAGGTTACATCAAGATCCATTATTTACATTTACTTTTTTGTCAGGTCCTGCTAGTTTATTCATGATACTCATATTCCAAACCTCTAAAGGAAGTGAAAAATCATGCATTGCCCTAGATAAAGCAAAGAATAGACTTTTATTAAAACCCAGCATCTAAACCCATTTTTTGCCTCATGTCAGAAGTCACCAATATTTTATCATCACTGACACAACACAACTGTCACTTCCTTTCCACCAAGTACCACAGTAGCAAATTAATCTATCCATTAAAATAATGAAACATGCAGTCAGTACAAGAATCAGTGCTTTCAGACACTGATTTGAAATACCTTGGAATTACCTCAAATTAATTGTGGAATGCCCTGCTTGACTTTGAACCCAAAAGGAAGCATTTATACACCTGATATTAACATTTACTTGGTTTAAGGACCCTTTTAATCCATCCACATTGTATATTTGATTTTCCCATCCAGCAGCAGCTATTGTGGACATCAAGAACCTAGAAACAGCGAGCTTAACCTAGATGCAGATGAACCATGTGAACTATAAGGAAGCTACTGAATGAACCTGTGCTCAATATTTGGTGTAGATACACTATCTGCCAGATACTGCTGTTGTAGTTGGCCTGTTTGGTTGTGATGACTCCTCAGCCTGTCATCACCTCCTCCTTCTTCACAAAATCAAGGAAATAGTTTTGATTTGTTTTTTTCCCTGGTAATAGCACATTTTAAATATTCAGGAACATTCTTCCTATTTCTTTAGGATCAAAGCTTTGGGTTTCTCCCAGCCCTTCTAATTCGCCACCTCTACACAAATGCATAATAGAGAGTGCAATATGCTGTTATGTTACTGTATGTTTAAAAGTTTTCCTTACAGGACAGGTGGAAAAGTGGCTGCCTGCTGTTCAAATCCTTTAGTTCTTCCACTAGCTTGATGGGACTACTTTTTACATTTGAAGAGCTCAATCAGGATTCACATTTAAGAAAGTGAAATGGTTTCAGGAGTTACAAAAACATCTCAAATCTGTATGCAGTTCAAACAAGAGAATCCCTCTCTACATGGCCTTCCTATTTGAATTATGCAGATTTGCTATTCCAGTCTCAACCCCCCTGTCAAAAATAATAAAGGGGAAATAAACCACCCAGAAAACATGGAGAGGAATGAGAGTGATACACTGTCAGAGAAAGTTTTTATTATCTTGTAATATCATGGTAAATGTTTGTTACAGGAAACAGTTAAGAAAAAATGTGCAATATTTTGTGCTAGAAAAGGACATACAAGTAGATGAAAATAAATACAAATGGAAATCTTAAAAGATAAATTGTGTTGTTACAATTGATAGAGGTGCTACCATACCTTAATGTTTGCTCAGAAGCAATTCAAATACTTATTTTCATCCATCTTCATATCTTTTTCAACTCTACAGACTTTAAATTTATTGCCTTTTGCATAAATGTCCCTTTTACTCCTCTAGTCACTGTTTTGAACTCTACTTTTTCATTAAGCAAGGCTTCCTCTCACACACTTTTTTCTACACCCAAGCTGCAGCTAGACATCTCACAATGCCCTGCAAATGTAACTGACCCTAATCATTACATGGCAATAATCACTTCAATGAGATCCCACCTAGTCAAGCTAGTGACACAGTGTCAGCTCTCTAGGTACCAAACAAGAACCTCTGAATAAGGACTTCAGTTATACAGCTTTTTAAACACCATGTTTTTTAAAGAGGTGATCAGTTACGTCTCCAGCGAATGCACTGACAGCTTGGGCAGAAGGCAATGCCAGCCAGTGCTCCAAGTCCAGCTGACACTGATTTCTGCAGAAGGCAAGAATCCCAATCTCAGCCTTAGCAAAAGGGAGGCAAATAGTTTCCAGTTAAAGGCAAAGGCTACAGAACATACAGCACTGATGTATTTGCAGTTGATATATTGTGCTGCACTCATACCAGTAATCAGCTTTGCCACATATTTTCTTTCCAGTCATCTGTTCTCCTTGTGAATCAGTGCCACACTGGCACGGTGGGGAGGACAGAATGCTCTCCTGCTTGTCATTTGTCTGACTTGTAAGATTAGTTTCAGTCTTTCATGGAGAAGCACACAGAGCCGCTTTGTCAAACAAGCAGAACCCCACTGGTGTTGAGACCTTCCCCACAGCTGCACAAGTTACACCTGCCTTGGCAAACATAAGGGAGCCCACCCACACATGCTCTCTAAGTGATCTGATCATGGGCATATTAACAATAAAGTGAAAGCTGAACCTGAGAATGAGCAAATGTTCTCAATAAAGCAGTGGAAAGCATTCAGGAAATCTATTCATTTATGCTAGAATTTTAAACACTTCTCAACCTGTCTAGGTATTACTGATATTTAGAAGCAAACTGATGATGACACACATTAAACATTTGTTAACATTTGACTTAAAAACCTTGCTGTTTTGGGATATTTGATTTATAATTTAAAGATTTTAATTCACAGTCAAATCAGAAAGCTAAATATTTTAGCAATTCATACAGTCTTTTCCAAAGTTCAGGTGGATTTTTTTCATGTACCTATTAATTTATTCGCAGTATTTGAAGTGTGGGACAGAGAAACCAAAACACCACCTGTGGTTCTATTTTATTCTTAACACATCCTTCACTTATCATTTTAAATACTGCATCAAAGGGAGCCTCTTAAGGTGATCATGTTCATTGTCATTCCAGAAAAATAATATAGTATTATCTCCCAGTGATGTGATTCACATCTATAATGAAACTAAACCCTACTTTCAATTTTATTCTTCCCTCCCAAAGTCTTAATAATACCTGGAAGATAACTAGAGAAAAGAAGTCATATCTGATCTCTATACACTCAGTTTTACCCAAGGTAAGTTGTTTTAATTAAAAGTAGCATATACCTTAGACTATGCATCCCTGTGGTGATGGACATCCTTCCTCCTCTGGGCTGCTCTACAATCTAACGAATTACCATCAGGCTTTGGCCTTTTTGTAATTAGCTGGACAGTGAAGCGTCCCTTGACCATACCAGGCACCCTTGCACAGCTAAGGTGAGAGCAGCACTGACCATACAGGAGCCCTGGCCAAGGTGGTAAGCAAGAGCAGGGATAATCAGTCATCCCCTGATAACCCTGGAACATTCCTCACCTTGGTTGTGGCCCATGTGGAACAGTACCACCACTACTGGAACATTGAAAATTCCAGTAATTACCAACTCAGATTGTGGCCAGGATGGGCTTCTACTGATGACTAAAACCAATCATCTTGTGATCCTATAAAAAGTGGTCCTAAGTGAGACCCTTTGGTCCACAGCAGGCTGTGACCAGCATCTCTTTTGCCTCTCAGTTCCAATTTCTTAGCTTTCCATCAGACCCACTACTCCAAGCTCACAGAATGTGTCATGGACTATATCCAACAGCTCTTACAAAGACCTTCTGAGGACTTACAAAGGCCTGGAGTATATCACTCTACATCAGTATTTCTTTGAACTACAAGGCTCTGTTGAAGAAACTAAAGGCATCTCATTTAAAAAGGGCTCTCCCCGTTTTATATCCTGTGTCATATCATTAATAACATACAAGTGTTATTATGAAACACTGCACATAGGTAAAAGTATGCATTTCTTTTCTAATACCAGTCTTATAACATCATTAAACCAATATGAAATACAGTAAGTCCCAGACATATAATGAGGTGAAAAGCTTTTTTTAATATAGATGCCCATCATCTAACCTACCATCCTTTACCCTTGGTTTCCTCCCCCCCTGCTTGACATCTCAGTATTGATACTGTCACTTCTAAACTTCTATATAATCTTGGACATGGAAATCAGGATGTAGCAAACCACAGTTCAAAAACCCCTAATATTTTTCCAGACATATCACCCACAGCTTGGGTATATGCATACTATTGGTCAACAGATTTGCTATATTCAAGAACTACTTTAATGCATCTGCAAAAATTACCAGTGAAGAAATTAAAACTAAATGTTTTTCAACAGTTTGTCTAAAATTTTTGGTAGTATAATTACACACTTGCTACAGGCTCTAGGATACATTTTGAAAATGGATTCAGTCAGACTAATCCTACAACAGTAACATTTCGAAGGGATCTGATGAAGAGCACCTGGTGATAGGCATCACAAATTCAAGGTTTCTTAATCAGTAATTAAAATCTACAGATTTACAGACAGTTGCTGTTCCTTTCTAACTATGCATATTATTTTCCTGTCTCCATGAGA
Source organism: Agapornis roseicollis (assembly GCA_002631895.1). Classification (NCBI taxonomy): domain Eukaryota; kingdom Metazoa; phylum Chordata; class Aves; order Psittaciformes; family Psittacidae; genus Agapornis; species Agapornis roseicollis. Next base: position 58,237 of record NDXB01006603.1, on the reverse strand, counting down.
CTACAAAAGCATTATGATATGACTATGTGCAGCTAAAATAATACACTGCTAAGGTCACAGACAGCCAAATAAACACTAATCCAACTTATTTTCTACATAGTATCTGGTGGTGTAATTGTTTCTCATGGTCTGGGAATTTCATTTATGGCTCTCAGCCTTCCCACATCCAATAGCAATCCCGTAGAGACTGGAATCCTGCCTTGCTAAACTTTATGAGTGTTTCGGCTTTCTCAAGGCTGCACCTAGAAAGCTTTGAGATTCTCAAAAGTCTCCATTTTCACATTCTCCTTCCCAGTATGACAGCAGATGACACCGTGCTTCTAACAGAGAAAGTCGCTGTTACACCTCTTAAAAGTCATCTGATATGTCAGGGTCTGATCATACAAGATGCTGCATCTAGCTCATCCAACCTTGTGTTACACTGGAATCTATTTTAAAAGTGTGAGAAAGAAAGTTTTTGAAGTTTATTGTTTCAATGTTATAAACAGCATCAGTGTGTACAGAACAAAGAGTCCAATGTACCCTCTTGGAATTTTTCTTTCATCCCTTTCATCAAGAAAGTGGTAAGTATCCTGATGAAGGAAAATAACACTGAAGTCTCCTAAGCACAAACAGTAAAGCTACAGCTTTGCTGCTGTTTGTGTTCATGCTGCCTCTAGGATTATTTGGAGTAGCAATAGCTGGTTCAGCTGTGAGGCGAGTGAAAGCCTTTTCTGATATGGCCGTTACATCTACACCTGAGTCTGCTTTAAAATTGACAGTCTTCCCACAAACATTCAGTTCCACTCTTCAGGCTGTTACTGTATCATTTCTTGTGACTGAACCCAGAAAGAAAGAAGGAAGAAAAAAAGAAGCAGCACACTTGACCCAGGTGCTTGCTTTCCATGCTGCCTTTGTGTGACATAAATCAACATTTTTGTATGTCAGTAGCATTTGGCTGGTGTAGCTGAGCAATTACCTTCAGACACTGGTGTCTGCACCTCAGCTATGCCCTGGGGAAATGGCATGCATCTGGCCTGAAATATCCCACATAACCATTCAGGTCCACTGTAAAAACAGTCAGTAAGGGGCAAACTCACGCAGTTGCAATTCTATGACAGGGGACACATCCTAGGAGTCAGAGCTCCACTTCCACAAAACTCAGGTCAAGCTATCCTACCATTTTTATGCCATTTCAGAATCCTTAATGTATCTTCTTCTTGTCCCTGACTGTGTGGCAGAAGTTAATTATAATTTTTAAGTTATACACATTGACATCACTCTTAAAGAAGAGCCTCAGCAGTGAATTGTTAATCTTTTGAGCTTTCATATTGGAGCCTAATAATAGACTGTCGTTTTTTTTAACTTGAGACTCTATAGGATAGTTTATGAATCCTATAATTAAGGATAAGTTCATTAATTTAATCTAGAAATTATATTCTACCAGTTTCAAATTGTCATAATCCACTATCACTCCATTCCACCACTGATTCTATGATACTAAAAGAGTGCAATCACAGCCTTACAGTTCAGAAAGTAAAGAAGGGATGAAAGTTGGAAATAAACTGTATTCAGAAGATCTTTTGATACTACTTAGGTGAGTTCCAAGTTGCAGTGTTTACACTTGAACTACTTGTTTCCATACAAATTGCTTTTAGCTACAATAGTACAGGAAAACCAGGAAATATCTAGGCTTAGGTAGCTGAGATTTCTATTTGTGGTAATCATATACAAACAGAAAAATGGAAAGAAGGAGAAAGAATACTTAAAGTCTTTTGCCTGTTTGGCAGTTTAAGAATATCTTTTATTCACTTGGTCATTTTATTTATTTGGCGGGGGGAGGGGGAGGGGGTGTTTGCTGTTTGCGTGAAAGAAAGTATCTTCAGTAATCCTAACATACACTCTTCCTACCCTGAGATAGAGAGTATCTTATAAAATACACTTGCAACAACTTGGCTATACTTAGCAAATTTTTCCTAATGTACTGATGTTATAGACATAAAGAAGATCTGTGTACATGCAATGGTTTAAACCCAACTGCTAACTCAGCACCACGCAGCCGTTTGCTCATTCTCATCCTTTCCCCCATCTAGGCAGGATGGGAAGGAGAACTGAAGGAATGCAAAACCCCATGAGTTGAGATAAGAACAGTTTGAAGTACAGTACAATACTACTACTACCAGTAACAATTATAATGATAAGGGAAATGAGAAGCAGAAAGAATATACAACTAAATGGGAAAGGGAGAGGGAGGAAACCCACAAGTGATGCCAGTACAATTGCTCATCACCTGCCAACTGATACTTAGCCTGACCCAAGCAGCAATTGGTCCCTTCAGGTAACTCACCCCAATTTCTATCCTGGGCATGACATGCTGTGGGATGGAATACCCCTTTGGCTAGTTTGGGTCAGATGTTCTGTCTCTGCTCTCTCCAGGCTTCCAATATCCCTCCTCACGGAAAAGCCCTTGACTGGGGTAAACACAACTTAGCAACAACTAAAAACATTTGTGTGTTATCAGCATTGTGCTCAGGCTAAAGTAAAAAACACAGCACTGCACCAGCTACTAGGAGGGAAATTAACTGTTAAAGCTGAAACCAGGATAGCACAATACAGTGACTTGCCTACTCCTATGGAGCCTTAACTTCTGTTCTCCCAAATTGCCTCCTGAATAGCAGTAACACTGACAATGAATACTGCAAAATGGCAACTCCTAGAAATTTAGAACTCCTATGAAAATTGGCCACAAAACAAGATTTCTTGTCATTTGACAAAGAAATTTGTTTTCAGATATTTCTGTCTTTCATGGTTTAACCCCAGCCAGTAAACATGCACCACACAGTTGCCTGCTTGCTCCACTGTGGTGTGATGGGAGACAGAATCGGAAGATAAAAGTGAGAAAACTCCTGGGTTAACATCCCTGTGTTACCAACACTGTTTTCAGATAAAAAGAACATCCCAAAATCACAAGGGAGTGGGAAGGCCATAAATCAAAGTTCTGCACTAAAATCAAGCAAGAGAGAGTTTACAAAATCTCTGGTATTTTCAAGTCAGTGAGAAGGCAAAGAAGGTAAGAATCTTTTTGTGTCCGTAGAATTTAAATAGCTAAAAAACATGCTATCTTTTCCTATTTATCTAGATGATCACAGGCTCCTCACAAACAGTTTGAGAGCTACAAAATCATGAATGGATTTTATACTTGCATTCTTCAACCAGCACATTTTACTAAGTCATAAACAGAATGGCTTTTCAAATCAGGAATTAACTTATATCTGAGAGCTCTTATCCAATAAGTCACTTCTCTTATTCTTGCCTAGTTCACAGAATACTAACCTGTACTGGTATAGTAACCTAACCCAAAGTGATACCAATGCATCTTCCACTTAGGGTCAATTTTACATGAACGCTGGGTTCCTTTTAAGACAGTATCATAGTTTGCACAGATGTATTAAGTTTATTAAATGCCTTCTGACTCTTGGTATAAACTAGACAGAGTTGAGAAAGAGGAATAAACATGGAAGTAATAGTCTTATAGGTTTTGGGCTACTCCTCAAAGAGTACAGCTACTTTGGAGTACAAGGGACGGTCCATTGGGAAGCACAGAAACCTAAATACTACTTTTGCACAATACAGAAGTAAGCATATTTCCAGCACATGTTAATTTCTCCAAGAGGCAAAGATTTAATCATTTCAATGTGAAGACGATAAGTTTTCATATTTGAAATAGCAACAACTGTGATGTTTGTTAGCAGCTTTTGTTGTTCCTGAACCGTTACTATGAGCTAGGTTTTAGTGTCCAGCCTTAATATTTCAGTTTGCTTCTCTTGCAATGTTCATATTGATTTTCATTATTAAAAAAAAGAAAAAAAATTGTTATGGTTTCTAACTCTTTGCACTAGATGGCAAAAATCACAATGTATCCATGTATTAGTTAAATCTTTATGTTAATGGGTTTAGAAGCTGTCCCCACCTCAATAAATCTGGAGCTTCCAAATTTGCACAGTTTATTAAACTTGCAATCAATGTTAATTTCCTTTTGGTTCAGCAACTTCATTTACTTCTGCACTGAAAGTTCAATTATTTCTGATTACAATTTTAACGTATTAAAATTACGTGATGTATTATCTATATTGTAATTCACTGTAATTTAAGTTTTATTGTAGTGTGATGTTTCAACTTATTTTGAAGCTAATCTCACAGAATAAATACTAGTGTTACTACCACAAGTTTTACTTTCTGATTTTCATATAGTTCACCTGCAATTCAGCTATGGTCTCTATCTGGACTGTTAACACCATGAAGTTTATCTTTGTCCATTATAGTTGGCTCTGCAATTACAAGACTCTTGTCTGTCAGAGTTAGTGGGCTTGTGTAAAATGAACATAGTAACATGTTATCCATTTAATGAGTTGTTTCTATGACTTTTCAGATCCCTTACAAAACGCTGCAAGGCTTTTTCAGATGTTTCATCATTTGCCTCTCCTTCTTTATGTTCTTGCTTTATTAACAATTCTTCCGGTAGCCTTTCATGATGTCTTGTTCTTCAAGTTTAACATCACTGTGAAGTAACAAGTATGAAATTCCTACTATTTCCTCTTAAGACAGATTATATAATAAGGACAATTTTTTGAAGATTGTTTAACATGGGGCTTATTAAAACTGCTGTGGAAACTTCAATGAATTTTTCTGAAACCTATTAGGATTTTTCCTTCAAATTTGCATGTGAATGCCATGATTATGCATTCATTTTAAGCTTTTATAGTAAATGCTGACTAATTGTAAATTCTCCTTCTTGCAACTGATTGCCTTATTTGATTTATTTCCTCCTTCCCAAGTTGTCTTTGTTACCTTTGTGACTTCTTTTATGGACAGGATCAATTTTTGGCCTTGCCTATCAAAGCACTGCAATCTCCTTCCTCTAATTAGCAAATTAGACAACAGTATATACATCAGGTTAAGTACCTGAAAAAAACTAGGAGAGATTTGAACCACTCCTATGGTTAAATGATTAAGAGTTTCATGTGATAGTGTAAATCATTGGAGGCTTCTTTGACTAAATCTGACAATTTCTTTAAACCATTTGAGGGACCATTTGAGACATATTGACACTTCATTAGGCAAAGACTAGAGTTCCTGGATGTATTCTATAGCACTTCATTAGATCAATCAGTAGAGCTAATTCACCTACATCATGTTAATATGGCCACAAAAGAGTAAGGCAGTGATAGCATTTGCTAGCTTCTAACTGCAAAAACAGAGAACATTTTGTTCAGATTATTCTTGCACTTGCTCTGATGAAGTGCTAAAGGAAAATTCCTTTCACTTTCACTTTGATATCTACATATTTGTCAATCAGAAATAATCCTTTAAGGAATCCTGGCTCTAATGAGGTGGTATTCCCCCACTGATTCCAGTTGCTCAAAAAATTCCTGAGGTTTGCATTTCTGGATATAATCTACCAATCACTTAAGTCAAAGTACTGGGTGACTTGAAGCACAAGTTGATTTTTGCACAATGTGACAATTCACCACCCAGAAACAAATGGTGAAGGTCTCATACTGGGCTGCCATAAAACACTTATAAAAGCTGGTCTGCAGCATAGGCTAAGTATTAGTATGTTCACTGTGCCTCCAATGAGAACCTAGGAGGCAAAGAAGAGCAAGCCAAGAATCAAAAAAAGGTAGTAGAAGCCAGATTAAAATCCAAAAATCAGTAAGCAAATTCTGGGTTGTCAGGTTTTCTTTTCCCCTTTTTAAAGTGTTCCACTAAAGTGTTCCAGAGCTGCAAAACCTTCCTCTCCTCCAACAGATATAATGGTTACTAAAGTCTGAGGGTTTGAGGGCTGCAGAAACCCTTGGGAGAAAAAGCCACTGACATTTTTTAAACATACAGCAGTATATCTGGCTTAGAAACACTTTTCTGACATGAAAAATTAATATTTTGGTAAAAAATACATGAAGAATTCCTATATCTGACTGCCTAGTTCTTATTCTTGCCTCAGCATTTACTTAGGAACATTCATTGAGGCAAGGTGGTCTTTTAGGCAGATCCACTGTAAGATTCCTTAGATAGTCAGTTCCTGTAGTAAAGTGGGTTATTTTTATGGAGATAACCTGTCTAAATATATCTGGGAGGTGGATTTGGCAGGTGATGATTTTTTTAGCTAACAAATCTTTTTTCTTAGTAGCAGTACAACAGTCCCATCTAACAAACAGCAGATTTTATATATTTTTTTTAAAGACAATATTACAGACACATGAATGTTTACTTGGTGCTCTTAGAACAGGTCACAGGAATAACCAAGTTATTCAGACAATTTTTATGTAAGTTGCACTTTTCAGTGAGGCACTTGAGGGCTAAGCTTTAGAATAATGACTCTTCAAATGATAGTTTTCTGTTTATAATCATCTTCAATCATTCCTCTCTCCTTCTCTCTTGCTTTAAGTGTAACATATATAGGTATTTATCTTTATGACAAATGCAGAACAAAGCTGCTACACAAACTACATAAGTTACACTTGAGCTCTTACGGACATTAAAACTTGCATCACTCAGCCGTCAAGGAAGACAAAGCATCAGGCAGGTAGCAATCTTCCTCCTTTTTTATATATCCCCTACTACTTCATAAATAAGGAAAGCTTTGTGATTTGATTAGAATTCAGAGATTTTGATTATTTCTTTTTTAAAAATAACAATTGAATGTATGAAAAATATTTTTTGCCCCCTTTTTTTTTCCTCATGCAACTCAGTCTCATAATGGAAATGCAAGTGTTGAGAACAAGTTCCAAATGATCATTCCTCCTGGAACTTTAAGTATAATGCAAAACATAACATTAACAACCTGAGTTGCGAGGCTGTGATCCCAGTTCTAGGCAGAGGCTCACAGCACAGCATCACGACACTCTGGGTCTGAGTTTCAGCGTTAGGTATTACATATTCAGTTGCTCAAAAAATAGAAGGCAAACAAAATTATTTAAGGAAACTTGCTGCTCATTTCAGTAGAGGCTTTGTGGTTTAATAGTTAAGATTATGCAGCTGGCCTGAGTGAAATCAGCAGCTTCTGACAAAACCTCCATTATAGTCATTGCAGTTAATGGCCATATAAAAATGGGATTTCTAAAAAGTACACCCTACATATCCATCTCTCTATGGAAGTTAGGTCAACAATTGTTACTTAGCACAACAATTGATATTTTCCAAGTGTCCTGGGTTCAGCAGTTGCAGTCAGTTTTTCTCCTCTTTAGTAGCTGTGTTTTGACTTAACCCGGGAACAAGGCTGATAAGGCCAATGTTTTTGGTTGTTGCTGAGTGATGTTTGCCCTAACCAAGGACTTTGTGAGCCTCAAGCTCTGCCGGGGAGGAGGGGAAGCTGGGAGGAAAGAGGGACAGGACTGTACTGACAGGACCAAACTGACCAAAGAGGTATTCCATACCATAGCACGTCATGTCCAGGGGGTAACTGGGAGTTACCCGGAAGGAGAGGGAACTTCCCAGTCGGGCTTGTTGTCGGCGGGTGGTATCGTACCCTCTTCCCTTGTTCTGCTTGTTATTATTATTATTGGTGATAGCGATAGTGATTTGTGTTATACCTTAGTGACTGGATTGTTGTTATCTGAGCCAGTGGGGGTCGTATTTCTTCGGCTCTTCTTCCCTCCCACTCCTCCGGGAGCGGAGGGTCGGGGGGGGGTGGGGTGGAGTGAGTGAATGTGCTGCCTAGCTGGGTTTAGACTACGACAGTTCTTTTTTGGCGCCCAACGTGGGGCACGAAGGGTTAAGATAACAACAGATCTGACCGGATTGGGAGTCACTCGTCACAATGCTGATTTATTGGCTCTCGGGATGGTTGGAAGGGGTGGTCTGTCAGCACCGTGAGTTATCTGTTGTGGTTGATGGGATGCTGTACTCTTTTCCTTTATCATCAACAGTGGTAGCAGCAGTGATTTGTGTTATACCTTAGTTACTAAACTGTTCTTATCTCAACCTGTGGAAGTTGCATTCTTTTGATTCTCCCCCCATCTCTCTGGAAGCAGGGGAGGGCAAGAAAGGGGGCTTGGGTGAGTGAACGAGTTGCCTGGTTGGTTGGGTTTAAACCACTGACACCAATAAATAAAACACTTTGTTTCCTTCTGTCTGAAAACTTATGTATGGAACTTTCAATAGCTAGTTTTAACCCTTAGCTGTAAGTAACAGACTTAGTACCAGATTACATTCCAAACCAGATGCAAATTAAAGAGATTTAGAGAACATACTCAGGCCCTCTCTTGCACAGACGTAGAGCACACAGCAGAGAAAACAATCCCATTCATGTTTTCAAGTCAGTTTTTGGGCTAAATGTTAGTTTTTGAAACCAGTTATGCTTCAAATACAAATAAAAGAAGAAAACAGCTGATTTCTTTGTGGCCAAATACAGAGGACACCTCTATTTAACCCAAGTAATTTCTATATATGTAGTTAACAGGTGCAGAATCAAGGTCAACTTTTTAAAAGCAACAGCCATATATATTTTTTTCTATGGTGCATGCTTAAAATGTGCTTTCAGAACCATGCCACTGCATGGAGACAGATAAAGCATTTCAATTGCAGCCTCACCTTCCCAAAGCTGTCAGCAGACAGGTGGACAAAGTATGGACAGACATGTTTCTCCATTCATCCTCTGAGATCATTTACAGATCATCAGTGTGGAGAAATCCCTGCAGACAAATTGCAGAGGACTACAACTGAGCCTTTGCTCTGTAAGATAGGTACAGTTTGGATTGGTAGAGGAGGCAAAGAAATGAGGCTTGGAAATATTGATTCATCCAGAATCTGGTCTGATCAGACGTCTAGGACACCAGGGTGACATTAAGAGCAGTTATTCTCACACGTGATATTCAGATTTTAACCTCCTCCATGAGCTGCAGACCCTTTGTTAGAACAGTTAAATGCTATCCCATGGATACATCACTGTTAGTAAGAACAGCAATATAATTTTCTTCTTTTTACACAGATTCCCAACATCTTGCAGGCAGCATTAAATGCATTAAAATTAACCAAACTGCAGATTAAACCTGATGAGATAAAAATCACATAAATTATAAATGCTGAAGTAGCATTCAATGCCAAAGCCTATTTCATCAAACACAACAATGAAAACCTCTTACAGGTTCTGTCTCGATATTACTGATTTTGCAAGGGAACAAAAAGCTGCATCTTCCATACTTCGGAACTCCAGGGACAAAGCATTACACCTTTGTCAGACATCAGTAACCTGCTTTCCAAGAACCAAGACCCACTCCCACACTGGCTCGTAAGAGCTATTCTGTATTTCATCATCCAAAAGAGAACAGGGATCCAGAAATCAGGAGCCAGGGCCATGAGCCTTACCAGCATAGGATAATGGCCCCAGGCATAGGATGGTAGGGCAGCTGGGAGCAACAAGGAGGGAGCAGGATGGGGTGAGAATGCCAAGAAAAAGAGTGCCTGGTGCACCAAGCCAGAGGGCAACTCCTTGGGCTAGCAGCAAGGAAGTGCAGGTATTAGTAAGTTTTCCTGTAAACAGTTTTAAATTAGTTTTTCCTGTATCGATTCAGACTATAACATACTGTATAGCTTAAGATATTTCTAATCCTTTTTTTAGTGATTGCAGGCTTACTGTCTCTCCATTGCCACAGAGATTATACATGGGAAGTGGTAAATGAGACTTTCTTTAATTTGTCAGCATATCTCTCCTGGAGAAGAGAAACCTTCTGACAGCCTGATCATAATTTCTCTTACTATTACTGATTAGTTCCTATTATTTCATTAAGTACATTACCTATATCACTGCTGCCTATTTGAGCATAAAGTCATAGATCTATATATTGTTAATAAAAGAATTCTGATTGTTTTTGAAAACAGAGATAGTCTCTAGTTCATTATTTGTACTCTGCTCAAAACTGGATCTTTTCCCATGTACCTAGCTCTAGTATCACATTTGGGGTTGGAACTAGATGATCTTAAGGTGCTTTCCAACCCTAACTATTCTATGATTCAAAACAGATTTAGTAATTCAGCAATTTTGTACAAAACAGCCAATCTCATCTTCTCATCTGTTATTAATGGGCTACCTTCCCTCTAAAAAGTCTTTTTATTCTGAATACTGATAATGGGAGTTAAACAAGAGCTTTCAGCAACTATAATGCAGGGGACTGGGAGCTGGAAAATCTGACTTTAACTCTGTCTTTACGCTTTAAATACCAACTTTCTGTTGGGTGACCTTACTTCTGTATACCTCTGTTTTCTTACCCACTCTCTGTCATTCCTATTTAGGCTATAACATATTATCTGCTTTTGGTATTTATAGAATATGTATTCCACAGCAAAGTACCCTGTATCAGTAATAAATGCTATCACTAACTAACAATCACTAACTGGATTCTGCAAAAATGATTGCCTTATCTAGAAATTCTGAGGTAACTTCTATTCCTGCTTTTCCTTCATCTCCCATGAATCTCTTAGAACACTTTCTGCTTAGTGTTCAAGAACGGGATTTGTCCTCAGTTCAGCTGAAAACTATCCTCTTTGCCTGTGTATTGAAACAAGGGGGCACAAAATCACAAAGTGGAACATATAAACCTTTAGAATTAGTTTTAAGCAATGTTAAGTTTGATGGCTTTGTAACAAGTAGCAATGGAAAATTACGGAGGTGCATGATACATAGAAAAATAATAGAGTACAGCTAGAGAACACACTGAGAATTCTTATACAAGATAAATCATTATAGTTGACATAGTTTTAAGAAAAACAGTCTAGAAGAACAGGACACAAGGATAAGGAGTATCTGGGAATGGCAGGTGTCCAGGATGGGCTACAGTTAACCTAACTGATAAGTAGGATAGGAGGATTATTATGTCTCTGCTGCTAATGAACCAATTAGACTGGTATAAGCATCTACTGTGTGTGCTTCAAAGGCTGCCAGGAGCGATGAAGATTGTTGGAAGAAGTAAAGGACCCTCAGAGACCACTACCACAATTCTGTACACATGCAGGGAGCTTTCTGGAAAATGATGTAATCCATACATAGCCTCATGAATATGTATGTATGCCCAGGGACTATATAAGGACAGCTTGTGTAGCAACAGGGAAACACACGTTAGGAAGAGCTATCCCTGTGTCTCCCAGTGCTGCAATAAAGAATACCTGCTTGTCAGCTCGAAAACTTTGTTGGCGAGTTTGCTCCTGGAGTTTTCTCCGAATCAGTATCAATTATCACAGAGCTAACAGGACTACAAAATGGGGTGAATCAGGAGAGGGGGGGACAGACAAGGGGATCAATAAAACTTCACATCCCACTAATACTTCCTAAAAATCAGTAACTCAATCTGTAGATATTTTATTTTCTCTTTCATCCTGTCGAAATCTAATTTAGGTCCCTGCAGGTCATTATAAATTTAGTCTGGTCTTGTGCAAGGTAGCAAAGCTGGAGCCCAGCTTTGTACGGGTCAGTAAATATCTGGTGATGGTCTGTCTGTCAGTAATAGGGGCAGAGATAATCCACAGTGCTACTGTTTATACTGATGAGCTGTTTGTGGGCAGTGATATTTTAATTGCTTTTCCTCAAACAGTTCCCTTGCCAGATGACAGAAAAAACATGTAAGCTGTTGGTCACTGTTACATTATTGGATCATATTTGCCAGGACGAGTAAAGGAGGCTTTTTTCAAAAAAGACTCTGAAGCCCAGCTGAAGGCCCACATTGAACTCACTGCACTTTGGTCCAAGATATTTGCAAGTAGGACAAAGAAACATGCAGTCTAAAGGTTAAACTGGTAAGAACTTACAGCAAGGAAGATTCAGGATTAACATAAATATTACATATCCCATAGAAGTTCAATTAATAATATACTTTCTCCATGACTGACAAAAATTAAACAAACACGTAAGTATAATGTACACTTAAAGACATAACAGAATGTTCAAGAACAAACAATGTGGTGCTGACAGGGTTGTAGCATGATTACTAACATTTTCTTTTCCTGAATGTTAGTCCACTTACGCATGAAAATGTCTTCTTGCATGTATCCTTCTACAGATCTCCAGTAAAATGAGTGTTTAGTTGTATATGTATTTCTACATCACAAGATGTTCACACTGTCACCATCTTCTTTTGCTTTGAAGAAGAAAGAGTTGCATGTTCTACATACACATTTGAGGTTCTCCTTTTAGTAACAATCGGTATGTTCAAGTGTGACCCACTAAGGATTCTGGATGCAGGAACTCAACCTTCAGTCCTTACAGATTCTGCATCCAGAGTTTAGCTTATAGAGGCTTAGTGTACTTAATCATTATAAGGCTAAAAGAAACCTAGATATGTTCAAAATAGAAATTGCTTAGGATTTCCAAATGCTGTGATAAAAATTCTGCAGAAGCAGCTGCCCAGCTCTAAAGCCTAGTGTGCTGTTTGTAAGCAAAAGAAATAACAGTTTTCTTCAAACAGTCTAGCTTGTTTTCTTTATCAATTAATGATTTCACTATAAAATCTCAGCCAGAAATACTATAAAACATTACCTAAAAGATTAATTTACATTACACTTAAATTTGTGGGAAACACAATCAGGCAACATCAGCCACAGGAAACAAGAGTTCAGCATTCTCTTATCATCATTAGGGTACCCATAACAGAGAAAAATGGTCACAGAATCTCAGAAATGTTTCAGGATAGAAGTACCAGAGCAAGTGTGGATGTTATAGAGGAAGCAAAGGGAAAAATATGAGGGGAGTGAACAACAGGTTCATTAAAAAAGACCCCAGACAAACAGTAGAAAGGGCAGGAGTCACTGGGAAAGAGCTTACAAAAATTCATTTAGCTTTGCAGTTTGCTGTTTAACTTATCCTTCTTAATTTTGATAATCTACAAAATCTACTATGCCATGTTGCTACCGACAATAACTCTCAATTTAATTCTGCTGGAGATTCATTTATATGTAGATGTTCAGCATCAGATTCATAGACCCAATGAAAGAGAGTCACTAAACATCTGCCACAGAAATCTAACAGAGAGTCAGGTCTGTTTAAGGTACAGCATTGGCCAACTGCTCTTTCCATCAGCTATCATTTTATTTACCTTCTTTTTCTTTCCAATAAGAGTAAAAACAGAAAGGGGAATTACACTCCTTCCCCTTTCCTTTTACAAGGATTATATGCAGTTTGTAAAGATAATAATAAAATAGAAAAGATTGCCCAGCTGAAAAGAGAGCTGAGGGCAAAAATTGTAAATAAACTGCTGTGTTATTGATTTGGAACTAGAAACACAACACTGAATCTTACACCAAGGGAGTGATTCATGTACTTAAGCACAAGTGTCAGGTGCCATTTTAAATGCCCAGATGTATACAAGACAGGTGCAACACACAGCCTGGATTCCTGCTCTTCTGCAGGAGCAGGTGGAAGCGTGGGATATCCCTGAGCATCTAAAGGGCCACTAGATTTGTAATTTTAGGCATCATTATGATTTGTGAGGTAACTTGCCTATAAAAAGTTGCTCCTTTCTATTAGCAATAGCAGAAACATTCTCAGTAACACTGTCTGCATTTAGAGCTATACTGAAAAGACAACTTTGGTCAAGCTTTGTCTTATTTTAGCTTGGGTCACTTCACAGAAGTATAGTTTTATTTGTGTTTTCACATCCTGCATTCACTAAATACAGAACAGCTGTAGAAATATAATTTCTAAATGAAGAAGAGGAGTTAGATCACCTATACAAGTAAATATAATACCTTTAAATAGCAGCACTAACCATACTGAAAATTTGAAGTTTTCTGTGAGTAAACTGATGAAGAGGGTGCCAGAAAACACAACTCCTATAGTCTGAAAAATATGACTTTGATCATTTATTTGAATTATGTGGTGTCAGCTTTTTTTTGTTTCCCTTCTCTTCCCCCAAGTCTACAAAATATGTTACAGCTTGGATGGATACAATAGAAAGCGACAGTGTTGTCAAATTCCTGAGCCACTCACTGCCACGGCATTCCCTCTGGCAAGCCATATGATGGGCAACACACCTGAAGCAGGTCAGTTAGTGCATATGATGCAGCAGTGCAAGGCTCTGACAGGAGAGGGGTACACAAACACAGCTCTTCTCTGCATGTCAGCTCCGCCTGGCTCATAGAACCGAGGAGCAAGACAGCAGCTGTTGCACATGAAATCATCATCTCTCCTCCCAGGTTACTTCTGCCACATGTTGGTTTTCACAGCATTCTTATTACTTTCCAACAACTGCACACAAAGTATCTATTCTACTGCGTGTGTGCAAACAGATCAGTAACTTTTGTATATGCAAAAAAGTTTAACATTGCAGGAAGATCCCCCTGGAGCCAGTGCTGATCTGTGTAGTGGATGCACCTTCCCAGAAAAGTCATCTTTCTTCCTCACTGTTATTCCCTTATTTTTATCAGATGGAAAAATGTTACTCAGTAATTGAAGTGCTTTCCTCATCCTTTTCTATATAATAGCACAGGGTTTTATTATTCTTAAACCACACAAGAACAAAATTATAGGATGTTGAGTAGTAAGATGCTGCTAACAAAGCCTAGAAAAAACAAAAACTGACCATCACAAAACCCACCAAAATGAATTAACTTAGTAGAGCTCAGTAAGGAAAGATGGAATTCAGCTGTGAAACAAGAGCCTCTAAGGCCTTGTCCAGGAAAGCAAGAACACACCTTGGAACAATAAAGAAGGAAGCTACCGCAATCCAGAGATGACAAAGCAGACAGACTTATCCAGCTTCTGTGTGTTTTTTTTCCCACCCCCTGACATTGGTCTATAATGCTCAATAGTATTTGAGCCAACCTGAAGTAACCTATTTTATGAAACTGGTTTTGAAAGAAGTTCTTTGGATAGCAACATTTGACAATCAAACTTGAGTTGACAAACAAACCAGGCTTTCAAGATTATTCACTTTTACCTTACGGCTTATTTTGTTCTTAAAATACATGCCCCACATAACTGGTGTTGAAACTTAGCTTACTCTAACAGAAAATGTGAAAAAGCTAAATAAAATACTTACCAATGTCTTTTAACAAATGCCATACAAATTATTTTCTTCCTTTTTATTTTTAAATACATTTTTTCCTTTCTTTCTACAAAAAGAAAACCAAAATCCTCTTATTTCAAGAGGAATGCTTATGAGAACACAGAAAAATAAAATAGCATCTGTGAAATACAAAACATGCTGAAATATGGTGCCAGAGTATCTGTCATACATTTGCATTCTTGGAGTCCAAAGCATCCTGAAATTCAGAGTTCAAAGCATTTCAAATGACAGTCAGCTTTTTACAGACTCATGATTGTGCCCTACTTACAGCTTGACTTTGAATGTGGTAGTGGAGAACAAACAAAGGCCATCTGTACACCAGTGAATTTTACTTCTTGTTGACCTCAGTAACTCCTACCCACCTACATTCATAATATACCCATCTCAGGTTGTGAGCACTCCTCTGAAGCACTTATCTCTCTCTGTCCCCTTGTCCTAAGTATCTGGCTGTATCTGTCTTCCCTACAGCCTCCTGAGAAAGTATCTGATATATCAGTGACGCATGCATAACAAGATTAGATGAGATAGCAAAGGTTTAGTCATACTTCTCCCCTACAAAGAACTACAAACCTTTCAAAAATTAAATCATATTTAATCTTCAGACTTGGTAGAACGATAGAATGAGATCAAGGTTCAGAAAAAGAGATAATAATATTAGATGGAGAGTTCAGATATGGAGTCCTAGAGGCAGCTGCCACTCAAAGGGAAAAAAGGAAGAGAGCAGAGTAATCAGTATGTGGCTAGTAACAAATCCCTGCACGCTGATGAAAGTCCATTATTAATTGATACACAGCGATTTCTGCAGTGTGATTTACAAGAAGTGGGCACCAAGTCTCAATGCTACTCACAACATCCTTCACTATTTCTCTTTCAGATGTAAATATATATCACATAAAAAAATTATATGGACTTTTTAGGAGAGCAGTTATCAGCAGCCCTGCCTCCTGATGGGCTAAAGAGATTGAGTAAAAGAAAACATTAAAAATATCCCCCAAAGTAGTATATCATTCTTGTTGTAGATTTGCTTTATTTTGCCCTCAGAAAATATATGGCTTCCTTGAATCGATGTACTTTAGTGCCTTAGGCAGGTTGTTACAGCAGAAATAGCATTACATTATTTTTAGTTAAGTTTAAAAGACTCTAAACTGAAAGACACATACTCATTCAAAACCATTCAGCAATGAAGTGGCTTGGACTGTGCTGCTTTCTGTTTTCTTTAAGTTTGAATTTCATGTTTATTTCCGTGCCTATTTATTATGAACGTGCTTCATGTTTGCAAAGCAGACAAATCATTCCTTTACTCTTGCAAGGTAAAAAAACAGTTTATACGCCTACCTCTACAAAGTTCTGGCAAGGTTTCTAAAGCAATTCATATAATGCCTATACTCCATAAAATAAAGCTTATTTAAGAAGGGTTGATCCAGGTACCTCAGCAGCAATTCTTCTTCAGCCCACTGGGAAGATCATGATTGTACTCCTGCAGTCCACGGAGAGCCCACACAGGAGCAGGTTCATCCTGAAGGACTGCAGTGCATTGGGAAGACCCCGCCACAGCAGGGGAAAAGCGTGAGCAGGAAGGAGCAGCAGAGAGGAGCTGTTATAGACTGACCATAGCCCACATTCCCTGCTCCCCTGTGCTGCCTGGACAGGAGGAAGACAGAGGAGATGAGAATGAAGTACTGAAGTTAAGTCTGGGAAGAAGTGAGGGGGATGGTGGCAAGGTGCTTTAGGTTTTGTCTTTTTGTCTCACAGTCCAACTACATTTTAACTGACAACCAATTAAATCCATTTTCACCAAGTGCAGTCTGTTTTGCCCATGATGACATCTGCTAAGTGAACTTCCCACGTCTATCTTGACCCTTTACCTTTTTCATCCTATTTTCTCTCCCCAATCTCATTGAGGAGGGGGAGTGATAGCAGTCACAGGTGGGTGACTGACAGTTGGCTATAGCCAACAAACCTCAATTTTCTTTTTAAATGGACAGACAATAGAGAAAATTGTTCCGACCTGAATACAGGTTGGCAGCTACCTCCTAGAATGACCTGGGAGGAGCTCAGACTGAGCATAGGTCCCACCAACTGGCCACCAGCTATTTGGCAAGATGGTTAAAGCAGAGAAAGAGCAGGGAGAAATCAATTCCTTCTGGTTAATACATGATGTAAGAGGAAGATTTCTAGCTGTACAGAGAAGTCAGAGAGGAAGAGAAGGAAAAACTATTACATCTAACATGAGATTCTGCTCCCAGTGAAGCATGCTGCCTCTGACCACCAGAGTTATAAACAGAATTGGCTTTGTCAGGTTATTGTAGTTTTTTTGGTTTGTGGTGGTTGGGCTTGTTTCATTGCTGTTGGGTTTTAGTTCTTTTTTTCTTTTCTTTTTCTTTTCCAGATACTAATGCCCCTCGAACATGAAGAAGCGAATGGATCTACCCCAAAAGAACACTTTTGTCTTTTTCAACCATAAAGGAACCTCTGAACAAATTTTAATTACATTCTCCCTAAGCTTGAGGGGTGGGCGGTGTTTATATATTTATTCATTTAAGCTTGCACCAGATAGGCATTTGCAAATGCTTAACACCATAATTCTAAAGACAGACCACTCCTCAGAGCTAAGCAGTATCAGTGAATTGCTGCAAGTAGTTACTGATTATTTTAATTACAACAGTAGTTGTAATGATATTTACAGTTATTGGGATTCAAAGTGTTCTACATCAGCGTCAAACTGCAGTATCAAACTCCAGACAAAAATAATGGTTTTAATGCAGTGATCTTCATTGTATCTGCCTTCTGCTTTCTCATTATCCATTCTTTTTCAGCACCACATTCAACCGTTCTCATTCTTTCTCCCTCACTGACTGATCTGCTTTCCACATCTATTTCTCAAGACATTAATCTCATCCATCCATCAGTCATACACTCATACACATGCTCTATCCTTTTATAGTTTTCTCCATTCTGCAAAAAACCCTTTTATCCATTCTAGGAGTCAAAAATTTCACATTTTAAGCTTAGGTCTAATGCCTGGTGACAGACTGGTTTTCAGATTAAATATTATGGAATGTAACTCAGTATTGATAAATTATTGGTGTATATTGCTCATTTGACTCCACTGTGTAAAAGACAGGAATAACATCAAGAAATTCTCCTCTAAAAATAGTTTGAGAACTCATTGCAAATATGTTTTGTGGAAAAGTAGCTCCTAAATGTAAGAATTTCTACTTGCTGTATTGATTTTAAAGCACATAGTCTTGTGCTTTATTTACCAAATTAGTGTTTGTAACACAAGGCAAGAATATTCTCAATGACTGAAATTGGCTATCCTCAATGAAACTAAAAGTGTTCACATGAGATTTTAAAAACTGCTTGGGTATTGGAAGTCAATATAGCAAGTCCTTTCATGTTTTAATTGCTTATCCACATAAAATTACTAGGGTTAAACATAAAGGCAACTGTTTTTTTTCTTCCATGATCTCTAGTTCTCTCAAATGTTTCTCCTGATGGCAGATTTTGACATACCACATCAAGTTGACTGGGTCATGTCAAACTATTGTTATGTAGTAATTTTCTCATTTCAAAAAAAGCACTTTTTAAGGGTCAGTGGTAACCACAAAATTCTATTGAGGTTATTTGCCAAGGAAAAACTGACTTCCTAATATTGTTACTACTTTTATCCCATACAAATTGCATGCCAGTGAGATAAACATCAATTTCACTCACTGTACACAGCCTGATAAATAGTATTTATAAATATATGTAGAAAGAGGCATCTATAAAGCTCAAATTTAGCAAATAACAGTGTAGGGTACAAAATAAAATAAAATATAAACTTACTTTTTTACATCATCTATATGAAGGGGGAATAAAATGACAGATACATAGACTGATTAAGGGCTTTGTTAGATTTAAAGCTTCAACACTGAGTCTTTCATTTATGAAACTGTACAACTGAGACTGTCTAAACCCCAGAAATGTGCAGTTGATGTTTTCACTGAAAAACTGAAGTGCAAAAAGAAATGAGAGCAAGGCAATAGCAGTTCTGTGTGCCTGTTCCAGGCAGCACATGCAGTCTACAGGTGTAAGAATGCTCTTTATAAGTACGAGATGGTGGCACACTTCATCCCAAAGTGTTTCAATAACTAAGAGATAGCAGTTTAAAGCAAGCAATTCTGGACTGGATGTTAGAAGTAAAACAGAATAAAAGAAGAGTGGTGCACAAGAGTGAGTGAAGGATAAAATTGAGTCAGGAAGCAGGACATGTACGTTATCATCCTAAACACACTGATAAGAAGCTAGGAGAACAGGGCTAACACAGCATAAGATGTAAACTGAGTGTGGAAGTTAGAAGGAGAAATAAAATTTAATTTTGTGTTCATCTGTAGGACTTCTCTGTCTGGGAAGAATTTGTAGTTCCAAAGGTCCCAAGACATAAAGTAGTTTAAAAGAGTAGTACTGTTTCAATGGTACAAAATACACATATTTCTACTTTAATAAAAAGGCATCACTTACACCACTATATAAGAAATTTTCAACCTACAGGTCTTGCAAATCTTGCATATATTTTGTGAGAATTTCAAGAGTGCTAGGGCTAGGTTATATAACTGCTAACTAGATTGTCCTTTGGTAGAGGTTCAATAATAACCCAAATTCCTAGGTTTAGGAAGAGGAAAACAGGACATTTGCAGTGCCAGGATCCTTCTGCATGTTCAGCTTCACACCACAAAATGATCAAGAACAGTCAATGTTGTGAGGCATATCTGGAGACTGCTTAGCCCAGCACCCTGCTCAGAGAAGGGTCAGTCAGAGGGGATTGTGTCCAGTTAGGTTTTGAATGTCTCCAAGGATGGAGACTCCACAACATACCTTGGCAACCTGCTCCAGTATTCTATTTTCCTCACACTAAAAAAGCTTTTTCTTCTAATTAAATAGAATGTCCTGTATTTTGGTTTGTGCTCATTGCCTCTTGATCATTGACTGTGACTCTTCAGGCTGCCTTCTTTACTCCCTCCTATCAGCTACTTATACACTTCGGTAAAACTCCCTTGAGCCTTCTTTGCTTCAGGCTGGACAGTCCCAAGCTCTCTCACAGCTTCTCCTAATATTAGAATATGCACTTTAATCCCATAATCCAGATCATTAATAAAGAGGTTAAATAGAACTGAACAGGCCAGTCTGCTCTCTCAGACTCTCCCTCAGCGGTTGTGATGATACTGCTTTTTTGATCTGTTCCCTCCTATAAAGATCCTGAACTGCAACATCTTGTAGTCACTGCAGCAAAGGCTACCCTTAACCTTCACTCCCAACCTGTTCTATTCTGTCTGTAACTATAAGGTTCTGCAGGAGTATATGAAGCCTGGCAGAGCTTCTCAGTACTCAGGTTTGGATGGTATATACTCTCTAACCCTTCTCAAGGTAGGATCTCAGTTTTAGCTCATAGAATCAAGGCCTGCACTCTGCAACAGAATTTATCCCAGTATTGCAAGATGCTGGATACCCCTCAGAAGTAATCTTTCTGTAGCCAAGTGTACCAGGTTTAGTACAGAAAACTGGAAACAGAGACAACACCATCCTCTAGGATATGGCCCATGTAACTTACACTCAAACTCAAGTCACAAGAAGCAAACTACTTTTGCAGAGATAACCTAACCCCTGCAGCCTCTATTTAGCTAAGTTTGCTTGTTAAAAAAAAAAAGTCTGATTACTTGTTTTCAGCTTCTGCTTTGACTTTGTCACCATGACCTCATTATCATATTCAATTAAGTAGCATGTAAAGGTAATATTTCAGCATGCACACCTCTCTATGAAGTATTATTGATTTCAACTAAATAAGGTAGATTTACAACAAAAGAGGGGGATTTTAAAAGAAGATTTAGGGGTTATATGCATACAAAATTGCATCTCTCTTAGGAAAAGCATGTAATAGTAAAACTATACTAGCTTCTTATAAGGGCTCCTGATGGAAAGGAGCAAATGAGTTAAAAAAACTTCAACAACAGGTAAAACTTGGGAAAATGCATACCTACTAAAAAGTGCACTCACTTTAGTTTCACCTTGACCTCATTATCTTTATAAAAGTCATGATGAGCAGAATAGAAAATGAGCATATATAAAAACCATATATTCTGTTTTCTTTTCTCAAAGAAACAAACATTTTGTCATAATTTTGGGTGAGAGTAGGAAGTTAATTTCTGTATTAATCTTCTTATAATCAAAGCTCTCAAACCTGTTCATAAGAGGGAGGGGGAAGACAGTAAAACCAAAACCACTGTGTTTTTCTAAAGAGGCCAAATTATACAGCATGTACCTATAGTTTCTCTAGATTGTTTCAAGGGTGCTTTTGAAGAAAATGGCATGAACATCTCAATTTCCTGTACTTTGGTTTTCTCTTTGAAATGGTTTCAAAGCACATGATTTAGAAACCTTCCAGATGAAAAGGAGTCAGAAGATGCATTCTAGAAACATCTCTAGTATATATCATTGAGTCCATGAAACCTTATTGGGGTTCCTACAAAACCAAAAAACTCCAAGAAAATAAGTAAAAATAAAAGTGGTTGGTGTGGATGTTGGGTCTCCAGCATAAGTATAATAGAATAGGCTAGGAATAGAACAGTAGCAAGAGAAGAGGACTAAAAATCCAAAATGCTACTCATGCTGCACTGCAAGCAAGTACACATCCATCTGCTCTTAGACACTCATAGAAGCCCAATAGCTCTTGCAGGGCAATATTTACTACTTACTCTTGTGAAATGCTGGGTTTCAAGAAGACTCAAGATTTCTGCAGTTTAGGGTTTCTTCGTGTCTATGATAGTTTACAGTGGTGTTTTGCAAGATAGGTGAATGAATTATTGCTTTTCTTTCTTGGTTGGTGTCCTCATTCAGGGGGCAAAAGGGATGGTTTTGGTTTTAATCAGTAAACAGTCTCGCCCTTTTATCTTGCATATTTTTCAAATTAAGTAAAACACACATAATGCTACAGTTTTATATTAAGCACTTCCAAATCTCATTAAGTGCAGCTTAATAAATGTAATCCTGCTATTGGTACTATTTGATTTCCGGAATGCAAAAAAATTATATGTTTCTAATGCACACAAATTGCATTTGGATACAATGCATGACCCTGCATACTCAGGATAGAGAATAATCACTAAAAAGCACTCTGCACTGCTTTTCTCTACAATCTTTTACCAGAATAGCAATGCTGTAATGAAATTAATATAAATACAGCCCAACACATTGATCTCATTTGGGTCACTGTTTTAAAGAGGTTACACATATATTCCCTAAAGCCTCTTCTCCTAAAATCCTTTTTCTCACTTTTCACCTGTCAGAAGATCTTACTTTAACACTGCTACCACAATTATCACTACATTAAGCTTTTTCCGCCATTAAAAATGTATTCTCAATTCCTCAGTTGGGAAAGCATTCAAAACTTCTGTGCCTCATAAAACAAAGAGTTCAAGTGTTCAGAAGCAGAAAAATACCATACATGCTAATATAAGGCATTAGGAAAACTACTCTCTTGGCAGCACATTCCGTGACTCAAATAACTAAATTCAAATAATTTATTACATGCTTCACTCAGTTGGAGGTGCATTTATTACATTAATATTAATGTTAATATAGATTTTACTGGGAAGTCCCTCTCTTGGACAGATCCATCACTAAGGAAACATCTTGATAATATCCAGTAGCTCTCAGATAAGACAAGCTCAGGTCCTATCTGAACTATCGCATGCCAAATTAATGCACAAACATTAACGCTCATCTACAATACCTGCAAGGTATGTTTGTGACAGATCAGCAAAGTCCTGTTGATATCCACCACTTGGATGTACATGCACATTCATACTTACTACACATGTGCATGATAGTCTGCAGGAGCAGTAGCTCTAGTGACAGATTTGACAAAACTACAGAGCACCCAACAAGACCAGAATTCCTGACCAGTCAGGAAATAATGACCAGTTGGGTTTAGAAAATAGCAACTGTTGGTAGAAAATGACTAAAGCATCCTATTGTCAGTTAAAAGCTGTAGGTTTACGCATTTGTTGTTGAACTCTGAAGTTCTTGGTGTCAAAAATACTCACCTATTTGATTTCACAGAAAGTTCTAGGCAGAATTGAAGTTTCTGGAATCTCTCTCTATATACATATATATCTGAATATATATATATATATATATGAAATTTGACAGAGGTCACCTTCACTAGGATGAATAAATAAGTTAGTCATCAACTTGCATCATTCACTTATTTCCACTTCTAGCTGTGTCCCCCAGTGCATGCTCTAGTTGGCTGGTACACGACATGTAGAACATCAGACAAGTGATCTGATCACTTTTGAGGTCTGTCAGCCCTTTATTATTATTTGCTTTGACAACTGAGCACATCCCGAAAGGGAGGGCTCCAAATGTATAGGTTCTAAGACCAAAAAAAGTAAGAATGACCACCTTTTTGAGCACTTTCTATAGGTTAGCAAGGAAACCATCCTGTCCAGCATAGGTTGCATGCTTGCAGCCAACACAAAGGGATGTTTATCTTAGAAGGGACTCTTCCTTTGTTAACATCTCATTTCTTACAATCCCTATCCTGTTCTTTATAAGTATCATACTTCCTCCACCCTCTTCTGACTTTGTCTTTTATTTTCATGTCGAGATGAAAGTTTTCTTAGGACTTACTTTCCAGTACTGACACTCCTAAAAGAGTAAAGAATTATTTCACACATTGGTTAGTCACAGAAAAATCCCTGTTAGACATTTGTTTATCCACCGTTTGTTTAAGTAGACAATGCTGTATTTCCAATCTTTTCTCTGCACAATAAGGCTCTTTATCATCTAGGAATGAAAATAAAATTATGTTTTTTCTAAATAAAATTCTAATTCATGTTCTTGAGGGGAATCCCGCTATCATTCTCTAAGGCACACAAAGAAAAGTTCCCCTTTATGTACTTAAATAAGTTTATCAACATTAATACAAGATGTACATTACTAAATGCCTTCTGCTAGTTGGTAGTAAACCAAGTGCCCTGTGTTCAGCAGTCGCAGTCATGTTTTTCCTTCTTAGTAGCTGGTGCAGTGCTGTGGTTTTGACTTTCGACCTGTAAGCAGCGCTGATAACACTGATGTTTTTAGTTACTGCTAAGTCATGTTTAGTCTGACCAAGGACTCTCTGAGTCTGATATTCTGCCAGGGAGGAGGGGAAGCCGGGAGGAAGCAGAGACAGGACACTTGACCCAAACTAACCAAAGGGGTATTCCATACCACAGCATGTCATGCCAAGGATGTAGAACTGGGGGCTGTTATCCAGAAGGGCTAGATCACTGCTCAGGTCAGGCTGGGTATCAGTCAGCGGATGGTGAGTGGTTGTGTTCTCTTCCTTTGTTATTTCCCTTATTATTATTATTATTATGATTATTATTATTACTGGTGGTAGCAGCAGTGGTTTGTGTTATACCTTACTTACTGGACTGCTTTTATCTCAACCTGTGGGAGTTACAGTTTTTCAATTCTCCTCCCCATCCCTCCAGGAGCTGGGGGGGGGAGGGGAAGAAGGGAAAGGGAATGCGGGGAAGTGAGGCAGAGACTGTGTGGTCTGATTTATGGCTGGGCTTAAGCCATGACACCAAGTTTTCATTTGACAACTGACATCAACATTCAGCTTTTCTAAAATAAAATTTAAAGCTATACTTTCAGTGACAAGCATGCAAGGCTTTCACATTATCTTTACCATGTGAAATCTGAAGTGATTTTATGTAACATACATCAGTGTAGCACAAGTTGGAGGCCAAAGCAAATTGTTGCACAGGCACGAGCAAATTGCCAAAGACTAAAAACTAAACATCAAACTACAGTGCAGTGCAGTCTTGCAATACATTTTTATGCACTGTGTTCAAGGTTTCTCTTAATTGTAAAGACTGTAGGACAAAAACAACAGATACAAAAACCTAAAACGATTTCATGATACTGTTAATTAAAGTCAAAGAACTGACAATCTTTAATACGTTCTGATGGTAAGAATCAATGCAGTATAATTGAGCTTTCATAGCAGAAACTTCAGTATATGACAAAATCCAGAAGTCAGTTTATTAAAGTTAATAGACAACAAACCCTCCCTAGATTCATATTGCAATGTGACAACAAGTTCCCATACATCAAATGCAACTTCAGACACAACAAAATAAAGTTTAACTAATGAAGGAGAGCACATACCTTAAAATGAGCGGAACATAACAATATAATTTGAAAGAAGTCTGCATATTAATTTCCATGCTACAGAGTACTTTAATATTGTTCCCACCCAAAATGTAATTTTCCGATTAAAAACTCAAAATACTCAAAGGAAATATATAAAGCCATTATTAAAACAAATTTGAAATACCTATTTCAACTTTTTTGGGGGGCATAAAAATTCAAGCATCAAACTAATATGGCCTTTACTTCAATAAAAAGACTGTTCAAGAAAACTTAGTAACACAAATGACATCAGTCCATTACCTGTCAAGGGACAAAGTTAATGATAATTGTGAAACTAAAATGTATGTAAAGTATCTGAAAGAAGAATTAAGATATATCAGATTTTCACATCTGTGTGCTTCACTGAACTGGCATTAGACATAAAAATAAAAGTCGTTCTAGAACACCCTACAAAGAACTGATCAAATTCAGTATCAGATACACCGGGTAAGTTAATAAGTACATAAGAACCTTTCAAAGCACGGAATCATAAGCTGGTTTGGGTTGGAAAGGACCTTAAAGCTCATTCAGTTCCAACCCCCTGCCATTGGCACAGACACCTTCCGCTACAGGAGGTTGCTCCAAGCCCTGTGTCCAGCCTGGCTTTGAACACTGCCAGGGGCAGCCACAGCTTCTCTGGGCACCCTGTGCCAGCGCCTCAGCACCCTCACAAGGAAGAACTTCTGCCTAATAGCAAATCTTAATCTACCCACTTTCACCTTAAAGCCATTCTCCCTTGTCCTGTCCCTACATGCCCTTGTAAAAGTCCCTCCCCAGGTTTCTTGTAGGCCCCCTTTAAATACTGGAAGATGCTCTATGGTCTCCCCTGAGTCTTCTCCAGCTGAACAAGCCTGAACATATCCATAGGGAATATGCTGCAGCCCTCTGATCTTCATAGCCCTCCTCTGGACTCATTTTAGCAGGTCTACATCCCTCTTGTTTTGAGGGACCCAGAGCTCAACAAGTATCTGGTTTTAGCAAGATAATAAAAATAATTTAGCTGAAATGTAACCTATCAAATGCCAATAGCAATTAAAATACATTCCAATGTTAAAATAAATTCCAAAATTAATAGCATAAATTCTGACTATGTGTTACTTTCTGTTACTTGACATCTTCAGCTTTGGAGGGGAATCCTGCTACAGTAAAGTTAAAAACAAGGCAGTGATTTCACTGTAGCCACAGTTCTCATTTTGAACTCACATTAGTTTCACCTATAGAATAGCTGAATTCATTTCCTTACCTCAAATGCACTGTGAGTCAAACAGTTTACCTGCAAAGTGTTGGCATGTGGGGAAACTGGATTCAAAAGGGCAACATCTCGTATGTCCAAGAAAGTTTCCTTTAACTAATTCTTATGTTGTTTTTTTCTGTACACAGCATGTTGTCACTCTAGATAAGCGAAAGATCACAAAATTGTCATCAGACCCAGAAGGCCACTGAATACTATACTTCTGATTTTGGATAAAACATCATCATCATATGCTGAAATGGCCATGCAGGATCTATTCATGTCTATTCATGTCTCTATTTGTTACCTATCACAAGCTTTGTTATTTAGGAAGCTAAGTCTCAATAACTTCTGATGAAACTCAGTCCTCCTGCTGGGAAAACAACTTTAAAAAGAAATACTCTTTTTAATGTTCAGTTCAGATACCCCAGTTAAAATGGTGAGAAATGATAGAGAAGAACTTGATGCAAACCCCTGTAAATAAAGTATTGAGTTGTCCCTCAGAGCTGCCTCAGATATGGATGCAACTTTGTAAGTAAAACAATTCTTACCTAAAGAAATACGAGAATTGCATCTGGACTTGGTATTAATTGCACATATTGAAGCACAGAAATACAGTAAGCTTACATGGTTATGTTTGTGTTAGCTTAAAGCTTAGATGGCTTATAAAGCCTCTTACTTGCTCAAGGAAATGCATTTTCTACTTATTAGTGTTATTACTATCAGTTAAAGTTTTTTCTGAGACACAGAATAAACCAAATTCTGTCTCCAGGCTCTGTAACTAGCTAGAAAACAGCAATATGCACACAGCTGCCAACTTCCATGATTTTATCAGAAGCTGCTGTGTATATTATACTCTCTTCAGAGGCTAGAGCCACGGACTGATGTGAGTTCCCACTTTGCCTAATGTGCAAAAGAAAAACCATCAGAGCAAGACTCTCACAAAACATGAGAGCTTGTTAAGTCAAATGATTTTCCAGTTATTGGGGTTAATAATTCTCATGTGAAGCTTTACAAAAAGGGTAATACTGGAAACAACAATAATTCATTTAAGGAAAATACAGTCTCAGGTATCGGCTAAACAAACTCCCTGTACAGATGAAACATTGACCAGTCTGTTACTCATCATTTATTCCTATGAACTACTACCAAAGCTGACTGATTTAAATTAAACTATCTAACATAATCACACTTTACCTTCCTGCATGCAAGCATTTCCACAATCATCTTTCTGGTTTCTCTTTGCAAATACATTGTTTAAGCTGATTCTACAACGAAAAATTAATCCAAGTAATTGGAACCAAGTTAGTTTGCTTCATTGTCTGCCTAACAAGCGCCTCCTTCTTTGCTCTGTGTATCTGATTTTATGGCTCACTTATGCCTCTCAGTTATTCATATAATTTAATGGCACTTCTTCAGCCCAGAATCCTGGTATGCAAACACAACCAATGTTTATTGCACTGAATTAACAGACATTCTTTAACTCATCAAAGGATCATTCAGACCTGTTCTGCACTTAAGAAGAGCTGCCTTTTGTCAGTAGTAATGGAAGAGATTTCAAATGCCCCACAGAAAGTTAGAAAGAAAAATCAATGGAATCTGCATTCTCAGGCACCTCAATTCCTTGGAAAAATCTCCCCAAATATTATCTCTATTTAAAGAATGATCTATATGTATATTTATGAAGCAATCTGAAGTACATGAATTCACTATTTCATATTTCCTTCTCAAAGATACTGCATAGAGTTCTGAAGTCCACATTAGATGTTTGTCACTAATACATCATTAGAGGTTTCATAGCCACCTATGTCACCATGCATTTTGGAAATCTCTGCTCATTCTAAGCAGGGATAGAGAGGTGTTCATTACTATTTCAAATGAGTGATTTTCATTTTGGTTCTATTGCAGCAAAGTGTAATGAGCAGTTTGGGGATTTACTAAGAATATTTCTCCCATTTGTAACTGAAACCAAAATACAAAAAGCTTTGGGGGTTTATTGGTCTAGTCCTCACAAGGCATTTATTCAAAGCACCTGGCTATTTCTTGCTTTACATTGACACTGCATGCACAGACCAAACATATAACACATATGTCTATAAGGCTTTGACTGTCCTTGCTCAAGATGATGGTTTCATGAATAATGTGTCCAGTGATATGGCTTAAGTACGATTTCATTCTTCTTAATGTTTGTTTGATTTATAAAGATTATGTAAATTTTGGCCTTATAATTGTATTTCAATCATGAGCAAGGTGTTCACTGTTTACTAAACTTGATGGATTTCTTCCTGACTTCAGAGAGGTTTAGAGATGTCAATTTTATTGCTACTGTCAGAGTTGCCAAGTACCTAAAAGCACAGAAAAAAAATGTTTGTATTTTAGAGTGTTGATGCAAATGATTTTAATGTGACAATTTGCATTAGGTTTCACAAATGACCATGTATTTACATCTAACACCTTTGCAAGTGTAAGAAGTATATAATAACTATGGTACTGGTCTATTGGAATTAAATCTTTTTTACCTGTCAGAGCCATCAGTAGAACATACTCAAATTATCATTGATCATTTTGTATTTTTGGATAAAGAAAAATCAACCATCTTAAAAATTAGTATGAGATCAACTTATTTACATTAAGTCACTTATTTGCTTTTAGCTGAAGTCAACAGCATGGAAAGTATCAGCACTACCTCACTTCAACCCAACCTCACTAACAAATGGTGCAAGGCAGTCATCATTGTTGACAGATTAGTGAAAGGGCCAATTAAAAACTGGAAGTGCTCCTCAAAGAAGTAAAACTGATATCACAGACCCTGACTCAAAATGCTAACGCTCAAGTGACAGAACTAGGTTAGAAATCTATGGTTTGCTGAAGGAAAAATAATCACACCTCAGTGATCTTATAGCTGACTCTGAATATTCGTATTTTAGACAAGAATTACTATTTCTTTACTGACATACTGCTTATAAACAAAGTACAAAATATGCATGAAGATCAATGAAAAATAAAGGAACTTAATATTCTATACTATCAAATTTTTTCATCTCCTTTGCACTTCACGAATAAATGATGCATTTCTTAGAGAACTTCAGGAAGAACCATCGTTTCTAACCTGACAATAAAGTCCTTTAAAGACTTTTGAAATGCCTAGTTCTGAATCACATGGATATTATTCTGTTAGCTGATATGAACGCAAGTGGAAAATGTAATATTTTTTGGTGGCTGGTTTCATCATGTTCTGCTGTATAGAAATTGTGGGAGTGTGTCACTTCCAGACATGTTTACAGTATCTTCAAAACATGAAGATAATTTTAAACAGCATAGGTAGATATGTTTATTGAGCAAACCAGCCATATTTTAACTCTTCTGTAGCAACAGTGGTAAGTTATTAATAATTGTTCCTTATATGAAAAGTCTCTGATTTGATCTTGAATTTCAAGTGTAACTGCATTCAGTCTATTTCCTTGAAATAGCCATTTTTCACTGATCCCAGAAAAAAAAAACACAAACATTTTTCTAGCCACTGTTGCTTCTCCAGATGCCTTCTAATTTCTCTTTCCTCTGTACTTGAGCAGCTTCTTTACTGCATGAGTACTTAGGCACACATTAATTCCTGAACTCCCAATTTTACTCCTCTGTTCTTTTACTCTCATTTTATCTAGTCCATTTGACAGAGTAGAAATTTTCCTTCTCCAACATTTTATCTTCCTTGAACACCTTTCCTGGGTGTTTTTTGAGATGATTAAATTTCTTCTTCTTCTACCATCTAAGTGTTCTCATCCTTTCCTTTTAAAATATAATTTCATTCCTTTAAAAACTGTATCAATATCAGAAAAGTCCTACTCACAAATACTATTTCATTGCTCATCTACCTTCTCATAGTGCTTTTCTTTTTGCCCTTACTTTCTGTTGCATTAATAGCAATAAGTCAAATAACATTAAATCAAAGCACTCTTTTCTTCTTTCCAGGAACAGAACTTTGATAAATCAAGATGAGTTACTGTCTTTAATCCTTTTAAACTACCAACTATGTATCTTCACATATATTATGGATATTTCACTGAAAAACTCATATATTTGCACTGAATAAGCAGTGTTAACTCTAGTCTCTAAATCTCTGTACCCTTGTTTTCTTTCATGTCTTCACAGTGTCAAAACAATGCAAGTAATCAATAAATACATTGCTATTTCTTGTATCAGGCTTTGCTCACAGCTAACAGATTTGTATTATGTTTCATCTTCGGCTCTTTGTCTAAATGTCCGTGGGTGGAAATAGAAGAAGACAGAGAAAACTATGCACCTATTAAATTTACAGCATAATGTACTGTATAGCACAAGATAACCCTTATTTATGCCTAACAAGAGCCTAATCAACATACATTACTGAAATTAGTTCTTATTCTTTGCATGCTAACTACGTAACATATTTAAGGGAAAACCAAACTAGTGTAACAAGTGTACACTAAATTACACTGATTCGGCATACAGTAGACACTTTAAATCGAGTATATGGCAACTTCCCCTGATGTGATATTCTGTCAAGCTGTTAGGAATAGCAGAAGTATACATTAAGCAGGGAAGCACCTGATTTATGTTACTCTTTCCTGTTTTCTGCCTCTGCTCATGTATCCATTTTGCAGAGCTACTGACTGCTAAATGAATGTAAGATGTATTTCTAAATGTGCCAATTTTTCTTATAAGCTTAAGCCATCATTTACATTATGGCTGAATTTGACTTGGAGGCTTTCAAGGGAATTGCAACCTATTCCATAGGGTAACTGGACAAAATTACTACTGCTTTGAGCTGCAGAATCCAATGCTGTCATTATTACTAATTCAAAATGGTTACAACTGCTTCTATGACAAATCTCTAATTTGTATATACACCCTACTTGAAGGCCTATAATTTTCAAAAAGAATATGTTAGCATTACAGAATTATAGTCAAATATTTATTCTGATATGCTTACAGTCCTATCCGAAAAGACATTCTGGAATGGACATATTTATCACTACAGTGACAACAGTTTCATTAAGTCTTTAGTACTTTAGGCTATGTATAACCTTTTTGGTAGAACCTCCATATAACTAGCCAACAGTCACAAAAATATTACTGTCTCTGCTGCCATACCATCATATTCCAGAGGCACAACAGGCACATTTTTACTTCAAGTGAACACTATATGATCTTTTATTGCTGAAACTTCTAAGTCAGACACATACTTTGCTTTCCTTTTTCTATATTAGCTCTTAGAGTGGATTTTTTTTTGTTTGCATTTACATATTTGACCCCCATTTTTGTCAATGCTAAAAGCACAAGTGTATCTTTCACTGGCACAACACTGCATTGCAGTTTATTTTTGTTCAGCGCTTAAGACCTTTGTAATTGCATCCAGAATAAGAATTCAAGGGCAAAGAACCACCATGATCAGTTTCAAACAAACACAGCAGCACAGAAAAAAGATTGACTAATTCAGAATATTTCACTGTATTGCACCTGAGACATCATCTTTTCATTTCCTGTCCAAAACTTGTGTAGATATAGGCAACCCAGACAATCACAGAAAATGCTACTTTGAGATAATGGGTTACACAGAAAAATCACTTCACTGGTCAGCCATATTACTATGGCACAAACACAGCCTAACAAATTTATTTACAAAGAAAATCCACATTAAGACCACACCTCACAAATAATAGGAATTCTCAATCTGGGAATATCAGGCATTTCAGCAGAAACCAACATGAAAAAAAGAAAGGGGAAAAATCACAACTAGAACATTTTTAAGTACTTTCAGTAATATTTTCAAGCAAAACCAAAATCTGCCACAACACAGAAAATTCCCTGATGTTATATAAGTGAGATTGCTCTGCAGTTTGGAAGAAGTAGTTGAGAAGACAACCACAGCCAAAACACAGGCAGGTACCTGAACAACAGATGCCATAGTTATCATTTCAGGTGTTTATTTAATGGAAGCTGAGACATGTGTTTAACCAGCTTATGGTATTCCTATTTAGATCAGATGACACACAATATGAATAGTGTGCATACAGGGGAGAAATAGACATAAGGAACTTAACAACTAGAAATCAGTTCCATGGCAAGTCAATGCAATTTAATGTCTTCAGTGAACTTCGCAGGTAGGTTGAGAAACTTCAAAACTGTGTCAGTTATGTGCAATCTATACAGATTACTACAAAATAGGCCTGCAGTTTGGATCACTGTAGTGGATACAGCTTTTGTATAAGGTACCCAGGGAGAACATCACTGTTAAAAGAAATAAGAATTTTGCAGGCAAACATTCCATAACATTCCAAAACAGGCGTAACATTCCAAAAACCACTTGAAATTATTCCTTCACTGTGTTCTGACTATGAGACATATGCATTCACCCGTTATATTTGTGCCAACTTGTATCTTGAAGACACAATACCTTACATTCCACAACAGAATCACTCTAACTTTACTGGTTTTGAAAGCTCATGCAGTTCTATGAGAAGAGGAATGGGGAAAAAAAAAAAGAGGAAAAACTTTATAATAGTGGAATGGGTTCTGGACAAGTGTAAGAAGACCAAATGTACATCTGCTTTGCCTTCTCATCTCATGTCATCATTGTATGACATAGCTCCATCTCTCTCATCTTATTTTGAGACAAGCACATTGGACCTCACATGTCACCAGTGCTGAATGAGGCATCATCTAAATGATAGAGGGAAGTAAATTTTTAGTATGAGCAAAAAAAATATTGTTTTGAGTGTCTTTTTTTTCCCCTCAACATTACAAATCCCCCGCAACACAATGAATAAAGCACATACTACTATTTTCTTAGCTACTTTGATAATGGCCAATGAAACTTACACCTTGTTGCCAGGCTTATAATAACACAAATAACTAATATCTCAATCTGCATTTTCAAACTAATCAAGGTGCCTATATATGTCACATTCATAGATTCAATAGAAATGCTCATTGCTGCTACATGCAAAACCCTGACAGATGATAAGGTGGTTTTTCATCCCTGCTGTTTATTTTGCCAGGATGTAGGGATCTGACCCTACTATTTTAGAACAACAATACAATTGCAGCTTAGAAGACAAATATTGTGAACCCAAGGTTCCCATACAGTCACTAAGATCATTTTTAGCATCCAAATAGAAGCCTACAGCACTTAAAGCAAAACCCTCTTAGACATCTGTTAGTTTATAGACATCTGTTTTGAACTACCTAATGCCAAAAAAAAGGATTGCTTAATGCTCTGCACCACACAACTCTGAATACGTCTCCAGCCTTACTGTCAAGTAAGGCTACTCATTACAGAGGGAGCAGAAGAAGGGTATCCAGACTGCATGTGTTTCATAAACTAAAGGAATACTCTTGAGGCTACCAAGTTACTAAAAGCACATGAATTGCTTGGTTTTTGTTCAGAGACATTTGTATGACTTCAACTAAACAGGACCTTCCTATGCTATCTATCTGCTTCTTTCCAATGCACACACCTTGGCCTTTGTAACTGAAAATGCCATTACCCACAAAAATAAATTACTGTATTAGTGTAGGCACAGAGTCCCACTGAACAAAATACCGGCCAATTGAACCTACCCTACAATATATTTTTCTATTGTCAATTTAGTCTTTGGAAACATCTTTCATGACAGCAATCCTGCTGTGGAAAGCTATTTTGTTAGTTTTTGCTGTTTGTAATCTATGAAGAAATTCAGTCCATTTACGTGCTGACTCTACCTGATACTCTCTGAAGGATGTTATTTAAAAGCACTTTTCAATTGAATGTCTGAGGAAAGTTAAAAAAAAGTTAATCATTTCACACTCTAATTTTTTTAAGAATTGGATTCAATTGAGCCTTAACAGTTTTGTAAACACAACAGGGGGAAACTACTTTCACTTGTAGCTTTACAAGAAAGCGAAAACCTCAGTGCCTCCAGTACTTCCATCTCTGCTACAGAGACAACTTCCTTAAGCCACTATTCATAGAATCACACAATGGTTTGTGTTGGAAAGGACCTTAGGATCATCCTGTTCTAACCCCCCTGCCATGGGCAAGGTCACCTCGCACTAGAGCACGTAACCCAAGGCTCTGTCCAACCCAGCCTTCAACACTGCCAGGGATGGAGCATTCACAATGTGCTTGGGCAACCCATTTCAGTGCCTCACCACCCTAACACTAAAGAATTTCTCCCTTATATCCAATCTAAACTTCCCCTGCTTAAGTTTGAACCTGTTGCCCCTTGTCCTGTCACTACAGTCCCTAATGAAGAGTCCCTCCCCAGCATCCTTATGGGCCTCCTTCAGATACTGGAAGGCTGCTATGAGGTCTCCACACAGCCTTCTCTTCTCCAGGCTGAACAGCCCCAACTTTCTCAGCCTATCTTCATACAGGAGGTGATCCCGCCCCCTGATCATCCTCGTATCCCTCTTCTGGACTTGTTCCAACATCTCCATGTCCTTATGTTGAGGACACCAGAACTGCATACTGTGCTCCCAGTGGGGTGTCAGGAGAGTAAATTTGTCATCTCTGAGAGCAGCAGAGGGCTGGCAGGTTATTTTAAAAGCCACATATTCTGCTTTTCATGTTATTTTGTTTGGATAGCTAAGAAAAATAAATAAATGCAGCTCTGCAGGTTATATAACAGCTTTACATAAAGTATCTTTTAATATTTAGCAAGTAATACATAATAGCTTTTAGTGCTTTTAAATAGGAGATTAGATACCAGTCTTTTCTACTGTCCTGCCAGCAGCATTTATGATTTCTTATGTATGTCTGAATAGTGTTAACAGAACTAAGAGACAAAACCTGGGACACAAAGTATGCTCTATTATATGAAGCTCAGTGATCTTCAAGAGCTTCCTGGGTTTTGCAAAGGCTGCAATAATTTTTGCAGCATATTTTCGTTACCCCTTTTTTTTTTCCTTAAATGAGATACCTGTATTTTATCAAATAAAATTTTAAAACTTTATGTATATTTGTGCATTGATTTACTTTTNCTATTATATGAAGCTCAGTGATCTTCAAGAGCTTCCTGGGTTTTGCAAAGGCTGCAATAATTTTTGCAGCATATTTTCGTTACCCCTTTTTTTTTCCTTAAATGAGATACCTGTATTTTATCAAATAAAATTTTAAAACTTTATGTATATTTGTGCATTGATTTACTTTTGTCTGATGTATTTACATGTAAATTTATTAATAAAGAAACACATTAGAAAATAGATGGAATTTGCCTCAGCTTCTGGAATCAATGCTATTTGCCAACTGCCTAATAGCTATTCTAGAACATATTTATGACTGAACAGTTAATACAATTAGAACTGGATCCTGTTATGTGAGTGCAGACCTGCACATAAAACAAATCAGAAGTAATACAGAAAAACTATTTCAGCTATAGAAAAATCATATTCTGTTGTGACAAAACGAAGATGAGCAAGTTGTTATCTGATAAATATGTTCTAAGCTCTTTCCTGTACACCAGAATTTTTATGGTACTTATATGATTTGGTGTACAATACACTTTCTCTTAAATGTGGTATAACCAGAAATACTTTTGAGACAGGTTCATTGGCTCTCAGCATTTAGAAGACCAGTTTTGGGAAAGATCTGCCTTGAAGGGCTTCATTCGGTATGTGTACACCTCATCTGATCTCCTGGATTAGTGCTCACAATCTGAGCAAGTTCTTAATTATATCAGAAAGAGCTGCATTAAGGAAATAAAATAAAAAAGTCTTTATGTAAGATTCTAAGGCTGAAAAATTAAGTTTCTACCAACAGCTTCTAACAACAGCTAAATTCTGAATTGGTTCAGAACACTGTTTACACATACAGTCTTGTATATGTGTAATAATATACATCATTACATCTTAATGCTTTTTGTTGAACCACTAGGCACCATTTCTTAATCCATTTTTTTATTTGTTCATTTGAGGCAGTAGAAAATATATGTAAAGTGCAAAAATCTCTTAGGAACTCCAGAGGAATATTTTCTAGCTTAAGGGAATGATGAGTATTTCCACCCCAAAGCTGAAACAGAACCTTCTTCCCAGTTTCAAGCTGAAACATTAGGTGCTACCTCTTCTGTTCCTCTGTAAGAATTTGCTGTACTATTGCTATCAAATACTGGATACAACTGCTTGCCTTAAAGGTTTATCATATATTTAATAGACTTTAGATCTTGTACTTATCTTTTGCACAGATGATTTTTGCATCAATATACTTCTAGATCAGGAGTTTAAAAATTTAAGGGGGCCCTAAAAGTCATCATGTCAAATGGTTTCATCCTAACTGAGACATTTTACAGTTAGAGAATAAACCAGGTGCTAATGTTAACTGGGGTGTCAGGTGCCATTATTTTTGTTGCAAGACTTAAAAGAATCCCATCAGAGAGGGGAGGGCAAAAATTAAATCTCTTTTCAGTAGCTGTGGGTTTATATCTTCTGACTCCTGTGTAGTAATGTGTTGTAGCATCATCCTTGCTTGAATAACTGTCAGGATCTGAAACAGAGTATATGTTTTGGGGCTGGGATGACATTAACATAAGCAGAGTGAGGGAAGCGGTTTGGAGAGATATTTTACAAGGTACTATAAACCTCTTACTGATAAAAAATAAAGTGTGGGGGGGGTGGTGGTAGAAATGGCATTTTTTCCAAGCAGCAGGTGCACAGAATAAACCAGCCAGGAGCAAGAATAGTTTTTTGCAGTCATACATCATTTTAACCAGTGTTTCACCTCTCAGATCTCCCAAGCATAAACCTTTCCAAGTAACTATGAATGTATACAGTTGCACATGTGCACACTCAAAATACATAAACTATCTTAAAATTAATGCAAAACCTTGTTATTGTGAACCCCATGACATAACAAACATTCTGAAGTCCAGCCTCCTTCCAAAGTAGAGTTAGATGTTGAAGTAAAAATACTCTGAAGGCAAAAAAGTCCTGTCATTTTGTGAACAATCTCTGGGCATGCAGTTTACTTTAATGGGCGCATCACTTTAAACTTACCCTTCACCATCTGTTCTACCCTTTTCACAAATGGAAAAAGAACATAATTCACAACTGCATCATAAAATGTAAGATGAAAGTGATTTAAATGGGTTTATGTTCCTTATTCAATAATGTTTGCATCTGTTAGGTTTTTTTCTTATCTATTGTGGAATGGCTGGAGGATTGCTGTACCCACAGTGCATTTTGTAGTTGTCTTAAGGCAAATAAAAACTCTGAGTCAGATTTGCTGGGTAAGTTCAGGTCTGTTGGCAAAACAGAATTGTTATAAATGGTGGGATGAGGGGGAGTTAGTGAAACAAAACAAAACAACCCTGCCACAGAATTGGCTAGAGAATTGAAGTTCTATGAATACAGCAGGAGAGATTAGGAAGATAACTGTGTCCTGTGAGAATCATATTCTGCTTTCTAGCATTTTAGCACTCCTCAATGTCTGTCTGTTTGCTCTGGCAGAGACTACAGTATTTCATGGGGGGGTGGGGGGGGGGGGGGAAAATTATGTCT